>VMDO01000384.1:226888-317923 GCA_007922755.1 Pedetes capensis | reverse complement strand
CATCAGCATCGTCACCATTGTCACCTCAGCATCACCATCACCTCCACTATCGTCACCATCACCATGGTCACCATTGTCACCTCACTCAGCATCACCATGGTCACCATTGTCACCTTAGTCAGCATCACCATCACCTCTACCATTGTCACCATCAGCATCGTCACCATTGTCACCTCAGCATCACCATCACCTCCACTATTGTCACCATCACCATGCTCACCATTGTCACCTCACTCAGCATCACCATGGTCACCATTGTCACCTCAGTCACTATCACCGTCACCTCCACCATTGTCACCATCACCATAATCACCATTATCACCTCAATAACCATCACCATCACTCCACCATCGTCACCATCACTATCATCACCATTGTCACCTCAATCACCATCATCACCTCCACCATTGTCATCTCCACGGTTGTCACCATTCATCCCCTCAGTCACCGTCATCATCACCTCCACCGTCGTCACAGTGCCATGGTTTGAACATAAAACATCCCTCACAGGCTCAGGTGTTGAAATTTTGGTCCCCAGCTGGTGGCGCTATGTTGGAGGAGGGGAGGCCTACCTGGAGGAAGTGGGTTCCTGGGGCCATGAATCAAAGGACATCTCTTGCCTTGGCCCCTTCCCACCAAGCTCTATTTCCTGTCTGCCATGAGGTGAGAACCTCCTCCTCCACACCCTCTTGTCACCATGACGGTCTTCCCAAGCACATGGGTCCAAGTGATCATGAACTGAACCCTCTGAAACTCTGAGCCAAAATAAAGCTTTCCTCCTTGAGGTAGTTTGTGTCAAATATTTTGTCACCGTGAGAAAAGTGACAAATACAACCATCACCATCATCATCATCATCATCATCACCCCTGTCATCATCATCAACATCATCATCACCATCATCACCAGCACCACCCCCATCCTCACCATCAACAGCATCCTCATTGTCACAAATCAGTTGGCTGGGGTCATTTTCCTCTTCCCAGATAGGAATTGTGAATAGAAGAGCAAAAGATCTTCTGGTGCTGGCAGTCTGGGCCTTGAGTGCCCAAGGTCAAGGCAGACCCAGAAGCTTATGAGCTCCAAGCCCTGAGAGCTAGAGGATGTCGCTCCAGGCTTTAGAAGCCAGAAACTTATGGCTCTAGGCACTCAGCTTGGAGGCTTATTGCTCTGGGCTTTAACCACCAGTGGCCCCCGAACATGGCAGTTATTATAATCTTTGGCTTTCAACAGATGTGAACAGCGGCAGGGGGTGCCTTCTAGAACTATAGCTGGGACCCTTAGTCATAAAGCAACAACCATTACAGAGTGTCGGGATTTTCGGCCCTTAACAGCAGTTAGTGTTATAGCTCTCAGGCTTAGGGTGTCTGAGACCCTTGGCCCATAAGCCTTGGCAGCTCCCTAGAACTCTTCCAGTGACCAGGATCTGTAGTTTCTCATCTGCAGCTTTTTGCATCCCGTTTTGTCTTTGTTGTCTCTGCTCACCATCACCTCTGCCTTAGCTGCTTTCTGGAACTTTTCAGCTCCCCTCTAATCACTACAGCTGCTCTCAGTGCTGCTGCTGCCTTTGCCATTGCTGCCACACCACTGCCACCCCTCTGCTGCCATTTCTGCCACCCTTCCTTCATGTTACCATCTAAGCCTGCTCTCTATCGATGATAAAGATCAAAAGTAGACAAAAGACCACTCAAGAGAAAAGCCTTTTATTGGGCCTAATGTTATAATACCAGGAGGCAGCACAGGAAGGTGTCTCCAGGCTGATTCACAAAGTCAACCAAATAGCCTGCTCACATAGCCAAGAGGGAGGTGTGGTAAGGGGGTCTGCACCAATCACAATACTTTATGCAAATGAGGATGGCAGTTGCACCAATCATGGCACACTCCTTCATGCAAATGAGGGACTACACTTGTACCAATCACAACAGTCCCTTATGTAATGAAGGATAGGGTTTGCGCTTTTCACAGGACTTCTGGTGGGCCACCAGGGGAAGTGCGCCCCCTCTGGCTTGGGTGGGTATAGCAACAGGATCATCTAGAGTTCACTGAGGCTTGTGATGGCAAAAAGTCCAGTGCAAGTTATTTGAAGCAGTTGTGGCTGGGACAGTGCCTTCAGGATCTGGAGTTGTGCTCCAGCATCAAGGAGCTGTGGTTGCCAGGCAGCATCCTCCAGGTGTCCATAGAATGTTCAAGGTAGTTGGTGCTGGCATGAGGGCAGCCCGATTTGCTGCTTGACTGATAGTCCTTTATTCAAAACAGCTGGGACACTGGGGAAGGGTTAAACAGTTGTCAATTAGAAAGTCAAATTGCCCTGGCACCCAACATCTTAACCTATTTAAAGGAAAAATAAATATTAAAGAGGATGTTTACAATAAAGGATTATCATTAACACTACCGGTGATTAAGCAATATTTACCAGTGCTCTTTCAATGATCAATTCCAACCCCAGTGCCCTGAGAAGAGGTGTGTCTTGCTAATCTCTCTCATAATCATCACCTTCCCTATCATTACCACCACCGTCACAATCATCACCATCATCACTGTATTAGGGTTCTGTAGAGGAACAGAACCCATATAACACATCAATTCCCAGCACCACAAAAATGGGAGAAGGGCCTGGCAATCCACTCCCAAGGCAATCCCGAAACAGTCAGCCATTGAAAACCCTATGAGGGTCAGTATGAGTCAGATACCAACTCGATGGCACCTAACAACAACAACAACAACAACATATAAATGGGCATCTGTTAGATTGGCTTATATGATTGGAGGCTGGATAGTCCAACAATGGCTGTCTGCATGCCAGAAAGCCAGCAAACTGGTAGCTGCTCAGTCCACGAAGCTGGAAGCCTCAGAATAAGAGAGACCAACAATGCCTTTCCAGTGTGAGGCTGAAGGCCTGGAAGCTCCCTAGAAAGCCACTGTTGGGAAGTTCTGCCTTGGCAGACAATGGCAAGAGTAATACACATTCACAAAAGAAAGAGAGGAGCTTACAAGGCTGGCTTCCTCCTTCTTCCTGGGACTTCCTGCTCTCCTTTTATTCTATCTAGGCCTCAAGCCTATTGGACAGTGCTACCCACATTCAGGGTTGGTATTCTCCCATCAGTCACTGTCTTACATGTCCATTATGTCTGCAAATGCCTTCACAGACACACCCAGAAATGTGTTTTACTAATCTCTTAGGCATCTCTCAATTCAATCAGGTTGACAATCAAGATTAACCATCACAAGTCCACCCTTGTCAACTTGACTCCCAAACACATATTATACCACACTTAATCTCCAAATAGAGACAACAACAAGGTCATAATTCTACTACCTAATGTGATATAACTATCTTGCATACCACTAAAAACGCACTAATTCCTTTCTCAAAATCCGAGCAGTTCCAGTATTGCTCAAAAGTTCAAGTCCAAAGTTCCTTCTGAAACTCAAGGCAAACTCTTAGCTGTGAACCCTTATAAAATAAAAAAGAAAGTTGCCTACTTCCAAGATAGAATGGCACAGAGTAAACATTTCCATTGCTAAAGGGAGGGATAGGAAAATAGTGAGGAAGGATTGGATCAAAACAAGACAGAAACCCAGCAGGGCAAACATTCAATCCAGTGGCTACACATGCAGCATTCAGGACACATGGTGGCATGACGTGGGCTCCAAAGGGCCTGGGAAGCCCTCCTCCTGTGGGGATTTTATGGGCTCAGTCCCTACTTCAGCTCTCATAGATTGAGTTCTCCTCTCTGCAGCTCCCCCAGGCTGGCATTGTGCACTGCGAGCTCTGTGGTTCTGGGGTCTCTATGGCAATCCTTTCCTCACAGTTCCACTAGGTATTGCTCTGCCACAGCTCTGACCACACATTTCTGCTCAGGATTGTCCCAGTAGGGGCGTTCTCCAGTGGCTCCATCCCTGGGACAGATCTCTGCCTGCATCCTCAGGTTGTCGGAGTCATCTTTGGAAGTCTAAGTCGAAGCCTCCATGCCTCTGCAGCTGTTGATCTTTGCCCACATGGCTGCTCTCACAGACTGCAAGGTTGATTCCAGACTTATGGCCACCAGAACTATGAAGAACATATTCCTGTTGTTCTAAGTCACCCAGTTTGTGGTCACTTGTAACTATAACCCTGGACACTGTGTAAAGAGGTCACTATACAGTCAAATCCCCCACACATATGGCATTTTAGCCTACAGCCATACCACTGTGGTTCCGATCCTGTGAGATCTCGGAAGCTAAGCAGGGTAGGGCCTGGTTAGTACTTAGATGGGAGACTGCCTGGGCACACCAGGTGCTGTAGGCTTGGGAGAAGGACCCGGCACGTCTGTCAGCTTGTGGAGCTGTGGGACTTTACTTGTGTTGCTGTCATGCTGAAAGGTGTGCCACCAGTATCTCAGATACCAGCAGGGTCACCCATGGTGGACAGGTTTCAGCTGAGCTTCCGGATTAAGATGAGCGAGGGAGAAGGACCTGGCAGCCCACTCTTGAAATAATTAGCCATTGAAAACCCTATGAATAGAGAAACACTGTCAGATATAGTGCTGGAAAATGAGCCCCGCAGGTAGGAAGGCACTCAAAAGACGACTAGGGAAGAGTTGCCTCCTCAAAGTAGAGTTAACCTTAGTGAAAGGAATGGAGTAAAGCCCCGGGGACCTCCATTTGCTGATGCGGCATGACTCAAAATTAGGAGAAGCAACTGTAAATGTCCATGCGTGGCACAGTGTCTGGGAGTGTTTCGCTCTGTTGCACATGTTGTTGTTGTTGTTGTTGTTAGGTGCCATCGAGTCGGTATCCGACTCATAGCGACCCTCTGTACAACAGGGGAAACACTATTGTCAGTGCTTCTCTGGTGTTCATAGGGTTTTCAGTGGCAGATTGATTTTTGGGAGGGGGTTGCCAGGTCCTTCTCCCAAGCCTACAACTTCTGGTGTTCCCAGGCGGTCTCCCATCCAGGTACTAACCAGGCCCGACCCTGCTTAGCTTCCAAGATCTGATGGCATCAGATGCCACAGGGCTACCGCTATGGGCATGTGTTGTACATAAGGTCGCTGTAAGTAGGATCCAACTCCACAGCACCTAACAACTACCACCACCACCAGATAAGTCAGTCCATTACTTGTAAGTTCAGCCTTCCACAAAATCTCAGGACAAGGACATAAGAAAGCCAAACTCCTTGCCATGTAACCAGACGGCTTTTCTCCAGTTCCTGACAGAGTCCTTTTTCCCATCTGAAAGCTCATGGGCATAGTCTATACCATCTGCCTTTCTATTGCCATTCTGGTCACCTAAGCCCCCACCAGAATCACTCATTAAGCTCTACCTATGGCATTTTAGCCTGCAGCTGTACCACTGTGGTTCCGATCCCATGAGATCTCAGAAGCTAAGCAGGGTAGGGCCTGGTTAGCACTCTGGCTATGCGGTCAGGCTGACTCCCGCCGACAACACAGGCAGGCATCAGGTAGGGGCAGTGCAGGCTCCCGCCTGATCGCTGAGATGCCAAGTTCCAAGTCTTTCTCCTGGCCAGGATGTGGTCAGACATGCCTGTCCGAGGCACGTGGCTTCACAGCACACTGATCCCCACCCCAAATCCACCCATGTGGCCTCTGGCTTCTGAGAAGGACCTCAAAGAGCCTCCCTGAGACCTGGGGCGTCCACCTACCCCCTGGCAGGCCTGGCCAGGGCACCCGGGTGCTCAGTGGAGGCTCAAGACTCGAGGGAGACAGTGGAATGCAGCAGGCAGGGCTACAGGACCGTGGCTCTCTGTGGTCAGGGATTGGGGTGGGGTGCACTTGCAGAACCCAGGGTCCCAAGGCCTAGGCCTAGGCGTCCCCAGGGCTGTGGCACCTGCTGCCATCGCCCAGTGCCTCTGTGGGGACCTGCTGTTCCCTGGAGGAGGAGGAGGAGAAGACAGACGACCACCCGTGCTCCACTTGCCCCTCCCTTGGGCACGGCTCCTCTAGAGAGGACCCAGTCCCCTCCCAGGCAGGGTCACCAAGCAGCAGTGTCCACCCTCCCACCGCCCTGGGAGTCCCCTGCATTTGTGACTATTGTCACTCGCGGTGACGGTGCATCCTGTTGAGCTGAACTCGCAGTGGGCGCCAGGCGCCTGGTGGCTTTCCTGCCACCAGGTTGAGGAGGTGGCTCCTGTCTCCCAGATGGGGAGCTGAGGCTCAGCCACAGAGCTGGGGATGTCGCTGCCCCCCTCTCCTGCCTGCGAACCCAGGAGCAGCTGTGAGGCTCCTGAGGAAGTCTCTGGCTATAGACAGCGTCCCCCCTCAGCCTCCCGATGGGCCCTCTGCGTGAGGTGCCTTGGAGAGGACGGGGCGTGCGCCAACGTCCAGATAGGGACCCGTCACCTGGAGCGTGCTGAACCTGAAGGTGTTCTTCGGCCAGGGCAGAATGGAGGCTGCCCTGAGCCCCGTACACAGCTACTATTGGCCTGGGTGCAGCACTAGGTGAAGATGCGGAGCCCAGTGGAGGGGCTGAGGAGTCCAGGGCCCTGTGCCCACCTCCAGGGGCCTTGGTAGGTGGGATGGGGGCAGGCAAGGGAGTCCATGTAGCCAGCCTGGGGAATCCCAATCCTGGTCTGAGGCTGGATCTGCTGGCTGGGGCTCCAAGGGAGGGGTGGTGCTGCACCCAGGGGCCTTGGATTCTGCGCTCAGAGTGCTGGGTTCAAATCCCTCCTCTGCTGCTGGGCGTCTGAGTTTTCTCGCCCGTAATGCAAGGGGCTCAGACCCGACCAGTGGGCCTGTGTTGTTCATGAGTCCTGTGCGGTGGGCGCAGGGTGAGCACGCCAATTCCCAGGCTCCACACAGCCCATCGTCAGCCCGGTGCCGTGGCTCTTGCTGACGGAGACAAAGAAGAATCCCACGTGACTTTTCCATGGGCCCGGGAAATAGATTACGCCCACAGAGGCAGCTGCACTCGGATGGTCAGCCCGGCTTCCTAGTTCAGAAATGAGCTGCCCTCCCTACCCCACCGGCTAGTCATGCCCTGGGAGAGCCAGAGACTTCGTCCTGCTTGCTAAAGAATGCGCTTGGCTCAAGGGCAGGAAAAACGCACGGAGTTCCACCAACCAAGTGGCAGAGAAAGGATGCGGAGAAAGGAGCGTCCGCAGCGGGCGTCCCGCCCACCCCCACTGCCCTGGGCCTGCAGCTGTGGCTTTGACCTCATCCCCTGGAGGGGGCCGAAGTCAGCCCTCTGCTTATAAGGAGAAGGCCAGGAGAGGGGTGACCGGGAGAGGGGAGGGGTGTCTCAGCCCCTCCCTTATTCCTTCAGCACAGACTTCTGGGCCTCGGGACAGGCTGGGTCCCCAGGGGTCCCAGGAAGGAAGTCTGAGAACAACTGGTTACCCACATCCTGGGTGGATCCCAGGGGATATGAGGGCAAGGTGGGGAAGGGAGAGGTGGGCGTGGTGAGGATTGCGGATGTGTGCCCCGGTGACCACCTGCCCATCCCCCTTCCTAACAGAGCTCCAATTTTATTTGGGCGCATTTCTGCTCAGCTAAAAGAGGACATTACTGCCGGGTGCGGTGGCGCACGCCTGTAATCCCATTGGCTCGGGAGGTGGAGGCAGGAGGATCGCAAGTTTGAGACCAGAGGCAGTCTGCGTAATTTAGCGAGACCCTGTCTCAAAAAGTAAAAAAAATGGGCGGGGGTGCAGCTCAGTGGTCCAGCACTTGCAAAGCATGCAAGTGCAAGGCCCTGGGTTCAACCCCCTGTACAGCAAAAAAAAAAAAAAAAAAAAAAAAAGAGGACACCCCATAATGGCTTGCAGCTAAATATGGCCATGTGACCAACTTATGGCCGGTAAGAAGTAAGTGGAAGTGCCAAGTGGGAAGTCTAGGAGAGAGGAGAGGCCATTCTTCCTCCAGCAGCCTGGAAGGAAGATGCAATGGCAGAGTTCGTGTAGCCATTTTGGACTCTGAGGTGAAGAGTCCCATGCTCAGGAAGGCAAGAACAATGAGCTGACAGGAGCCTGAGTGCTTGATGACATATGTGGCCCTTATACCAGCTCTGGTTTGCCTACCTCTGGATTTCTTTTATGAGAACAACAAAAAAATTTTTATACATTTACTTGATTAAACACTGCCATTTTGAGTTTTGCTATTCTATATAGTTAGACCTGGTCAGAACTGGTATAGTGGGGGGGGGGGCATTCAGGGATGAGGAATCTGTGTGAAAGCCAGAGGCATGATCAGTTTGGGGAACTGCGCATTGTTTGCCGGAATCAGAGAGTGTCAATGGATAACGGGGGGCCACTGCCGCAGCTGAGCAGAACTGCAGAGCGCCTTGCACTTAGCCAGTGAGCCAGGGCCGGCTCTCTGCAGCTTGGAGGCGACTTTTGTTAGGAACACAGAGCCTTAGTGTTTTCTGATTGTTTGTTCTTTATTTTTTTTAGGTGTTGGGGGTTGGACCCAGGGTCTTGCCCAAACTTTGCAAGTGCTCTACCACTGAGCTGCACCCCCAGCCCATTTGTAATTTCTTGTCTTGAGATGGGGTCTCGCTAAGTTACTCCGGCTGCCTCTGGCCTCACACTTGGCGATTCTCCTGCCTCCACCTCCCGAGTCGCTGGGATCACAGGTGGGCGCCACCGCTCCTGGCTCAGAGTGTTCGTTTCAAACACTGGAAAACACACAGCGAGTCCACTTACCTGGCAGCCTTGGGCCTCCCCACCCAGTGTCTTACCTTCTGCAGCTGTGTCCACCGGCGTAGGGTTAGGGGGGTCGCCCTGGCTCTGTTCTCACTCCCTCCCCTGCTCGCCGGGCTCCCCTGTGCCCCTTAGTTGGCCCAGACGCTTGTCAAACTCCTGGGGTGGCCTGTGGGACTCCTCCTTGTCCCCAGAAAGCTGGAGCTCCATCTGCTCTGTGTGGTGACCCAGTGAGGGCCTGGCCTCTGCTCTGGGTCCTCCTGGCCTCTGCTCTGGGTCCTCCTGGCCTCTGCTCTGGGTCCTCCTGGCCTCTTCCCTCAAGGGGATCCAGTCCTGTGAGGGTGCCCAGCCTCCTTCAGAGGCCCCCTCCCTTGACAGGAGCTGGAAACCCCCAGGGTGTAGGACCGTCCACTGCCAGGAGCAGAGAGGTGGCCCGGAAGGGCTGGCCATAGTGGGTCCAGAAGCGTCACTTCCCACCCGGGCTGGGTCTCCAGAGCCCCTGGGTGCTCACTAAGCACCAACCCCTTCCTTGGGCACTTCTGAGGAGTTGTCTTGGGCCATCCCAGGGACTGGCTGGCCAGGCAAGCCGGGGACACTCCTCTGTCACCCTCTCTCCCTCAAAATCTTCAGTAGTCCCCCGGCGCTCATAAAACAAAGCCCTAGTGGCTGGGCGCGGTGGCGCACGCCTGTAATCCCAGGGGCTTGGGAGGCGGAGGCAGGAGGATCGCAAGTTCGAGACCAGAGGCAGTCTGCGTAACTTAGTGAGACCCTGTCTCAAAAACTAAAAAATGGGGTGGGGGTGCAGCTCAGTGGTCCAGCTCTTGCAGAGCATGCAAGTACAAGGCCTTGGGTTCAACCTCCAGTACCAAACAAACAAACAAACAAGCAAAAGAAAACAAAGTCCTTGCCCCTCAGGCTGGTCATCTGGGTTTGAGCCCCTGCCCCCTCCCGCCTCATCTTTCCCTACCCCACACTCGCCCACCCTGCCTCCTGCCAGCTCTGACTCACGGCTTTCCTCACTTGGATTTCTGTCCCATCCCCACGTGTCCCAACCCCACGGGATGCATTTTATATTGCCACAGACCTAGCCGCTTCACAGACAGCCGTCCTGTCTCCCAGGTGCCCATCAGGAGTTGGCAAGAAGCGGCCACTTCCCAGCTCAGGGCTCACTAAGGCCGAGGCACAGAGGCAGGAGGTCCGCGGCCTCCCCGGAGGCTGTGGGGAGGAGTGCTCTGCTGGGCTCCTTCTGGCTGCAGCGGTGAGTTCTGTCCCTTGTGGCGGGGGGACCCAGGTCACGGGTGCCCTGCTGGCTGCCAGCTGCTCTCAGCTCCTAGAGGTCACCTGCATGCCTCCCCAGCAGGCCCCTCCACCTCCCAAGCCTGCTGCAGGCCTCCATGACTGGCCCGTTTGGCTGCGGCCAGGGTCAAGTCTGCCTTGCCTGGGCTTGTGTGCAGGCCCTGGCTCTCGGGGACCAGCGCTTCCTGAAGACCCCGGAGGCAGCCGCTTCACAATGCAAAGAGAGTAGAGTAGTTGTTATTTAGTTAGTTATTTGCAACAGGGTCTCCCTAGGGAGCCCAGACTGGCCTCCAACTCACAATCCGCCTGCCTCCACCTCCCAAGAGCTGGCATGGCGGGCGGGCGCCACTGCACCCAGCGTTACGCGTGTCTTTTGTCAGCTGCCAGCAACATCTCACTGAGCTCATGCTCTGGGGATCAGGGTGGAGGGACGACCCAGGGGACGCGGCCGCCACCCCTCCCGCCTCCCTGGCTCTCCTCACCTCCTCACTGCCCCTGGGGTTCGCCAGTCGGTGGGTCCCCTTATCGCTTTCCTTCTGGCCTCTGGCCTCTCATCACCCTCCTTGGCCTGGGGGTCCTGGCAGGGAATGTGGGTGCTTTACCCCCACCAGAGGCCCAGTGATAGGGTGGAGGGAGCCCAGCTTTGGCCTGAGGCGTGGGCTCAAGTCCCGCTCCACCAGCCGGGTGACTTTGGTTGAGTACATCGCTCTCTGCCTCAGTTTCCCCTCCAGGACAAAGAATCCAGCAGCACCATTTCACCAGGCTGTTTGAGCACATCGCTCTCTGCCTCGGTTTCCCCGCCAGGACAAAGAATCCAGCAGCACCATTTCACCAGGCTGCACGAGGCCCACATGGGAGGCCTGGCTCCTTACTTGGGGCAGCGACTACTTGGGGTAACCCAGGAGGAGTTACTGTGGCACAGGGAATGCTAGGGGGTCAATGCAGGAACCAGCCAGGGGAGGACGGTGAGGACCCGGTGCGGTCTGTGCTGGAAGTCGGGGTTGGGCTGAAACTCAAGGTTCAGAGATGTTGGGTCAGGTCCTTGCCCTCTCCAGCCTGTAACACTGCAGGTCTTGCCTGCCGGCTGCTTACTGAAAAATTACTTAATTGCCGGGTGCGGTGGTGCACCCCTGTGATCCTGGCGACTCGGGAGGCTGAGGCAGGAGGATTGCAAATTTGAGGCTAGAGGCAGCCTGCATAACTTAGCTAGACCCTGTTTCAAATTAAAGATAATAAAATGTGTTGGGGTGCAGCTCCGAGGTAGAGCCCTTGCAAAGTATGTGTAAGGTCCTGGGTTCAACCCCAAGTATTGCAATAATCATGATAAAATAATAGTAATAATAACAACTTAATTGAGCACTTACTATATGCCAGGATCTGTCATATGCCTTGGGGATAGAACAGCAACCACGGCAGACATTGCAATGCCCTCAGTAGAGCTCATGGGGTGATGAGAGACAGTCAGAAAACAAATAGCGAACTTGTGTCTTCAAGGGGAATAAAGAGTGCTATGGGGGAGAACGCCAGCGGGTATGTTTGGGAGGAGAATGTGGAGGACTTTCTGACGTGAAAAATTTAAGGTGGGGCCACACAGAACCAGGGAAGAGCACTGGGCTAGAGAGGACAGTGCGTGCAAAGGTCCTGGAGCAGAAACTAACTTGGCGTGTTGAAGTAACATAAAGAAAGATGTAGAGGACAGCAAGAGAGAAGGGGGTTCCTGTATGTGACAAGGTGGAGGGACAGGTAGGGGATGGAGGTTGCCAGAGTGAAGGTCAGTAAGGACTTTTAATTCATTTAGCGAGCAAGAGAGTCAAGGAAGCTTTAAGCATGAGAACTAGCCTGATTTGGCCTGAGTTTATAGAAGCTTTGGGAAAAGCTGTGGCAAAAGAGCTCTTTAAAGTATTGAAAAGCAAAGGTGTCACATTGAAGAGAAAGGTGCGCCTGACTCATGCCATGGTGTTCTCAGTCACATCATGTGCTCGTGAAAGCTAGGCATTGAACAAGGGAGACAGGAGAAGAATTGATGCTTTTGAATTATGGTGCTGGAGACATCTATTGAATATACCATGGACTGACAAAAGAACCAACAGATCTGTCCTAGAAGAAGTGCAACCAGAGTGCTCCTTAGAACCAAGGATGGCCAGACTGCATCTTACATATTTTGGATATGTAGTCAGGTGGGACCAATCTCTGGAGAAGGACCATGTTTGGGAGAGTGGCAGATCAACGAGAAAAATGAAAACCCTGCACTAGATGGATTGACACAATGTCTGCAACAATGGGCCTAAACATAAATAAGATCGTGTGCCTGGCACAGAATCGGGGAGTGTTTCGTTCCACTGTACATAGGGTCGCTATGAGTCGGACCCGACTTGACGGCACCTAACAACAACAACAACAACAACAACAACAACAGCAACAACGAAGACTCCACTGTCTGCCCAGGGAGGACACACCGCCGTGGGTCCCCAAAGGGAGCAGAAGGCCAGGCATGGTGGTGACTCCTGTCATCTCAGCACTGGAGAGGCTGAGGCAGGAGGATTGCGAGTGTGAGTCCAGCCGGGGCCACAAAGCGAGACACAGCCAGCCAGAAGAAAGGAAGCTGAAGTAAGGTCGGGTTTCCTTTCCCTGAGTGGAGTCTATGGCGCCAGGCAGAGGAGCAGCAGGGGAGGGCGGGCAGGGCAAGAGCAGGGCTGGTGTGGGGGAGGCCACGGGATGGGGGAAGGGATTCCATGAGGGAGGGAAGGGGAGCGGGGACTGGAGGCAGAGGCTGAGCTCCAGCTGCAGAACCTGGGACAAAGCTTTGCAGGGCCAAGGCACCTGGCCCACTGGACAGCGGTCCAGACCGACGCCCTCCCGAGAGAATCGCAGGGTGGCCATTGGTTATGCAACGCCTCATGGGCTCCCAGCCCGGGGCACAGCTGGCAACCTCTGCATCCTGCCCTCCCCCTCCAGCACACCTCCCCGACAGGTACTGCATCTGTCTGTCCTCTCTGCACACTGGCCCTGGGTCCTGAGCCGGAACAGCCATACGCCCAGTAATACAAGGACAAATGAAGCCAGCGTGTGGGGTGAGCAGGCCTGCTGTGGAGGGCCGGGTGGGGGCAGCGTGCTGCTCCTGTCTGCTAACCGCGAGCTGGTCCCTCACCCTGCCCGGCACACCCCAGCGTGACTGTTCCCAGGAGCTTCTTGCCAGGGCACCAGAGACGCCATTTGCTCCCACGGAAATCCTAGATGCTTTCCTCTTACAACCCTAGTCTAGGGTGACTGGCCATCACTGTCCAGGACTGAGGGATTTCTGAGATGTGAAACTCCCAGTGCTTATAACCAGGAATGTTCCAGAAAAACCATCTAGACTTGACTCCATCTCTGCAGCTCGCACTGGTCCACAGGAAGTGTGGAGGGAGGTATTGCTGCCTCCTGCCACAGCAAATCCATCCATCCATCCATCCATCCATCCATCCACCCATCCTTCCAGTGACCCACCCATGCACACACCCACACATACATGCACACACATATCCAGCCAGCTGGTCAGCCAGTCATCCACTCACTCTGCCACCCACATATCCATCCATGCATCCATCCAGGTATCCATCCATCCATCCACAGACATTGCCATCCTTCTGTCCATCCGTCATCTGTCTACCTTTCTTCCACTCTCACCAAACCCTTCCTCAGCTCTGCTCTGGCTCCTGGGGACAAGGGGATGAGTCAGATGTGACACTGGCCTTGGGGCTCCTGGGCTGGAGAACACAGAGAATGATTCTGGCCCAGAGGCGATGTGGGGCCAGGGACACACGGGCTACCTAAACTGGAAACCTGACCTTGTTGCTTCCCTGTGTGTTGTTGTTGTGAGGTGCCGTCAAGTCAGTGTCCGACTCATAGTGACCCTGCAGACAACAGGCAAAACACTATTGTCAGTGCTTCTCTGTCATTCATAGGGTTTTCAATGGTGGATTGATTTTGGGGGGGAGTGGGTTGCCAGTTCTTTCTCCGAAGCCCACTGTATCTGGTGTTCCCAGGCGGTCTCTCATCCAAGTACTAACCAGGCCCGACCCTGCTTAGCTTCTGAGATCTGATGGGATCGGATACCACAGGGCTAGGGCTGCAAGTGCCTCCCTGTATGGGACCCACTTAAGGCTCCCATTGTCCTCAGGGCCAAGCCCAGGATTCTTGGGTGGGGATTCAAGATGGCTCCCACTCCAGCCATCTACTCCAGCCACAGGGAGCAGCCTTGCTTCTTTCCAAAGAGGTCATGCAGCAAGTGCGGGCAGTGGACATGTGCGCCAAACCATCCTGTGCAAGCTGCAGGGCCACGTGCGGGGCGGGGACCAGGACCAACCTGTGCTGTAGACCTCCCAGGCTTGGAACCAGGCCTGGGAGTCCAGGCTGGGGAGGAGCTCCAGGCACTCCCTGCTGCCTTTCTGTGCTTGCTCCAGAGCTCTTCCCGCCCCTAGACTGGCAGCCACTCGGGAATGCTTCCAGAAGCCCACAGAAACAGGACTCTGCGATGCCAGCAACCCAGGAGCCATCGTTGAACCTGGCTCAGCTCAACCTTTCCCGCGGCGCCACTTCCCATCCTTCGCCAGCAGGGGGCAGCACGGCGCTGCGCCACTGGTCCTCCGCGCTCCCAGGCGCAGCCCTGCATCCCTCTCGCGAGGGGAAACTGAGGCACACAGAGGCAGACAAGATTCCCCCCGCCCCACCTTCTCTCCCGGCCCCACTCCTCCTGGCAGGTCCCTGAGCCATTGGGACAGCGGGAGCGAATGGGTTTAGGAGGTGGGGAGGGGATGAAGGGTGGGCGATCGGCCGCTAGGCCCTGGGTCTTCCAACCCCGCTGGTCTTGAGGATTCGCCGCACTAACCGACCCAGAGACTGAGGCCGTTAGCGGAGGGGGGCGAAGCAGC
This sequence comes from Pedetes capensis, assembly GCA_007922755.1. NCBI lineage: Eukaryota > Metazoa > Chordata > Mammalia > Rodentia > Pedetidae > Pedetes > Pedetes capensis. Next base: position 303,084 of record VMDO01000384.1, on the reverse strand, counting down.
CCCAGACTCCGCGCATGGGTGAGGAGCCCGGCCCGGCCCTCAGACCCAGCCCTGGCTGCCATGCGCGGTGTCGCCGCCAGGTGGCAGCATCCGCCCGCCGAGCTCCTCGGGGCTCTGGGCTCCCGCCTGGACCTCCTGCCGCCACTTCCACCACCCGACCCTCCCGTCCCCCGCTCAGCTCCCTCCCTCCGCAAGAAGTGGGGCGACATCCGCAGCTCTGGGGCTGGAGGGGCGCTGGGGCGGAGATGTTGTTCCTGCTTCACTTCTCTCCGTGCCTCAGTTTCCCCGTCTGTGACCTCCAACGTCCCTCTCCTTAGTCCACAGAGCTCAGGCCAGCGGCACCCGCCGCCTCTGATCCCGAGGCTGGAGCGGCCTGCGCCTGGGTCGTGGCAAAGGTTCAGAGGATTTGCAGGGATTAAGAGGGGATCAGGGGCAGGGGGTCAGGCGCGCCTGCACTCCAGGTCCCCGGCCCCGCAGGGAAAGGCAGCAGAGAGCAGAGGGCAGCAGTCCCTCTCCCCCACCCTGGTGGTCTGGGGTCCTGGCTGGTGCTTGGGGACTGAGTTTTCCCCAAATCCATCCACTCGCTGGCCCCTTCCCAGGCATCCAGAGCTGAAGAGACCCCAACCAGGAGGGCGGCTTGTTTTGGACAGCCACCGGGTAGCTGGTCACCAGCTTGCCTTCTAAGGACAGACCGGGCAGGGGGCAGGGTCTGCAGGTCCCTGGTGCCCATTCAGCAGCCTGGCTGTGGGTGTGTGCGGGACACTGGGGCCTGCCTGCCCAGGCCTTCTCCTCCCTCAACCGGAACCAGAGCAGAGGAGACGGAAGACGGACAGTGGGGACTGGGGTAGGAGTGGAGCCCCCCATCAAGTCCAGGAGCCTCCACCCAAGGCCAGGGAAACCCGCTGATGTCCCCCTGTCCCTCATGGTGTTTGGCAAAGGCGGTCACTAGTGCTACATCCGTGGGGTGGCCTGGCTGCGTGTCTGCCTGTCTTCTCTGTCCCCTGGGGTTGGCGCCACTCCCCGCCGGGTGGGTGCTGGAGATGGCCTCTCACCCAGGCGAGGGCTGCGGGCGAATTAGCAATTCCTGGGCCGAGGGTGTGGCCGAGGAAGACCCCAGGTGCATAATTTCTGGGTGTGGGAAGGGAGATGGGGTGGGTGGAATGCAAGTAGCCACCAGGACCCACATGGGTCGATTCTTGGCCCCCGCCCTACCCTGGCCCCGCGGGCGTAGAGGAGCGCAGGTGTCTCTTCTGAGCCGCACCCACCCCCGCGCTCCCCAACCCCTCTCTGCCTGCCTAGTTCGGGGAGGGTGAAGGGAAGGGAGCTGGCCCGGGGAGGGGGCCGGGGTAGATGCGTTTGTGTGTCACGGGGGAGAGAGGAGAAAAGGGAGGGAAGCGCCGGGGAGACAGAAGGGGGAGGGAGGGCGGGGGAGAGGAAGAGAGAGAGAGAGAGAGAGAGAGAGAGAGAGAGAGAGAGAGAGAGAGAGAGAGAAGCGAGGAGGGCGGGCGGGAGGCGGATCCTCCTACCTGGGGCGCGCTCGCACGCTCGCGGCTCGCTTGCCGGGGCCGCGAGTCACCTGGGGAGGCAGACAAGTGCGGACACATTGGCAGCCGCGGCGCTCGGCGAGGCGCGCACGGCCCTGAGCGGTTGAGTCCAGCCAAGGCAGCGCCCGCGCGCTCAGCCCCGGCCAGCGCTCGCAGGGCCCCACGGTCGCCCAGCTTGGGCCCCGAGGTCGCGCTCTCTGGCCAGAGTCCCTGCCCTGGGCGCACGCGGCGGCGGCGGCGGCGCCCTGGGCTCACCATGGTGGCAACGCGTGCCGAGTGTCCGCGCGTCGCCGGCCGCCCGAGCCGAAGCGCGGGCTGAGTGCGGTCCGCCCGCAGAGCCCTGGCCCCTGGCTGGCCCCTGCCCGGGCCGCGCGTCCCCTCCGGCCGCAGCTGTCTATGGCGCAGCCCCCCTCCCTGGATCATGCACAGAAACTTTCGCAAGTGGATTTTCTACGTGTTTCTCTGCTTTGGCGTCCTCTACGTGAAGCTCGGGTGAGCACCTGTGGGCGGGGGCGGGGGCCGAGGGCCGAGATCGCAAGGAGAGCCCCCTCGGGGGGGGGTCCCCACGGGGACTCCGGGGGCGAAGCGGGCATGACGGCCCTCGGGGCTCCGGGGCTGGCCTGCGTGTCGGACCTTAGCTGCAGCCCGCGGAGGGACGAGCGCCCTGGAGGGGCGACGAGCCCAGGCCCCGGGGAGGGCGGCATGGGCGCGCGGGCGGCCGCCGCGGGGCCCGCGGGTAGCGGCGAGCGTGCCCGGCGCGTACTTTCACCTGTTTGGGCTCCAGGCCCCTGGGGTGGGACGCGCCTTCCCTCCCCCGGGCTGCGCTGGGCGCTGAGCCCGGGCCGAGAGCTCGCCGCCCGGAGGGAGCGCCGGGGCGGGGGGCGGGGGGCGTCCGCAGCCGGAGAGGAGGCGACGGGCGGTGGGGGGGGGGGCGCACCCGGCCACGAGCGCGCTGCCCTGCACCCGCTGCGGCCCTCCGTCTCTATCCATCACCCGGACGTGTTGAAATCACCTTGACAACTCGTCCGGCTGGCTCAGGATGGGCCGCGGGGCCGGCCTGGCCGCCTCGGGCTCCGTCCGGGGCCCGCGCCCCCGCCCGCCGGGAGCGCAGGGCCGGCCCCCTCTCTCGCCGCGCTCCCCCTCGCGCGGCCCAGCGGGCGGGCGGGCGGGCTCCCGGCGGGCCGCGCTCGCAGCTCGCTGCGGTAGCTGCTCCGAGTCGTATTTCCACATTCCTGAACCCAGCCGAGTCCTTACCTGTTGAGCCGCGATCTCCTTTAGACAGAATCTGTCTCGCCCTCTCTTCATTGGGGGTGGAGAGGCGCTGTGACCGGAGGGAGCGCAGTGCACCTCTCGGGATCGCCCGCTGCCTGGGTCCGGCGGCGCGCCCCTCGAACCTGCGGGCCCCCGAGCGCTGCAGCGCCCTCCTACTATGCGCCGCTGGCCGTGGGAAAGGCGGTGGGCAGGGGAGGGATCTGGTACCGGGGCGATTGCCTTCCCAGGCTAGGGGTGGAACAGGGCCTGAGAATCGTCTCATCCAGCGCCCTTCCATTCTTTCTCTGCTCCGCCATTTTACAGGTGGAGAAACTGAGGCCCGGGGCGGGCAGGGAGCGAAGGTGGAGGCTTCAGGGACAAGGTTGGAAGCCTGCTTCCCAGCATCAGCTCAGCAGGCCTGGACCGGCGTGTCTGGTAGCTCTGTTTATTGTAGGTCTGTGGGTAGGCCATGTCCCTGGGTGTTTGTTCATGGAGGCAAGGGCTGCCCGCGTTGAGCCTGCTGCGGGTGGGGGTGGGGTGGGCAGGCCTCTGTTTTCCCAACTCTCAGCAGCCTGGAGTCATCCTCCTGGGTGGGCAGCCCTTCTGAAGGCCCTGGGCCCTGCTACCTGGCTGGAGCACAGAGGTCTTTGCTTGCCCAGCTCCTGGCAACCCACAGAGCTGGGCGCTTTTGCTCGCCTGGCCTTAAGGATTAGGAAACTGAGCGCCAGAGGCCAAATCTCTATCCACAGGGATAAGGGGCAGAGCTCAGGAGGCCAAGTCACTGTCCGCAGGGCTCAGCGGCCCAGCCGCAGACGGCTCTGTCTGGCTGGGTTCCTCAACAGGAGTCAGAAAGCAGCCCCCCTCCTCCAGCTAGGGGGAAGGGCTTTTATCCCCCACCCCCAGAAGAAGGGACTGAGATCCAGGCCTGCCTGGGCTCCTGGGCTGGCTGCAGGGATTGGAGGTCTGCGTGACCTTCCGGAGCCTCCCACTCCCTTCTGGAAGTGGGATTTCAATTCTGGCTGCTCTGAAAGGTGTGGCGGCCAGTGTCGGTGTCAAGTAGTGGGTGAGCGAGACCCTCAGTCTGCCTCCCTCTGGGACAGTGTCACTGAGGGAGGCAGTGGCTCCCTGCCTGCGGCCCTAGCTCTCCCCAGAAGCCCAAAGGGAGGACTCCTCCCCTGCTGCGTCCCCGTAAAGCACGCCATGCCCCCGTTCCTGGGACAGCCAAGAAAGCCAGAGACCCCGGAGCTGGGATCTGTAAAGAAAAGGGAGGGCAGAGGAGGGAACTCTCTGGGCCCTCCCCAGGGACTTGGCCCTACATTCTTTGCAAGCACTCTCTCTTGCCAGTACCAGCTTGGTAGGAGGGACAGTTAGGCGCCAAAGTGACTAAAAGGTTAGGTGACCTGGAAGCCTAGTGGGTGGAGAGGGTTTGGGGTCTGGGTCTCTGCTGCCAGGTGCTTCCAGCAAGCAGCTTCCTTGGTCATCTGAAGGAATCTGAGCCACAGCAGTGCCTCTCTCAAGGCCATGAGGGGTCAGCCCTGGGGGCCTTTGTCCCAGTAAACACCTGCAGCACCCATGGGTGAAGCCTGTTTTATCATGAATGACCTCAAGAGCATGGGGCCAGACACCCCAGGGGATCATCCAAATGGTGTGGGCCAGCACCTTGGAGTCTCTAAAATGGGGATATCAGAGTCATACAATTTCCAGCTCTAAATCAGAGATCACAGGCACTGGGGGTGGGGTATCCCGTGCCCCCAGCCCCCAGCCCGCCCCTGCACGCTGTTTCTGCCTGTATAGGGAGCCTCCCTCACTCCACCGGTGCCCTCATCCCACACCAATGTCCCCTAGGCAGTGCCACTGGCACGCCCGCAGGAGCAGACTCAGCCTCACCCTGCAGACAGGTGTGCCTTGGCTTCTGGGCCATTCTCCACGGAGAGGCTGGGAGGAGAAACAGATCCTCACCCAGGGCCCGGTGCAGATGCTGCAGCCTGGGAGGAGGCTACTGCAGGTCAAGGGGGCAGCCAGGCTGGAGTCTGGCCCCACCACAGCCGGAGTCACTGGAGTGCCAGGACCAACCCTCCCTCAAGCCTTCTCTTGCCTTGGTGGCCAGAGAAGCAGAGGGGCCCCGAGGACCCCAGATGGGAAGGGGTAAAGGTGGAGGCGGGTTTTCTTTCTGGATACCAGGAAATCCACTCCTCAGGACTATTGGTCGTTCTGTACAGTGCTGCCCTTGCTGAGGTCTTTCCAGCTTGACGCCTTCCTCCAGGGTCCCGGACAGGGTCTACACCCATCTAGGGGATGTGCTCATGCCACCAGGCTTGGCAAACAATAGGAGCTGGGTCCCTGTGCTTCTCCGTTTCAAAAACTTACTGGAAGAGGGATCTGTTCCTCCCCACATCCATCACAATCAAGGAGAGCAAAAGATGTGGGGTGGGGAAGCCAGGGTCCGGGGGGTCTTTGTGTGAGGTGAGCAACATGTATAGGGGCTCCCACTGGCAGCCTCCCCAAGGAGGTGCACAGAGGGGTGCAGGCACCAGGCTATGTCAGGAGCACCCAAACTGGCCTGGCTGCAGCGCCTCCAATCCACACTCAGCCTCCCCTCCTTGGGGCACAGGACACAGCGCAGACAGGGGCGCAGGACACGGCGCAACTGCGCGCACACACCTGCGCCCTGCCAGGCCGCCCACGCTCCCGCAGGCACACACAGGCACAAGCAGGCACATGCAGGCACGCACGAGCACACGTTGCCGCGCGCAGCCCCTGAGAGGCGCGAGGAGCGCGCGCCTCCGCGCGGTGACCCCCGCCCCACCCTCGTTCCCCTCTCCAGGGCCAGGCTGGAGCTATATGGCTCGCTGAAGGTGCGGGTGCGGTGATCCCGGCCAAGGCAATTCGGTCAAGCCCTGGGGGCGGCTCCCGCCGCACGCTAGGGTCAGCCTCCCCTTTAAAAAAACCCGCCCGCGGAGGAGGCGGATGTAGGGGCGGCCCGTCCAATGGCAGCTGCGTGCCTCGGGAGACTTGGAGACGTGAGCCAGAGCGGGCGACACAGCCGGTTCTCACAGACAGACGGAGGGCCAGACAGCCGCCCAGGCGCACCCACTGCCCCTGGCCCGACCCAACCCCGCACTCCAGTCCCAGAGCCCGCCGCGGCCGCCGCCGATCCAGCGCGATGCGCTGCCCTGGCGGCGGGACACGGGCGACCACTGTCCCCGGGCCCGCGAGCCCTGGCCCCTAGCGCCCAGCGCCGCCACCCTGCATCAGGGAGGGCCGCGGGGACCCCGGCCACAGCTGGCGCAGGAGCTCTGCGGGTGGAGCCTGCCCAGCCCCGCCAGGAGCGCGGCTCACCATGCTCCTGTCGCCGCGCAGCGCGCTCCTCTCCGTCTATTGTCCGCAGATCTTTCTTCTCCTGTCCAGCGGCAGCTACCTGTGAGTGCCGCCGGCGGCGTGCGGGTGGGCGGGCGGGGAGCCCCCGGCTGCCAGTGCTGGAGCAGGGCGGGCAGGGGAGGCGGCAAGGAGGCCCCAGGGCGGGGCGCTGGATGCCCTGCGCGCACAGGAGCCTGGGGACTCGGGTCGATGTGCCGGCCTAAGCCGCAGAGGTGGAACACCTGAGGGCAGATGCGGCAGTGGGAAGTCTAGCTTGAGGTCAGAGAAAAGGTGGCTCGAGAGCGGTCCCCCTGCCCTTTTAGACCAAGCTGTGCGCGCCGAGCGAGAGGGGAGGGCCGGAGAGAGCCGGGCCGCTCGAGCTTCCCTGCGCGCCCTCCCAGGCAAGTTCTGGACCAGCGGGAGACCCAGGGCACTCGTGACCAAGCTGCATCGGCCTCCCGCCGCACACACGTGCACGCTGCCCCCCACTAGACAGAGCCCTGGCTGTACCCCAAAGTCGCTGCTGCTTTTTCAGCGGTCCTGCCGCGCTAGGCAGCCCGCCTGGCCCTGGCTGACTCCTCACCTGGGGGCACGGAGGGCGCACGGTGTGCGCGGGCAGCCGTGCGGCGCCCAAGGATCGAGGCCCAGGGAGCACGCGGAGCGTCCTTGGGGCAGCACCCCCAGGCCATGGGAAGCTCCGGGCAGGGCCCAGAAGGGCCCAGCAAGCCGAGGGGGCGCGTCCGCACAGCGGCGGCTTCGCCTGATTCCTAATGGGACGCATATGCTCTGGCCTCCGATTTAAAAAAGAAGTTTGATTTATGGAACCGCCGTTTAGGGGAATTGAAGCTGGATGCTACTGATTAAACCCCAGAGCCAGAGCTTCCTCCCCCCTCTCCTCCCCTCCCCCCCTCTTAACACGCGGGCCACGTCCGGGGTCGCCTCACGCGGCCAGAGGGCGCAGCCGCTGCCTTCCCGCTCTGGGCTTCACCCCCTCCCCCTGCGCGGCCTCGGTCCTAATAATTCGCCGCGCCCCCACCCTCTTTAATAAAGATGCAGCCAATTTCTCCTCCAGCTCCTAGGAAATTACTATCCTACCAGTTTGCCTTCTATAAATAGCCGCGCATCTTGAAACAAAAGTTCGCAACCGCAGCCAGATGCTGCGAGGCCCGCGGTTTCCCCGGCTGTGGGTCATAATTACAAGGTCCGGGCAGAGGGAGCGCTCCAGGCCCGGCGGGCAGCCCCGGCTGCGGAGGCATCGCCTGGGGTGGGGGACAGCAGGCCGCCCGGGAAGGGCGCAGGGCCCGGTGGGCACCGCCTGCTCAGGAGGGACCTAGGCTGAGAAAGTGCCAGGCCGGAGTCTGGGTACTGAGGTCCCTTCCTGACGTGGATCAGTCAGGGGGCCTTGGAATCCGGGCTTTGGGCTCCTGTGTGGGGAGCTCTGAGGGCCTCCCCCGCCCCCAGATCCTGGCAGCTCAGCCTGAAGCCTTGTTGCAGATCAGGCAGCTGCTCTGCCGGAGACATCATTTCTGCCGCCCGCTGCTGAGGTTTGGTGTTCTGGGGGGAGGTGGGCAGGAGAGAATGCCAGGGGCCCTCGGGGGGGAGGGGGTGGTTTGGAGTGAGGACTGCAGAGAAGGAGTGGGGTGCAGGGTAGCAGCTGAGGGGCTCTCTGGCAGGTGGTGGCCAGGGTACCTCTGGAGCCCTCGAATTTTCCTTTGGAGGTGCTCCCACTCCAGGCTCGTGTGGCCACCGGCTGTACCCACGCAGGCTTGCCCCGGGGCTGCACTGCCAGCTTTGTGGGCTGAAATTACTTGAAGGGAACGGCTTCCCAAATGTCCCTGGGCCCGTGCTGGGGCCAACATGGGTGCTGGGGGCCGGGAAGGCAGACTAGGTCCCTGCCTTGCCCTCGGCTGCTCCTGCCCAGGGCTGGTCCAGCCTGGTCCTCGGCCCCAGGGAGAGGAAGTACTGATGCAGCCCCTCCCAAGCCAGCCTTTCTGTGTCCTGTCGCGGGGCGCGGGGCGCATGGGCCCGGCTGGTGTAGAAGATGCCCAGGTGGGAGCAGGGCCTGGGCCTGTGGAATGAGTGTGTGGGGAGAAGCCCCGAGATTGGATGTCCCCGACCGGGGGGCAGAACTTGGCTGAGGCAGCCAGTGCAGAAGGGTCTTGGGAACCGTAGAAGGTGGTGGGGCAGATTACGCCCCTCAGCACTGCATGGCCAGTGCAGAAAGGTCACGGGAACCTTGGAAGCTGGTGGGGCAGGCCCTTGGCATTGCAGGAACGCCCCCGAGGGCCCCCGTGGGCCCCCATGGGAGCTCAGGGTGCCACAGCTAGCAGGGGCATTGGGCGCAGGCCAAGTTCTGCTCCAGAGAACTTTCCAGAAGGCGCCCCATAGCTTGGATCCCCTGGGGGACAGTGGATCCTGCCCCTTTCGCCTGAGCTGCTCTCCCAGTGCCCGGTGCTGGGCGTGGTCTGTGCACAGGATCCCAGATGCACGTTTGGGTCCGTGCCCCTGATCTAGCTGGATGGGTGTACTGGTCTGGAAGGGCCCAGGGCCCCCACTGGATGCTGAGCGAGGCCCGTGTTAGCCATCTCTTTGCCTCTCTTGTGGGAGCAGGAGCTCCCAGGGCCAGGAGGGTTCATTGAAGGCCCAAGGGATGGCAGGTGGGGGCCGCAAGCCACAAGGAGGTCTGTGGTGCTGGGTCCAGAGCCAGAACCGGGCTGCGCCACCATCCTGGGCAGGTCCCTTCCGGCCCCGGCCTCCCTCTCCCAGATGCGGTAGTTGGCTGTGACGACCCCCCCAGGTCTTCCGGTACACCCTCTCATGGTGACCGCCCGCCCTGGGGAGCCGGGTGAGTCATGGGTGACAGGATAGTTACTCACCGACCACCTGGCTGGGGGGTGGGGGCGCTCACCACGGCCCGCTGAGGCCGGGCCTCTTCCTGACTCCTGCTGGGGCTCAGCCGGCGGGGCTGACCGCAGCCCTGTGGGCCTGACCCTCGTGGCCTGGGTGCTGAATCAGGCCCAGAGGGTTAGGCTGGGGCCGTGGTTCTGGGTAGACAGGTCGCCCATGGTGTAGACACCACGGCTTGCAGCCTGGAGGGTGGCTTCTGTGCAGAGTGGAGCCATCTCTGGGCCCCGGTCTCGCATCCTCGGTGGCAGGTGGAGGTCAGACCCTGGAGCCTCTAGGTCGGAGGGGTGGCGTCCATGGACAGGTAGCGCACAGGGCAAGAGCTGGGACACCTGACAAAACCTTTACTCCCAGGGACCTTCCCTGCCAGAGGGGTCAGTGGAGTCTCTAACCACAGAAAACGTGGCCAGACCCAGTGCCGTGGGGCCAACTGGTCAACTAAGGAAGAGGCCAGCGGTGCATCAGGCGAGGGCTTCGGCTCCCCCTGCAGAGGCCGGGCTGTGATTGGGCGATGGAGCCTGTCGGATGGGCCTGTTTCTTACTGTGAAGCCCAGGGCCATGCAGGCAGGCACAGCTGAGCTTCACCCCAGCCTCGCCTCCTCCTGTCTGGCCCTGTCCCAGCCTCAGCTGGGGTTTCTTTCTGGTGGCCCAGAGCACTCAGAGAAGGTGTGGGGCAAGTGCTTGGTCCAGGGCCCAGGGATTGCTCAGTGAATGGGTGGTTCTCAGGTGTTAGGAATCGGGCCCCTGACTTAAAGGAGGCCTAGAAGGGGCGTTCATCCAGGAGGGAGTGATCAACTCTCAGAGCATCTCAGAGGGCTTCCTGGAGGAGATATGCCTAGGCAGGGTTTTGAAGTATGGAGAGGAGTTTGGGCCACTAAACAAGAGCATGGGAGAGACTCCTGGCTGAGGGAAGAATATGACTGTCCAACATACATCCAGGGGTCTCCATCCAGGCTTCTTACTGAGGAGAAGATGGGGTCCCAGGGTAGAGAGGAGTGCTTTTTACAAAGTCACCTAGAGCCCTAACCGCCCCACCCACTGCTCTGGAGGGATATTCTCCGTGCGGTAGTCCAACCCCAAGGGGGACTCCAGAGAGTGGGGCCCCCGGGCCGGGATCACCAGGAAGGGAAGGAGGTTTGCGACGTCACCTCCTGTTGTCTCCTCAGTCACCCTCTTTCCTGGGCTCCTCTGGGCACACGGTGGACACAGGTCCAGCCACTGAGCTCTCTGCCCCACCCCTCCCCCATGTTCTCAAGCCTCATGCCAGGCTTGAGGGGCGATGGGCCAGGGCTGCACTGCTCAGGCTGCCCTGGGGAGCCCAGAGCCCCCTCTGCTCTGCTGCCCCGCTGCCCTGGACGGCCCCGTGGGGTTCATCCCAGAGCCCAGACCTCCTGTGGGCCCAGGTTAGGAGAAATGTGCAGCGCGGGACGGCCCCGGGCACTGACCTCTTCTCGTCTCCTGGGAAGGCGGAGGGGCCGAGGCGGGCTCCCCGGAAGCCTGGCTTTTGCACGGCCCTGCGTCCACCTCAGATAGGGCTCAGCTCTCCTCCCAAGGGGACGGGAGGCGGGCACCTTCCCTTGTCAGATGAAACCCCGGCCCGGGCTCCCTCAGCCTGATGAAAGGGTCATTGTGTGGTGCAGGCTGCCCGCTGGCCAAGGACAAAACGGCTGTTTGTCCTCCCTCCTTGGTGTGGGGCTGGGGGCCTCCCCTCGGGCGGCCAGCGGGGTGGGGGTGGGGACAGGTGCACTCCCTCTGTCCCCTCCTTCCTTGTCCTCCTCCTCAGCCTGCCCAGCCCCCTCCCCCAGGCCGGTTCTCTGCCCAGGCCCACCTTGCCCTCCAGTGTGGACCCCCAGGCTTGCGCTAGCCAGAAGGCAGTGAGCTGCCTGGCCCCGGAGGTATCCAAGCAGGCACGGGAGTGAGGCTCCGCAGGCAGGGAAGTGGGCTGGGTCCTCAGCGCCAGGCAAGGGCTTGTGGTTGGCGTTGCCATAGTTGGGGAGGCCGAGGCAGTCCCACAGTCTGAGGCAGAGTGGCGGGCGGGGCCTGAGACCGTGGCATCGGTGTCTCCACCAGCCTGGCTGTGGCAGGTGGCGGCTGAGCCACTGGGCCTTGCATGGCGGCTGCAGACAGAAGATGCGCGTGTCCTGAAGTCCTCAGGTGGCCATGGCAGCCTTAGACCCGGGAGCCTGGCAGGCGCAGGGGGCAGGGCTGAGCAGAACAACCTTGGAGCACCAGCAGCTCCGGGACACCTGTGATGGTCGGGCCGAGGACACCAGAGGGCCTCCGTCCTTCTTCCCAACCTCTCCCATGGGGACCCACTCCAGGCCCTCCCTGGGCTCAAACGGCCTGCAGCTGAGCCCAGCTGGAGCTGCTGGAGTGGCTGGGCACCTGGCAGGAGCCTGGATGCGCGGATTCGGGGAGCCGTGGCTCCCCTCTCATTGGTGGGTCTCGGTGAAGACAGGGTGCTGAGGAGTCTCGAGTGATTAAAAAGCTTCACCCCCCCCTTTATTTTTTGTGGTCCTGGGGGTTGAACCCAGGGCCTCGTGCCTGCATACTTTGCAAGTGCTGGACCACAGAGCTGCACCCCCAGCCCATTTTTTTTACTTTTTGAGACAGGGTCTCGCTAAATTACACAGACTGCCTCTGGTCTCAAACTTGCGATCCTCCTGCCTCCGCCTCCCAAGCTGCTGGGATTACAGGCATGCGCCACCGCACCCAGCTACAAAAATCCCTTTTGAGGTTAGAGGTGGTGGCCACACCTGCCATCGAAGCACTTAGGAGGCAGAGGTGGGAGGATCAAGGCCAGCCTGGGCTACAGAGTCAGACTGTCCCTGTCAAAAAGAAAAAAAAGAAAGAAATCCTTTGGGAATCCCTTCCGAATGGACCCCTCGCCCTGGGGGCCCCAGGTGGGGGACACAGGGTGGGAGTCCCACTTCGGGAGGCCTGGAGTCCCTGAGAGGCCAGTCGTGTGGAGTGGACGTGTGCACGCTGTCCAGGGTCCGCTGTTGATTCTGCTTCCTCCCTCAAGCCGGGCCACCCACTGTGGGAGGTTGGCAACAGGAGGGAGTGAGGTCAGGCTGGCAGGTGCATTACAGGTCAAGGCGGCTGAGCCCAGCTTTGCACCTGAGTCTGTCTGGCTCTGCAGGCTGGGCTGCCTCTCAGGTATCCGGATGATGTGACTTTCCAGCCTCCAGCAACTTCTGTTGCCCTTCTACCACCCGTTACATTTTACACAGGTTGTTGTTGTCAGCTGCCATCAAGTATTCAACTCATAGCAACCCTACGTACAACAGGCAAAACACTTGTCCGTACTTCTCTGCTATTTATAGGGTTTTCAATGGTGGATTGATTTTTGGGAGCGGGTTGCCCGGTCCTTCTCCCAAGCCTACAGCACCTGGTGTTCCCAGGTGGTCTCCCATCCAAGTACTAATCAGGCCCAACCCTGCTTAGTTTCCAAGATCTGATGGGATCAGAGGCCACAGGGCTACAGCTGCAGGCTACACAGGTTGGGAAACCAACTAATCCAGCTGGTTAGAACTGTCCCCTGGCCAGTAGTCCCTGGGTCCTGAGTGAGGGCTTCCTCAGGGGTGCAGCGACAGCTTCTTAGTTTGGCTCTGGGACCAGAGTGCAGCTTTCTGGTGGTTGTGGGAGCCAGGAGTCGCCGTGTTTGAAGTCCCTCCCCACCTAGGCCCTGGCCCAGGGCTTCTGAGGCCAGCGTGAGCAGGATAAGAAGGTTGCCCCAGCTGGCTGGCTGGTGGCCTCGGTGGGTCAGCACGTGTCTGCGTGTCAGGGGAGGTCCTGGCCCTGGCCCTGCCATGGCTTTGCGGCACCGTGGGAGGGATCCACCCCCCTTCTCTGGGTTTGGTTTCCACATTAGGGTGGTGGGGCTTCATTGCCTCCTGCGACCCTTCTGCCCGCTCCTCCCGCCTCCCTTGCTCTGAGCTTGATCTTCACGCCTCTCAGTGACCACAGCCCCTGGGCCTGGGGTCAGGGGGGCTGCGGAAGGGCACAGCCCCTCCTGTGTTCCTTTGCACAAAGCCACCTACCTTGGGTGTAGCCAGGGAAGCCCTCGGAGGAGGGTGACCTGGGAGGTAGCGGTGAGCTGCCCCGCCAGCCCTCGCGGGCACAGGCTGGAGGCAGGGAGCTAGGCCACTTCCGGGCTGCAGCTCCTGTCTCCCCGGGTGACTTCACTGTGCGGGGAGCTACTGCGGGTTACCAGCCCATGGATGCCACCTCTCCAACCTGGAGGCCCCTGGGCCTGACCTCCACCTGCCACCACTGATGCTGGACCCAGCCCACTTCCCTGCCCGGCGGAGCCTCACTCCAGTGCCTGCTTGGATACCTCCAGGGCCAGGCAGCTCACTGCCTTCTGGCTAGTCCAAGCCTGGGGGTCCACACTGGAGGGAATTTCTAGGTGCTGCGATCCCACTCCCAGGGGCCGGACTGGTACCTTGCTGCCTCCCCCATCTCCACGTTCCTGAGGCATCCCAGGGGCCCCGTGACCCATACTGGGCTCCTGCTGCCACGCACGCTCCCGTGAGCTCGAGTGCTGGCATGGTCGCCCCACATACTGTGCCCTGTCATGGCTTCAGCAGGGTTGGCCTTCCCCCTGGTGGTGCTGCCACAGGGGTGAAATGCCGGGTCAGGCGGGCCAGCCTCCCAGGTGACCGTCCTTAGCCTCCAGTCCAGGAGATGCCCCGAGGTGCCAGGTGGCCTCGGTGAATGTCAGGGAGAATGCACAGGGTGGCCCAGCCAGCAACCTGGGCCGACTGGGCAGGTAGTGGTTTGGGGAGCACTGGGTGGGGCCAGTAGCTCCGGCCACTGTCCACCCTGCCCGAGCTCAGCACCCAGGATTAGGGGGTGGGGACCCTGGGGACACAGCCATGGAGATGGCCAAGCTCAGCTGCCAGGGAAGCAGGGCTGGGCTGGGCTGCCAGGGTCTCCTGCCAGCCTTCTCTCAGCATTGACCCCACAGGTCTGTGACAGGGGCAGGGACGCCTGGCCCCCCCACTCGCCAGCATGCTCAGGAGCCGGCAGAGCGCGCAGCACAGTGACTGCACCTGGAGGGAAGTCCTTCCCCCGCCCAGTGGCCTAGCCCTGCTTACAGAGCACATTGAAGGGGCGGCCAGGCTGTCCCCGTCCCCAGGGAGCTGGCCCTCATATGCTGTGGGGCTGAGCCCTCATGGGAGGGTGGGGGCAGGGCTTGCCATTTGTTTTGACTGTGAGCCCACAACTGCCCCCTGCCTCTCTCGCCTCCTGTGCAGATTTCTGCCATGGGGAGGGGGGTCAGCGCAGGGGAAAGGGCACGTGGCCTGTTCCTTCCCATGTTACCGCCAGACTGCTGTGTGGCCTCAGAGAAGATGCTGCCTGTCTCTGAACCTTCTCTGTAAAATGGGAATGATGAATTCCCAGGCAGGCTGACAAAGAGCAGAGGAGTGAGTGGTTCATCTCTCACGGCATCCAAGCTTAGGTGGTTGGCTAGGGAGGCCATGGGGGCCCAGAGGGGAGAATCCAGGGCAGTGGGTGAGGTGGGTGAGGGGAGAGCTGTGTCTAGGGGCTTCTGGCCCTGAGGGATCCCCAGCTTTGATGAAGGCAGATGGCAGGGTCGACCTGGCCAGTGTGGTTGGGGGTGGCCCCCAGCTCAGGCTCTGGGGCACCGTGCAGCCTAGGCAGGCCCTAAGAACCCTCTCCTCGTGACCACAGAGACCACCAACACAGGGGTTTCCCCCTGGAAGGCAAAAGTGCCTGGGGCTTTTCCTTTCTTCCATCTCCGCTGGCATCCTGAGGGCCACAGGAGCCCGTGCCCCTCACCCAAGGGTCCCGAGTGAATTGTGTTTAGTGTCTGTGTGCGAAGCGGCGCTGCCCGGCGAACCTCCGGGCCAGACCGGGAGGCGCGCGCCCCACAGGGAGATGACCCCACCCTTTCCTCTGGAAGGAGGCTCCTCCTGGGCTGGGGTCCTGAGGCTTCGGCCCTAGCCAGGAGCTCAGCCCTGAGATGACTGGCAGCTAGCTGTCCGCCGCACGTGGGGCTCAGCTCCCAAGCCCACTGCTCAGAGCATGTCCTTAGTGGCCAGAGGCCTGTGGCACTGGCCTGCCCACCAAGTGACCAGACTCCCAAACTGGCTGTGGGCCAGCAGGGTCTGCCAGCTCCGCCCCACCTATTCTACCTGCCTGAGGTTTTGGGTTGGCTTCGGCCAGCCAGGCCAGTAGGTGCCCCTCTCCCGGCAGATCTGGCACACAGACCCTCGCTGGGCCCAGGGGTCTCATCCTTACTGGGTCTCAGCCAGATCTGCAGCCTCAGGTGCTGGGTGTCTTGGGACACAGGGTCATGGGTGAGGTGAGAGGCTGACATTGCTGTGTCTAGGCTCTGTGCTCCCTCAGGGCCCTGGCACAGTCAGCTACACTGGGAGAGGAGCAGAAGCTGGCAGGCTCCCTGGAGGAGGTGGCACCAGGCTGGATGAGGATCTTGGCCAGGGCAGAGATCTAGTCCAGGAGGGTCAGAACCTGGGCAGGCCGTGATAAACCAGAAGAGGTTTGGAGGTCTATGAGGTCAGAGGTCAGTGTCCTGAGGTTGGGGGCCAGTGTGACTGGGTGGGACTCTGGTTTCACAGACTAAGGAGGTGTGGAGCAGAGTGCACCTACCGGCCCCGTGCTGCCTCTCGGCCAGGGCTCCTGGAGTCTCCTCTCAGCTGAGGCTCCAGCAGATCCAGCCCTGCCCAGGGCCCCTGCTCGCTGCCTGCTTTCTCCAGGGCCGTCTGCTTTCTCTCCAGGGTGGGGTCCTAGGCTGCCAGTCAGGAATGCCAGCTATGTGAAGGGTGGGAGGGCGCCAGGGGGCAGGCGGACGCTCCGCTCTCGTCCCTGGAACACCACGGGCATCGAGCTGAGCAGAGCAGTGGCCTGGAAAGATCGAAGCGGGCAGGACCCAGGCACAATGGCCCTCGCCCCCGAGCGCAGCCGTTCTCCCCACTGGGCAGATGGGCAAATGGAGGCCCAGAGAGGGCAGGGAGTCAGCGACCGACAGAGCTGGAACCTGGACCCGGCAGCCGCGGTGGCCCTTTGTAGGGTCTAGCCTCAGGTACCCTGACAGTCGCCTCAGTCCCTCACTGTGCAGATGGAAAACTGAGGCCCGGGCACTGTGGGGAGGGGCCAGGCAGCCTCTTCCCCCCGCAGAGCCCGGGATGCGTCTGCCGTGGGTCGCCCCAGCCCCTGGCTGCCTCCAGGCCCCTTCTGTGTGGTCTCAGCCTCAGTTTCCTCCTCTGTTAGTATGGGCTGGCAAGGCCCGGCCTGAGGAGCCCCTGAGGGCTAGGGTAGGACAGGGTGGGAAGTTTCCAGGGCTGACCCGCCGCGGACACTGGCTGCCTTTTGGCCTGTCCTGCCCCACAGGTCCAGGCAAGGGGCTGGCTCTGCCCTCTGACATCCCCCCAGGGCCTCACCTGGCTCTGCCTGTGCAGGCCAGGAGGGAGGGACTGGTTGTCAAAGGCAGGCTGGCTGCACCCTGCCTTCAGAGGAGAGGACTGAGACTCAGAACAGCCTTGCAGGGGGCGCCTGTGCCCCACCCCACACTGCGCCCCAGCAGAGGGAAGGAGATGGGTGGATTCTGGGAGGACCCAGGAGGAAGGCAAGGAGGCCGGAGGCAGGGGTCCTGGGTGGCTGCTGGGCCCCACTCTGACCAGCTCTGATCCGTTTTCTCCTACCCGGCCCAAGATGGAGCATGGGGCGCTGCTGGCACCCAGCATGGCCCTGGGTCTCCCTTGCCAGCCTTCTCCAGCCACAGCAGGTGCTAATGGGCAGTGGCCAGGTGTTATGGGACAGATGAGGGGAGAGCTCTGTGTGGGGGGCTTGGGCTGATCAGCTGCCCGCAGTGGATGTGGGGAGGCCTGTGGAGTGACCCCAGACCTGAAGACATTCCTGTCCCAACTTGACAGGCAGAAACACTGAGGCCCCACTCACCCCTGCCTCATCCTCTGCCCCTGGAGACCTAGCTGGGCTCCAGAGCCCGGGCAGAGCCCTCCCGGCCCCCTCAGAGGCTGGAGGGGCTGTGGCACCTCTGGCTTACCTGAGGGAGAGGTATGGGGTTTAGACACCGTCCCCCCACCGCACCCCAGGGTATTTGCTGAGTTACTTCCTGGAAGAGGAGACCCAGGCCGCCTTCCTGGCCGATCATAGCTAATTAGAACATTCTTCAAATATTTTGCCCGAGGGCACCCAAGAAGGAAGAAGTGCGAAGCGCCCCGGGCCAGCAGCGTGGGCTGGAGGAGCCAGGTCAGCTGGGCAGCTGGCGGGGCCAGGGCTGGGGGCCTGGAGAGAGGCTCAGCCAAGCTGTCCACCCCGCCCCCCCCCCCCCCCCCCCCCCCCCCCCGCCTGCTGGAGAGCGGGGTGGAGACTGCCCACGCTCCCCCAGCTTAGGGCTCAGCCAGGTGCTGGGCAGTGGTGGGGATCCCCACCCTGGGGAGCCTGTAGGGGTGCAAGGGGCAGACCCTGCTCTAAGTGGCGCTGGACAAGTGTGAGGGCTCAAGCCCCGGGGCCTGAGGGGTGGGGCCAGAATCCTGCCAAGGGTGGACCGGGACCAGGCCTGGAGGTCAGCGATGACCCACGTGGTTACAGTGGCCCAGGGCCAGCGAATGGGTATGCTTTCCCACACCCCTGCCACGGTGGTGGCTGTTCTCATTCCCATTTTGTTGTTGTTGTTGTTAGGTGCCGCTGAGTCGTGTCCGACTCATAGCGACCCTCATAGGGTTTTCAATGGCTGACTGTTTCGGGATTGCCTTGGGAGTGGATTGCCAGGCCCTTCTCCCATTTTTGGGGTGCTGGGAATTGAACTCGGGACCTCAGAGACTGCAGCTCAGCGCTCTACCAACTGAGCTAAATCCCAGCCCCAAATTGTGAGCTGGAGGCTTGTTGTTGTTGTTAGGTGCCGTCGAGTAGGTATCCGACTCATAGCGACCCTCATAGGGTTTTCAATGGCTGACTGTTTTGGGATTGCCTTGGCAGTGGATTACCAGGTCCTTCTCCCATTTTTGTGGTGCTGGGAATCGAACCTGGTACCTCAGAGACTGCACAGCAACACTCTACCAACTGAGCTAAATCCCAGCCTCATTCCCATTTTACAGAGGAGAAACTGAGGAACGGCGAGGTTGGGAAATGTGCCTGGGGTTTCTGCAGGGGGATCAAGCCTGAGAGGCGAAGGAGGCAGAGTAGGCAGAGGGGAGAAGTGGAATCCTGCACCAGGGGGTCAGAGGGAGTCACCAGGGGGCATGCAGGCAGCTTCAGGACTGACACCACGCCTGGCCAATCTGGAGCAGCCCCTGGCTGGGGCTGGGAGGCTGGGGGCAGGGCCGGCCCTCGGTGGTGGTCCCAGCGGGCAAGGTTCTGCCCTAGGAATTCATTTTTCACCCCGAGAGCTCCTGAGGGGGAGCCTGCTCCCTGGGGAGGCAGGGCTCACATCCCTGAGGTCCCCTTCCTGGCCCTTGAGACTCTGGCTGGGGCAGGGGTGCCTGGGACATGGAGACCCAAGTGGGCTCAGCCTGCTCTAGAAAGGGCTGGACTCCCGCCCTGGTCCTCAGCTCGGAGAATCACCAGCCTTCCGTAGGTCCCTCTTGGTGGGGGCCTCCCACCTGGAAACCCAGGGGCAGCTACGGCAGAACCACCTGGTCCCTGGTACCCAGAGAGAGGGGAGACCGGGCCTCTCGGGGTCACCGCTCTCCTGCCTTCCTCTGGGTCACCTCTATCTTGGTCTGTGGTTTGTGGGGCCGGTTGTTGGGCAATTTATAGGAGAAACGGGATTCTGAGGTGGCCACTGGGGACCTAGGTGGCTTCTGTGGTCTTCCAGGCGGCTGGGCCTGAGGGGCTGCTTGGCCCTGGGGCTCTGTCGCTGCCAGCAACACCCGTTCTCTCCAGCTGTTTAGGGGAAAGGTGAGGCTTATCTGGTTGTCGGATGGAACCTGTGCCTGTCAAGGGGTCCTTTAGGATGGCTTCAGCCACTGTCCCCTCCTCCCGTCCACACCTGTGAGGAGTGCATACCTGATGTGCTCAGCCTCTGGGAAAGTGGGAACAACACTGGTTGTCACTGTCCTGTTGCCCAGGCCAAGGTGAGGGGCACCATGTCCACCCCCATGGCCCGCCACCTGCCCCGCCACCTCCCCCAGGCAGGCCCTCCGACTGCCATGTGACTGAACCACCTGCCGACCTCCCTGCCTCTGCTCACTGGCCCCTTTCATCTTCTTACCGGATGGCAGGTGCTGAGGGGTTGCCTGGACCCAGTGCGTGGGGAAAACGCAGCATCCTGGCCCCCCCCCACCCCCCGTGAATGCAAGAAGTGGGGCTTCCTTCCCCAAGAGCCCCTCAGGGCTCACGCCAACACTGCCCCCCCCAAAGGCAGCCCTGGCTCCCCAGGTACACAGGTGACAGTACCCTGCCCACCCATCTTCGAGGGTCAGGGATGGGTGTCACAGGGCAGGGCTGGTGATCCAGCCTTGTCCAGCCAGGGCAGGTGGCCTGGGGTGCCGTCCCTCCTTCCTCCCTGCCTGCCTGAGCCACTCTGCAGGCCGAACCTCTCAGGACCTCACTTTCCGGTTCTAGTGGCGTAATGGTTATTGTTGTTGCCCTTGGGCCCAAAGTTGTGTTTTTTTTTTTTTTTTTTTTTTTTGCGGTACTGGGGGTTGAACCCAGGGCCTCCCGCCTGCATGCTCTGCAATTGCTGGACCACTGAGCTGCACCCCCAGCCCATTTTTTTTTTTACTTTTTGAGACAGGGTCTCGCTAAGTTACGCAGGCTGGCTCTGGTCTGGAACTTGGGATCCTCCCGCCTCTGCCTCCCCAGCCGCTGAGATTACACGCATGTGCCATCGCATCTGGCACGGCCCCCGAAGTTTTGACACAGAGACACCAAGGGACCCCGAACCTAGTCCAGCACACAGTAGGTGCCCTCTGCCTCAAACCACTGAAAACCCCAGCAGCATGAAGGCTTTAGGTTAGACCCCTACTTGTATGGCGGGAGTTTTAGCTCAGTTGGCACAGTGCTGCTCTGCACTCTAAGAGGACCTGGGTTCGATCCCCAGCATCGCAAAAACAGGAGAAGGACGTGGCAATCCATTCCCAAAGCAATCGCAAAACAGTCAGCCATTGAAAATCCTAAGAGGAGCCTGGTGTGGTGGCACACGCCTGTAATCCAAGCGGCTCAGGAGGCAGAGGCAGGAGGATTGCAAGTTCGAGATCGGAGGCAGTCTGCATAACTTAATGAGACCCTGTCTCAAAAAGTAAAAAAAAAATGGGCTGGGGGTGCAGCTCAGTGGTCCAGCACTTGCAGAGCATGCAAGCATGAAGCCCTGGGTTCAACCCTCAGTACCGCAAAAAAAAAAAAAAAAAAAAAAAAAATCCTAATAGGATCGCTAGAGCTGGACCCGACTTGACGGCACCTAACAACCACCACCACCTATGGGTACACCAGGTTCTGGAAGGGTTCCCCCCCGAATGAAGCAGGAGTGTCCCCCACAGAGGCCAGGAAAGGACAGGGTGGCTCTAGTCCTGGGCACAGGCAGCACACTGGCCCCCAGCCTGGGCTAAGGGTCCCCGACTATGAGATGGGAGTGCATTCACCCCAGCGCTCTCCAAAGATGCTGGAGGGGGCAGGCTGCCTGCCTTAAGGAGCCCGCTGGCCGGGCCTCGGTAGGGCGAGGCCGGGCCTAGAGGAGGCCGGGCCACACTTGGCCCGGACGCTGGCGACATGTGTGCACCTGCTGCTGTCGTGGGCGCTGCTTCTCCTGGCTGTGACTGTGACGGACCCATCAGTGGTGGGTGCCAGAGTTGCTGTGGGCATTCACGGGCTTCAGAACCGTCGCTGATCCCCACAAGGGGGCTGGAGTCGGGGGGCTCAGAGGCCGTTTGTGTCCAATGAACCCGGGGCCAGGAGCAGGTCCCCCGTCCCAGGCCTGGAGGTCAGCAATGGCCCACAGGGTTACAGTGGCCGTGGGCCAGCGAGCATGTGCGCTTTCCTACACTCCTGCCACGGCGGTGGCTGGTCTCATTCCCATTTTACAGAGGAGAAACTGAGGAATGGCGAGGCTGGAAAACGTGCCTGTGCGCCCCCTTGCCCCCCGCCCCCGCCAGGAAGAGGCGATTGTGAGGGTCTCCCTGAGCACCAGGGAGGCTGTGCACCAAATAATGTCCGAAATAATGTCAAAGTTTTCCATGGCCCTGGGAGGAAACGCCACTTGTGCTGGCCTGGCCACTTCTGCTTCCGTCTGGGGCCGGGGCTGGTGTCCCCGCCTGCCCCCTTCCCACCCCAAGCCCCTCCTGAGGCAGCCCAGCATCCCTGCTGGCTCGCCGCTGTGCTCTGGCCCGAGACTGGAGTTCTGGCCCACGCCCCCCGATGGCAGGGCCGCACCCAGGCTCCTTGGAGCTCCAGGTGTGAGGAAATTTTCCAGGCTTGCAGCTTGGCCCGCGACTGGTGGCACCTTGCCAGTGTCCTGAGGCCCCTAAGTAGCACAAGGGGATGAGCCCAGAGCAGAATTTTCCATAGAAAACGTCAGCAACTAATGCAAATGCCCCCGCCAGGGTCACCAGGGTTTTCTGCGCTCACAGGCCACTGGGCTCCCCTGGCCCTGACCTCCGGGCACCTGGGCAGGCAGCGAGGGCAGGGAAGAGGGTTTTCCCACTGTGGGTGACAGCCGGGCCCACCTGCGGGGTGGCCTCTGGGGCTGCTGGAGTCTGTCTGTTAAAGATTCCAGCGTGCGGGGCGAGGTGGCACACGTCTTTAATCCTGGCGGCTTGGGAGGTGGAGGCGGAGGCGGGAGGATCACAAGTTCGAGACCAGAGGCAGTCTGTGTAACTTAGGGAGATCCTGTCTCAAAAAGTTAAAAAAAAAAAAAAAAAAGAAAGGGTGGGGGTGCAGCAGCTCAGTGGTCCAGTACTTGCAAAGCATGCATGCATGAGGCCTTGGGTTCAACCCCCAGTACCGCTAAAAAAAAAAAAAAAAAAAAAGATTCCTGTGCATGGCTGGGTGTACCCGTCACCCGCCACTGGTGCACACTGGTTATCACACCTTTTCATGCCATTTCCCACTCCGGCAGTTTTCTAATATGGGCCTGTCTGCAGCCCACTCCCTGCAGAGAGAGCGGCAGAGAGGGCAAGGCGTGGACGTGGCAGGGCCTGGCCTGCTCTGGGAACACAGTGGTCAGACTGGGCAGTACACAGTGTGGGTGTGGGGAGGGCCCAGACCACAGCCAGGCCTCAAACGCTGTAAGTGCAGAATGAATGAATGAATGACCTGAAGGATTTTCAGCAAGGGGGTGACTCAAGCTGTCTTTTGAGAATAAAACGTGGGCCTCGTGCCGGGCACGCTTGTGATCCCAGCGGCTCAGGAGGCAGAGGCGGGAGGATCACAAGTTCGAGGCCCAGAGGCAGTCTGTGTAATTTAGCGAGACCCTGTCTCAAAAGGTGAAAAAAAAATGGGCTGGGGGTGCAGCTCAGTGGTCCAGCACTTGCAAAGCATGCAGGCACCAGGCCCTGGGTTCAACCCCCAGTACCACAAAACAACAACAACAACAATAACAACAACAACAACAAAAACACGTGGGCCTAGCCAGCTACGGTGGTGCACACACCTATAATCCCAGCATTTGGGAGGCTGAGGCAAGAGGATTGTGAGTTGAGGCCAACTTGGACGACACAGTGAGACCCTTTCTGGAAAAAGAAAAAAGGAAAGGAAGCCTCTGACCCCCAGCCCCTGCTCCTGGCCTTCTTTCAGTTTCTTGCTCTGTGGCTCCCTGACCCACAGCTCAGCCTCTACTTAGGCTCTGAGCTTGGCTGGTGGCCCTGGGCAGCTCCCTCCACCTCTCTGAGCCCCAGTCCCCACACCTGTGGAGTGGGTCTTTGTAGTGTGGCTTTAAGACCCAGTGAGACCTAGAGAGGGGCATTTCCCCCCAGGGCCGTGGAAAGCTTTGATATTATTTCAGACTCAGCGAGCACATCTGGTTGTTGTTGTTAGGTGCCTTGGAGTCGGTATCCGACTCATAGCGACCCTCATAGGCTTTTCAATGGCTGACTGTTTCGGGATTGCCTTGGGAGTGGATTGCCACGTCCTTCTCCCATTTTTGTGGTGCTGGGAATCGAACTCAGGACCTCAGAGACTGCAGAGCGGCACTCTACCAACTGAGCTAAATCCCAGTCTGCATATCTGGTTACTGTTGCTTTATTCCCTGTGACCTTTATATCACTTTAACTCACGGCTAGTGGGCTGGGGTGGCTGGGGTGGCTGGGGCACTGGGTAACTCCTGCCCCGGCTGCCCCATGCCTCCCAGATCAGTATACTTCCACCTCTTCTGGCTCCCACCCTACATCTGGTGGTGTAGAAGTCCCATCCAAGTATCATAGTCATGTTTTAAATTGTAGTTGAAATGCACATAAAATAAAACCTACCACTTTAACCTTTTTAAAGTGTATAGTTCAGTGACATTTAGTATTTTCTTATCCTTTTTTTCTTTTTTTTTTTTTTTTTTTTGTGGTACTGGAGGGTTGAATCCAAGACCCCTCACATTTTGCAAGTGCTCTTCCACTGGACTGTACCCCCAGCCCCTTTTTAAATTTTTTATCTTGAGACAGGGTCTTGCTAAATTACACAGGCTACCTCTGGCCTTGAACTTGGGATCCTCCTGCCTCCTCCACCCAGTCACTGGAATGCCAAGTGTTTCCACTGGACCTATTGACATTTAGTACGTTCATAACGTGCAGCCATCACCTCAGTCTAGTTTTGGATCTCCCTTACCACTCCAGCTGGGATTTTCACACCCAGTAAGGCGCCATTCCCCATTCCCTCCTCCCCAGCTCCTGGCAACTCTGAGCCACGTTTTGTCTCTGTGGATTTACATTCTGGACATTCCACAAAAATGAATTCGGGCAATGTGTGGTTCTTCCGTCTGGCTTCTCTCTCTTAGCATAATGTTTCTCAGCTTCCTCCACCTGGTAGTGTGAGGGAATGCTTCATTCCTTTTGATGGCCAAATAATATTCCATTATATGGACATACCACATTTTGTTTTTATTCACTCATCCGAAGATGGACAATTGGGTTATTTCCACCCACTGGCTCTTGTGAATAGTGCGGCTGGGAGCATTTGTGTGGAAGGTTTTGTTTGGACACCTGTCTTCAATTCTTTTGGCACTATACCAGGAATTCTTTTGGCACTATACCAGGAAGTGGAATTTCTCCGTAGCTCTGTGGGTGACTTTCATTCTGCCAAGCGGTCGGTCGGTCCGCAGTGGCTGCTCTCTCTCACATCCCCTGTTTCTTAGCTTTTCTTTTTCAATCATACTGTCCTGGGGGCCATGCAGGAGCAGCCCAATGAGCTCCGGATTTGCATTTCCATGAGGATGAGTGGGAGGTCTCTATCTGCATATGCGGCTTGGCCATTAGTGAATTACCCGGGGGAAACATCTCTTGAAGCCCCTTTTGAATTGGGTGTTGGCCTTTTGTTGCTGAGTTGTAGTAGCCAGACATAATTCTTGGGTATTGACGCGTTAATTTATTCACTGCCCAGGGGCTGGGGGGCCCTCCTGGAGGCCTCTGCCCATCTAGTCAGGGAGCCAGGCGTGGAAACAGTAACCAGGGGACAAAAGATGAGGTTTGGCCTCTCAAAACAAGCACCCACGGTGCCAGGGTGTGAGCGTGGGAACCCAGCCGGGCTTGCACTGGGGTCTGGGAGGAGAGTCTGCCAGACAGAGGGAGGGAGGGGTAGCACATCAGGCTGAGGGAGGGAGGGACCGGCAACCCAGCAAAAGGTGGCTGCTCCGAAGAGAGGGGACGGGGAGCTGTTGTTCCCAGAGGCCTCTGCTTCTGGATGGGTGCTGAGTGGGACAGGGACCTGCTCAGGTCAGGGCACAAGGGATCAGGGCGGGCATTGCAGTGATCCATTGCTGCCACCCAGTCCATCCTGAATCCCGTTTGGGTCCCCACAATCTGGCCTGTTTATTTGCGCCCTCTCCACGCAGACAGTGGGGGCTTCAGGACCCAAACTCGCTGAGAGAATTTGGGAATGGGGTCTGGTACCCGAAGTGGCTCTGACCCACAGTGGGGGCCCACGCCCAGCGGGGTTCCATTCCATCTCATTTCCCCAGCTGGGTTTCCGGGGATCTACAATTACTCTGTGCTGAATTCCCCAGATTCCAGCCCGCTCCCAGCCCTACCCGCCAGATGCCCTTCTGAGAGACCAGCCAGGGCGTGTCCGCCCATTGTGCCAGGGGAGACCCAGGGGGGTCTTGGCCACATTAGCAGGTGGGGCAGGTGGGCGGGCCACAGGGATTGAGTGTCCTGAGTGTCACTGCCTTCCTGTGGCACACGCTGGGAGCTCAGGCCTCATGGGCACTGTCCAGCTGCCTGGGGAGCCCAGCCCCCTGGAAAAACACTGATCTGAGTCTCTCAAGGCAGGGCTGGTAGGCCGTGGGTAGAAGGAGGGTCCCCACCGTGGTAGGGGCCCAGCGCCTGGTTGTCAGCTTTGGGGGCCCCTGGCAGTCTCCCCCACTCGCCTGCTTTGTTGTTTTGAAGCCATGCACTGTTTTGTGACTGCCCCCCCCCCCATCTCCCTGCCCTTGACGACGATGCTCCTCCTCTGGGCGCTGAAAACCAATCAATCAGTGCAACAGTTCGGCCATTCCTCAGAAAGTTAGAAAATGCGTGCAATCGTTCTGACAAGACAAAAACAAAGTTCACCACAGGAAAAGTTTCTACCTTAAACAGAACTGGATCCCAAGGACATATAGAAAAATATTACCAAGTAAATGATAGAGAACTCTTAGATGGGAAGAGTGTGGGGGGGGAGCATACAAGAGGGTAAGGGGGAACCTATATGAATAATGTACAACAAAATGCATATATGGAAATGCCACAATGAAAAGCATGTCAGAATGAATCACATTAAGGTGTACATTTAAAATTTCCAATAAAAAAAAGAAAAGAAAGTTAGAGAATCACCGTATGGCCCAGCAATTCCACCCCTAGGTGCGTGCCCAACAGGCTGAAAACAGGGACTCCGACAAAAGCGTGCACATGCACGTCCACTGCGGCTCTGCTCCCAAGAGCCGGGTGTCCAGCCGCCGTGAAGGGATCCAAGAGCTGGTGCCTGCCACACAATGGAATACTACTCAGCCTTAAAAAGGAGTGGGGCGCTGACGCACACTGCCATGTGAGGAACATTGAAAAGTTTTCATTACGTGAAAGGAACCCGGCACTGAAGGCTGTAAGATTCCACGGAATGTATGTTCAGAGAAGGCAACTCCGTGGGAACAAGGAGGAGATTAGTGGCTGAGGGAGGAGGGGGGAGGGAGGGGCTGGGAGCGCCTGCTATGGCCTCTGCGTTTCCTTCTGAGGTGGTGAAAACACCTGGAACTTGACGGAGGCAGCGTGGGCCCAGCAGCGGGCGGGCACCCAAGGCCACGAGGCTGCAACTTCAAAATGGTTAATTTTATGTTATGGGAATTTTGCCTTATTACAAAAACAAACAAACAATTGCGCTGACAATCCCTCCAGGGGAAAGCGAGCTTGGCAAGGGGCCTCCTGCCTCAGAGTTGCCAGGAGATTAATTACAAAGGCAGCCCCAGGGGGCCTCGGGGAGAACAGGTGGGGCCACACGGCCCCCTGCTGAGCCCAGCACACAGTAGGTACTCAGCTCTCCATGCTCCCGTTTCCTCCTGTGGGCATTTGGAGGTGGACCGTTCCCTTGTCTGTGTGGTGGTGGGGAGCAGTGTTTTATGAGCCCATTTTGGGGATGCGGAAACTGAGGCTCAGAGAGCCTTCCCAAGGCCACAGGCAGGTGGAGGCCAGAGTCATCGCCCACGGGGCTCAGCCTCCATGCTGCCTGGCCAGGTGCTCCAGGGCGCACGACAGGAGAGCCTGGTGGTCTGCGGGTCGGGCGTGCTGCAAACTGGGCCTGAGTGGTGGCTGTCAGATCCCCGGAGGGACATCCTTGGACCCGGAGGCTCTGTATGTCTGATTCAGAGGTCTGGGGAGACTGATCCCCACATCTGGTGCACCATGATGCCATGCTGGTGGCGGCTGCGAGGCAGGCAGAGCCTGGGCATGGGAGCCCATGGAAAATAACCCTGAGGTGCTGACAGAGGGGCTGAGCCGGGCAGCAGATGGGGAGGAGAGAGGGGCGCCCACCTGGGTCTCACGGCCTGTGTCCTCTCCCACCTCTCCAGAGCCCTGTCGTCCGTGGTGGCCCTGGGAGCCAACATCATCTGCAACAAGATCCCCGGGTTGGCCCCGAGGCAGCGCGCCATCTGCCAGAGCCGGCCCGATGCCATCATCGTGATCGGGGAGGGGGCGCAGATGGGCATCAACGAGTGTCAGTACCAGTTCCGCTTTGGCCGCTGGAACTGCTCCGCGCTTGGTGAGAAGACCGTCTTCGGGCAAGAACTCCGAGTAGGTAAGGGCGCCTCCGGGGCCGTGGGCTGGCCGCTGGGGCCAGAGGACAGGGCCAGGTCACCACCACCTGCCAGCTGAAGGCCGGGCGAGGCCACCCACGCGGCTGTTCTGCGCACGCCTCTGCTGACCGGTTCCTTTGCCATTGGCATCCTGTCCCCGAGCCTTTGACCGGGCCATGTGGGTGGACAAGGGCCTGGCCTGGCCCCTCAGGCTCCGCTGCATCTGGGGCAGGGAGGCCTCAATGGGAGGCATCCTGAGGCTGTGGAACAGGGTCCTGGCTTTGGATGGCGGGGCCTGGAGATGGGGGCACGGTGGTGTGGCGCAGTGCAGAAGGCACATTCTGCTGGGCTTAGGAGCCTTGTGCCTCGGACCACTCTATGTCTCTGTGTCTTATCTGGAAAGCGGAAGTAACAGTATTCGCAGCATGAGGCCGTGAGGGGCTTGACTGGCACCGTGGCTGGCCCAGCGGGGCAGCTGGGTGCCCTCCCTTCCCTGAGCAGAACGGATTCCGGACAGGAAGAGTGCTGAGCCCGGGGACACCATATGGGACATATCAGCTGAATGGAGGGAGGGAGGTGGGCAGAGGGGCACCAGGCTGGGGAGAGGTGGGCCTTGGGTCCATGAACATATCAAATGGGGTGACAAGGTCCTTACTGGTGGCACAGTCCTTGGGGCTCAGGGAAGGCCCCACTGAGGGCCACAGAGGCACTACAGGACAAGTGACTTTGGGAGCCTGGATTTGAGTCCAGCCATGTGACCTTGGGCGCATTTCTCAGGGCTGCTCTGGACCCCAGTTTCCTCGTTTGCAGCCTGGTCTTTGAGCCAGCAGGCCTTCGTCTGAGCCCCCATTGGCTGCACGCAGTAGGGACACAGCCAACTGCCGTCCGAGGCGGGAGAGAGCGGAAGGGGACTTCGGTGGTCCTTCAAGACGTTGTGAGGTCTGATGAGGGAGCAGGGTGCCAGGCGTGCAGGGTGCCAGGCGTGCAGGTGCCAGGCATGCAGGACGCCGTGTCTGTCCCATCCCGCAGGGCCAGGAGCCTGGGCTCACGGAGCAGGGCCACAGATGCCGGGACGCAGGCCAGAGCCAGCTCTGCAGGGTGGGGGTGCTGGCATGGGGCTGGGGTGGCGCAGGAAAGCCCCTGGGCGCCCTTGTGCAGCAAGCAGCCCGTGGGTGGCCCTTGGTGCAGCCAGGAGGGCGGCACCACCCCCTCCCTGGGGCTCTGCCACCCAAGCGCAGCTCCTTCCTCCAGGTGCCAGCCGGGGAGGGCAGGGCCGCCCGTCCTGTGCCAGCTGCCCACCTCCCTGCCGGGCCCTCAGCCCCGAGATGCCGGGGCTCGGAGGCACCTGCGTGCACCTGGCTCACAGCTGAGGACACCTAGGCTGGAGTGCTGGGAGCCGCCTGCTGCCACTTGGCTGCAGATGGTGCTGGGTGTGAACTCGGGGTCCAAGCTCCCTCCAGCATCCTAGAGGTGCCACTGTGCGGGGCCGGATGGCACGGCAGGCAGGTGGGGTCTGTGGGACTCAGAGGAAGGGACACGGTGGCCTTCTCTGCCTCGGTGCCACAGGGAATGCCTGACTCCTGTGGACCATCCCCTGCTCTGTGGACCCCGTACTGAGTGCTATCAGCACCCCCTTGGGCTGCCTTTGCTGAGCCTCGAAGCTAGGCCTTGGGAAGCGGCGTCTGAGGGCAGAGGTCATCTAAGTTGCTTCATAGCGACAGTCAGCGCAGGGACGAGAGGCCCCCAATTCCCGCCCCAGGCTCTGCTCTGAGGGAGCTCCCTGCCCTCACGAGCGCTTCAGGGGCCAACCTTGTGGGCCCGCTGCCCCCCGGCCAGTCCCTCGCTCTCCCCTTCTCTGGGCTCCTGCTGCAGACCAGACGCCGTCCTTGCCAGCCTGGGGTTCCCGTGGTGTCTGGCTGCTCTTTCTCGCCTTGACCCTGGCCAGGGTGGGCCCTGCCGCCCTCTCCCCACTCTGCCCCACAGTCCCTCGTGGGTCTGCTGCTGTGACCCTGCCTCTCCCATCGGCATTAGTGACTGAGTCAAACCAAGACCTGACTCGGAGCGTCCCTCCTAGTGGGGCGTCCCTCCTCCCGAAGCTGCAGTGGCTCCCTGCTGCCCTTGGGGGAAGTTAACCCCTTAGTCTGGAGTCTGAGTGGCTCCTCCGTTCCTCCCAGCTTCCCTCCATCTGTGCTGGAAACCAGAGCCCCGCCATATTGGGCTTCTCTCTCATCCTCAGGAGGCCTAGGCCTGTCCCCTCGGCTCTGCTTCCTCGAAGCTGAGCTCCCACTAGGCACACTTCCCCCGGGTCCCTCACACCTGGTGCTTTGTCCTCCCGACATCCTCAGGCCTGGCCCAGCTCGGTGCTGACCACTGGCCTTCCTGCCCCCCACCCCAGGGGAGTGGGCTTTGGGCAGCTCGGCCTGGGTCTCGCTGCCCTGAGCTTCCCCACGGTCTCGGAAGGCACCTTCTCCTGCAGACTCAGCTGCCAGAGTCGCAAGCAGTGGGGCCTGCTGGTAGCTGGCCATGTCAGAGGGGCGCTGGGTGCCCGGGCATGCACAGGAGCAGGGCTTCGAGCTGGCAGGCAGCCAGGGCGCTCGTGGGAGCAGCCACTCAAGCGGTGCCAATTAATGCTCCGCCAGGAGGGGCAACGCGGCCCCTTCAGGACTTGCCTGTGACCTTGGGCCTAAGGCTTGAGTGCCAAGAGGAAGCCCTGTAAAGGCTCAAAGGCAGAGGCAGTGTGCATAGCTCAGCGAGACCCTGTCTCAGGGTGAAAAGGAAAAAACAGGCTGAGGGTGCAGCCCCGCGGTAGAGCGCTTGCAGAGTGTGTGTGCCGGGCCCTGGGTTCAACCCTCGGCACGACAGAAATAAATAAATGGTGACTCGACCCCCATGCAAAGTCCCGTCCTTTCCTGCGCTCCTGTGGCAGCCTGTCTGCTTCCAGGGACGGGGTTTCTGCTGCTGCCTAGTGGATTGACATTTGTCATAAGGAGCCTGCTCTGGCCTCACCCTAGTGCCCCAAGGACCCATTGCCCTGCCTCTTGGCCATGGTCATCCCTCCTCCCAATGTCAAGGCCATGCTCGGTCCACCCATGCCTGGCAGCCTCCATTCTCTGCCCACCCAGCCCAGGGCCGTCCCTCATGCATCCAAGGAGGCTGGTGGCTCAAGGCCCTCCTGTCCACTGAGAATGAGCTTGGGGTGACCATGCCCCTGGGAAGCCATGGCATGCGGGGAGCCACGAGAGGTGGGGAAGTGGGGGCCATTTGTATTCTAGGGAGTCTGTTAGAAACTTGGGGATCCCAGGGTGCCAAGCAAGGCAGAGGGTTCCTAACAGGCACCATAGTCAAGAGAGGGTTCTTAGCAAGGGCTTCCCCAAGGCAGTGACCCAAGGCTCCTGGGAGGGAGCTTGGGGAAGGGAACCCAGAGGGAGGGAACAGCATATGCCAAGGCCCAGGGGCAGGGAGCGAATATTTCCCTGGACCTGCAGGTGCTCTCGGGGCAGTAGGGGGTGGAGAGACTTGAGGTGGGGGCGTGCAGGGCTGGAGTGCTGTGACCCTCACAGAGGGCCTGGAAGGTGTGGGAGGTTCTGAGCGAGCAGGGCCTCCCTCTGCACACAGATGCCCCCCTCAGCCTCTGTCCCAGCCCTCCCTGGGCCGAGGACGTCCAGGACCCGCTAGCTGGGCCTGGGCTGTGACTGCGCACAGGCTCTGGGCTCCATCCCGCTGCCAGGGAATGTGGAGTCCCGCCCATCATGTGCTGCCTTGGACATGACCAGGCATAGGAGCCGCCCCTAATCCCGGCTCACGTGAGCACCCGCTCCTATTTGCTTTGTGGGTGAGCTCCGCGTGGGGAGAACGGCCCTGGCAGGGTGGCCCGCTGTGGCCCCGAGCCTGCCAGCCATGCACAGTGCAGCCTTAACCAAGGCCTCAGGGGCTTGCCGTCCTGGGCACAGCTGAGAGATGAGAGGCCTTGGGGGAGGGGGTGGAGGGCAGCTTCTGGCCGGTGCTCCTCTTGCCCTACTGGGGCCTTGCAGACCGACTCACGGGAAGGGACAGTGCTATCCCAGGAAGGATGAGGGCTACGCCGGCTTCAGGGGGCCTTGGGTCTCTGCTGGCTGGAGAGCGGTCACGTCATTGCTCATTGAGGCGGGCCATAGCGTGAGACACAGCAGCCCGGGAAGTCTGGCACCAGATGCAGATCGAAGCTCTCTTTCATAATCTGGATGCTGGTTGGTCCCAGCGGTGCACGCCTGTAATCCCAGCAACTCAGGAGGCAGAGGCAGGAGGATCACAGGTTCGAGGCCAGAGGCAGCCCGTGTAACTTAATGAGACCCTGTCTCAAGATGGAAAATAAAAAAGGGACGGAGGGTGCAGCTCAGTGGCAGAGCACTCGCAAAGCATGTGGGAGGCTCTGGGTTCAATACCCACGTACCAAGAAAAAAAAAATCTCGTTGCTGACGACCTTGTGGAATGATAGCATTTTAATATGCCAAGTCAATAAAACGCCACCTCCCTCAAATTCACCTGGTGGGTTCCACTTTTCTTGATGTGACCACCAGGAAATTTCAGATGACGGCTGTGATTCAGGTCAGAGTTCTGCTGGGCGGTGCTGCTCTGAGGGGGTGGGGAAGCCTGGGCCACCTGGTCAGGGAAGACGGGACATTTGAACCCGGATCTGGTGGTTTCTTCCCAGAATGCTGTCCTTCAGCATGGGGTGGGGCGGTCCGAGGGCAGAGGTCATGTACCAGCTGCTTCATAGCGACAGCGCAAGGACGAGAGGCTGGCTCCTTGAACCAGCCCCTGCCGTGCTCCAGCCTGCATGCATTGAGCACCTGCTGCATACCAGGCCAGAGCTGCAGCCAGGATACATAGACCAATGGGTGGTAAGGCGGCAGCACTGGGCCCATGCTGGCTGTGCCCACCTGTGGGGTTTGCAGGCCCTGGGCTGACCACTGCTTGTCTTTCTCCTACGAGTTCTGTCCCCACCACCCTGCCCAGGGCCCAGGCTGACCATATTCCAGGGACAGTTGGGAGCTCGAATGTCAGAGTCACAAAGACTTCACTGGGCACAAAGCCACCTGAACCTCCTCCTAGACCCCGATGTGATGAGGCCCCAGGCTGCCGGCTGATGCCCACCAGAAGGCAGCCTGCCCCGGGAGGCAGCTCCCGAGAGGATGGAGGGAGAGGCCAGCAGCAGCCTCTCTCCAGGTGGCCTTGAGGCTCAGCAGCCCTGACCACTTGGGTGCTGTGGGCAGTTTGGTGACTTGTGGTCCGGCCCGGGGCCTTTAGCCCCTCAAAGACCACTGGAACTTGTCGGGGACGGGAATTTTCACACTCCACGCAAGACCCTACCAGACAAGAGCGGAGTAGGGGTAAGGCCTGGAGGGGAGACCCCACCTTGGCCCCACCTGGGAGCTGCCTGGTTCCCACTGTACAACCTTGAGCACAGCCGTGGGGCTTCAGTGTACCCCGCTGCACCAGGAGGGGCTGAGGCTGGGACTCGGCCAGGACCTGACTCTCTTCCCAGAAGGGCGGGGACAGAAAGGCCTTCCACTTGGTCAGCATACAGCTGCCCACACTGGGGGTCTGTGGGCAAGGGGTCCCAGGTCCACGGAGGTAGAACCCAGACTGCAGGGTGGCTGGGCCTGG
Organism: Pedetes capensis; assembly: GCA_007922755.1. Classification (NCBI taxonomy): domain Eukaryota; kingdom Metazoa; phylum Chordata; class Mammalia; order Rodentia; family Pedetidae; genus Pedetes; species Pedetes capensis. The sequence goes on along the minus strand of VMDO01000384.1, from coordinate 269,973 downwards.
CCTGGCCTCAGACAGCCCTTGTCCAGCTCTTTCCACTGTTTGTGGGACGATCGCTTCCTTTATGACGGCGGTCCCTGTGGCCGTGACACTGGGTTCACGTTCTGTTGTCCACGCATTGCTGATGGGACGCGGAGGGTGGCGAGGAGCTGGGTGGTCCGCAGAAGCCGCGCACCCACAGCAGAGAGGAGAGTTGGTGGTCCAGCCCCGAGCCCCCATGGGAGGGCTGTTCCTCCCGGTCCAGGGGCTGGGAGGCCCTGGGGACCTGACTTGGCTAGGAAGGGGCTCTTGTGTCATGGCACACAGGCCATACTGATTTCGTGCCTGACCTGAGGGAGGGCAGCCTGCCCCAGGCAGCGAGCACAGGACAGCCCCTAGCCCCCAGCAGCAGCTCTGTAGGGTCCCAACCACACGGCCCCCGGCCTCCTTGCTCTGGGGCCTGGGCCAGGCCCTGCCCACTCTGGATTGGGCACCCCCAGGCCCGCCGGCGTACCATTTCTGGGGGGGTTGCACCATGTGAGAGGCCACCCTGGGTCGGAACAAAGGCCCCGGGGCACGGGCGAGCCGGCGTGTTCGGACCTGGCGGGACTTTTCCAGCACTCTGTTTATGACAACGGCAGCGGGGAGCTTAGTGTGGAGACACTGACTCAGCCTGTGGGGCGGGGCCGGGCAGGGCTGCCAGGCGGAGGGACAGAGGGGACGGGGGACAGGGAGACCGAGAGGGACAGGCACACAGAGCAAGGGAGCCAGGGAAAGACATGCGGAAAGAGGGCAGGCTCACCTGCACATTCACACATACACACGTGGGCTGGCCTGTGCACACACGCCCCCACACATGTGTGTGCACAGGCATGCACACCCCCCCCACACACAAGGCACATGAGCACGCATGCACACACATGCACATACACAGACCAACATGCGTGTGCACCGATGGACACACGCCCGAATGCATATACACACGCTCACATGCACACAGATTTCACACTTATGTAAAGACACGTCTTTGGTGGCCACAGACAGGCAAGGGGTGCAGGGCAGCTGGCCATGCATTCACACACACGCCTGCTAATCCCCATTTACACATATAGAGGCGTTCCCTCATGCATACATATGCACACTTTCGTGCACACCTATGTGCACACACACAGGCATCACACGTACACAAAGACATGTCTGTACACACCTTCACACAAGCACACATGCTTAAGCACACGTGCACAGTTACATCCATGCACACACAAGCACACGTACATGCACACGCCAATGTCACACACACCCCCATCCGTGCATTCATGCACACGTGTGTACAGGCACATACGCGTGCACGCATCCGTATGCACACACACACATTACTCCCTCTACATGTGCACCCCAGCCAGGCCTGCCTTCCCCCTTGCTGGCCACCCAAGCCCGGGAACAGTGCGTGCTGAGCGGGCCCATGTCAGCCGCTCACACATGTCACGACCTTCCTGAGTGCTGCCTGGCCAGAGCCCTCCCTCCCGGAGGACCCTGCAAGGGGTGCGCTGGCGCTGCCTTGAGCTGCAGGGCAGGAGCAGGTGGCTGGCCCAGGCCTCACGGGGCAAAGCCCAGGCCACCCCACGGGCTCCCACCCAGGCTTGCAGGGGCCTGGCAGCCTGCAGCCTTGGCTTCTGAGCAAATAGTGATGTGGGCCCCCAGGACAGAGTGGCCTCTTAGGGCTTGCTCACCCCACCACTGTCCATCCCTGTCCCACCCTCTCTGCCACACGCCGATTCCCCCCCTGCCCCTCCCCCCCCAGTCACTGTGAGCCACGGATGCAAAGCTGAGGCCAGGCAACTCAGGCAGGCATGGGAGCCCATGTGACTGAGCCCAGGCTGGGGCAGAAGCAGCCACAGCGGCGCACGCCAGGCCCCACCCTGCGTTCCCGGCTTCCCCTCCCAGCCACCTCAAAGCCCCCACCAGCTAAGGCCCCCGAAACCTGGACGTAGGCACTGCGCCAGCCGGCCAGGTGACAGCAGGGGCACCTGGCAGGGGTCCTGTCCTCACCCCTGGGTCTCAGCCTCACCTACACACTGGGCATGCAGGGGACAGTGCGCCCATTCTACATTCACGAGACTCCTGGGCCAAAGTGGGCGAGGGGCAGCCGTCCAGCCAGCAGTGCCCCTCTGCCCAGCGTCAAGCCCCCATCTGTGTCCCTGCCCACGTCAGCCCAACAGTCCTGGTCACACCCGTCCCTCTGGATGGCCCATCTGACCACAGTTCCTCCGCTGAAGAGATTTTAAAGAGGACCTGAGTCACCCAGCCTCCTCCCATGTTACCTGGGGAAACTGAGGCCCAGGAGGGAAGGACCTGACCAGTGCTCCCTGCAGCAGCACTTCATTACTGCCCTCTGCTGGTACAGACCACGCAGCTTCAGCTAATTCCTGCCTCAGGGCCTTTGCATTGCTGTTCCCTCTGCCTGGAGCAGTGTTCCCTGCACCCCTGACTTCCCACCTATCTCCTTGTTCTCACCACTGTCTCCTGCCTCCCTCGTTTAGGAGCCCCGACTCCAGGTACAGGGCACAGGACCTGTTCTCCCTAGGGCTGGCTTGGGTGACAGGGCCCAGGCAAGACTGGGCTATCTTCTGGGTGCCAGCTGTCCTCCCCTCCCTCGCTGTCCCCAGGCACCTTAAATTAGCCACAGCCAAGGTCACCCTCCATTTCCCCCAAGCGATCTCCACTTCTACCTGGGTGTGGTCCTACCAGGGGCTCCAGGCCCCCGTGGGGAGCCCTTCTGGAATGCTCTCCCCTGACTCAACCCACCTGCCCATCCCACTGGTTGCACCTCAGACAGCATCCCACCTCCTCCTCCTGGCAGGCCACCTGGTAGGGCCGGGGCCTCCCTGTGGCTCTCCTTGCTGCCACTAAGCCCTGTTGTTGGCCAAGGGCACCCCTTAAACAGAAGCCAGAGCAACGAGCTGGGAGTCATGGCGCACACCTGTAATCCCAGAGACTTGAGAGGTGAAGGCAGGAGGATGGCAAGTTTGAGGCCAGAGGCAGCCTCTACAACTTAACAAGACCCTGCCTCAAAGAGCAAAATAAAAAAGGGGCTATGGGTGCTGCTCCGTGGTGGAGCATAGCGTTCTCAAGGCCTTGGGTTCCACTCTTAGTACTGCAAAACAAACCAACAAATAAATAACAACATCAACAACAAAAACCCAACCTAAACCAAACAAAAAACACATGAGTCCAAACAACACCCTCCAGAGTGAGGGCCCCATCTTCTCAGAAGGTCCGAAATCTCCTCCATGCGCACCCCACAGCAGCACTTCATTACTGCCCTCTGCTGGGGAGACCATGCAGCTTCAGCTAATTCCTGCCACAGGGCCTTTGCATTGCTATTCCCTCTGCCTGGAGCACTGTTCCCTGCACCCCTGGCTTCCCACCTCTCTCCTTGTTCCGTCCACTGTCTTCTGCCTCCCTTGTGCAGGAGCCCCTCTTGCAGGTACAGCATATGCAGAGGGATGGGACTGACAGTGGGTCCTGGGGCTCTGGGTGGTCCCGCAGGAGGGAGGCTGTCCTTGGTGCTGGAGACACAGAGCTGGTAATGCAGTGACTGAGGAGATGAAGGGACAGTCAAGAGAGCCGGAACATCACGTGGACGCAGGCGAGCGTCATCCTGGGTCAGGCAGGTGGGAGCTGGGACCGTAGGGTTTCCCTGTCCTGGCTGTGGGTAGCGGGCTGAGGGTGGGCTCTGGGGCCTTAGCTGACCCCAGCTCAGTGGCTCGCCTGCTGTGTGACTTTGGGCCAGTCATCTCTCCTACTGAGCCTAGCATCCTAATGGTGAGGAGGGGCCTAGTTCATATTGATGGGGCCCCAATGAGGGCCCAAATCGAGGGGGACGGGTGTCTGGAATCCCCTAAGCCATCAATTGCCACATGTCTTAACAGCTCGCGTACCAGGTGAGTCCCTCTAAAGTGCAGTCTGTGGTTTTAGGCTGTCCACAGATTGTCAGCCATTACCACAATCAATTTTAGAACATTTCCCTCGGCCCCAGTAGAAACTCTGTTGTTGTTGTTGTTGTTGTTAGGTGCCGTTGAGTCGAGTCCGACTCATAGCGACCCTGATAGCGTTTTCAATAGCAGATCGTTTCGAGATTGCCTTGGGAGTGGGTTGCCACATCCTTCTCCCATTTTTGCAGTGCTGGGAATCGAACTCGGGACTTCAGAGACTGCAGAGCAGCGCTCTACCAACTGAGCTAAACCTCAGCCCAGAAACTCTGTAGCTTTGCGTTATTTCCCAGCTTCCCAGCCCCTGGCTGGCAACACCAGTCTACTTCCTCTCCCTGTGGATCTGCCTGTTGCAGACATTTCCTATCAACGGCATCCTACAATACATAGCCTCTTGCATCCGGCTTCTTTCAAGCAGCGTAAGGTTTGCAAGGTCCAGATGTAGTAGTATCAATACTTTTTTTTAAGACTGAGTAATATTCCATTGTATGGATATACCACCTTCTCTTTACCCATTCATCCATGAAGGATGTTTGGGTTGATGTCACAGTGGGTCGTTACAAATAATGCAGCTCTGAACATTTGTACGCAAGACTTTGTGTGGACGTGGTTTTGTTTGTCTTATTAGGTGTCTACCTAGGAGTAGAACTGTGGGGTTATGTGGTAGCCCAACGTTTAAGCTTTCCAGGAACACTAGCCTTTTCCACAGTGGCTGCACCATTTCATATTCCCACAGCACCGACCAGGGTTTCGATTGCTGGTCTTTTGTCTTTGCCACTCTTGTAGGTGGGAGGTACGTCTCACTGTACGTTTGTGACAGCTAAGGGTGCAGAGGGCTGGGATTTAGCTCAGTTGGTAGAGCGCTGCTCTGCAGTCTCTGAGGTCCCGAGTTCGATTCCCAGCACCACAAAATGGGAGAAGGATTTGGCAACCCACTCCCAAGGCAATCCTGAAACAGTCAGCCATTGAAGACCCTATGAGGGTTGCTATGAGTTAGACTCGACTCGACGGCACCTAACAACAACAACAAAGGGTGCAGACAGAGCATCTTTCCCTGTGGTTATTGTTTTTTTTTTTTTTTTTTCCTGAGAAATCTCTATTCGGCCTGTTCAGATCCCTGTTTTTTTCCCAGAGCTGGTAATGGAACCCAGGGCCTCAGCAATGCTCGGCGAGCGCTCAGCCTGAGCTGCCCCGGCCCTGCGTGTCGGTGTTCTGTGGGGTGGCTTGATCTCTTATGTCAAGTCTCAGGCAGTGTCGTGTTTTCGGTGGGGGGTCAGCACAGGCTGGCAGAGGAGCTGGGCTGGACGGTGTCGGCCTGCAGTGTAGACCACACAGATACCTGCCTTTGCTCACACGTGGCACTGTATGGAGACAGCCTGGGTCTGTGACCAAGGCCATGTTTGTGGTCGTGCACAGAGCATGCACGTGCCACAGAGGGTGCTCGAAGGGGTGTGGACCATGGGGGCCCCATGTAGACAACACCTGTGGGCCTGAGGCTCTGGGTGGCCAACCTCGGGGGCCATGTGTGGCTCTTCTGGCCACATTGCAGTGATTGTCTTCATTTTCTAGGTAGACACAGGAACACAGGAATGCCCCTTGGCTGGCCACACAACTGGCCAATTTTAGGATCCAGACTTGAACTCAGGGTGTCTAGGAGGACCCTGGCCCTATGTGGCTCCAGCCCTCTGACCTCACCTCAATTACTACAGCATGCCAGGTCCTGGTTCCATTTCCTGAGCTGCTGTGTGATCTTGGGCAGTCAGCGGCCCCTCTCTGGGCCTCAGCCTCCTTGCTGGAGATGGAGTGGCACTGGAGAGTCCCTGAGGTCCTTCCTAGCACTGAAGTTTCCCATTCCCAGCTCTGCTTCTAGGAGGCCACCAGCGGCCTTTGCCACTGGCCTCCCCAGTGCAACAGATCAGGTCCTGACGAGCTCAGTCAGTGCTTTTCCGGCTTTCTAGAAACCGTGTGCAGAAATCTGGAAAGCCCTGCCCTTGCTCATTGTCTGGGCTCTGGTGTAATCGCACAATGGCTTGAGTTCTCTAGGCCCCCTCATTGGCTGCCTCTCCTGTGATGGCCTCTCACACCCCAAGACCTATGTTGTTGTTGTTGTTGTTAGGTGCTGTTGAGTCTGTGTCCGACTCATAGTGACCCTGTGTACAACAGGTGAAACACTATTATGCTTCCCTGCTATTCACAGGGTTTTCCACGGCTGATTGATTTTTGGGAGTGGGTTGCTGGGTGTGGAGGCTAGGAAATGGCAGATAGCTTTGGGTGACGGGGAGGGGCCAGGCCTAGGATGGGGTGAACCCTGGCTCTGCCCTGGGGAGGGAAGGGTTCCTGTTCTGCTGCTGGGTTGTCCAGCAGGCACATTGGTTCTTTCTAGAAGCTGCTCACAGAGATCTGCCAGGCCTCCAGCAAAGTCCTCAAGGGGGGTCAGGGTGAGGGGATGACAGGTGGCTGGGGTCCTTGCCCTAGTCTGGGAGGCTCTTCGCCCTGGGTCCCCAGGTGTGGCTGCCATTGTGGAGGTGCTCTGCGGGGCAGGGGCTGGTGCGCCAGCCTCCCTCTGAGCCTCCCCTGTTCAGGCTGCCGCCAGTGCTCCATGGGTTATGAATAACTCAAAGAAGGAGCTAAGCCAGGTGGTCCCTCGGGGCCTGGCGGTCTCCTCTGCGACCAGGGTCCCCCACATCACAGTGGTCCCTGGCCTCTGCTGCCCTGAGTTTTTCCCCACTGTGCTTCGAAGGGGCGGCTGGGCAGGGCTGCCTGCGCTGGCCTTGGGAGGGAGCGCTTTGAAGCTAGGCTGGACCGAGGGCAGAGTGGTGCCTGACCTGCCCGGCGGTCCTCCGCCTCAGCCGTCGCTGGCCCACACACATCGGTCCAGTTTGCTGTGAGAGCTGGCCCCTCACGGGCCGAGGGGCGGGGTGAGTATTTGCTGCAGAAGGCGAATGGGAACCCAGGCCCTGAGAGTTTTCTGGCTGCCCGGGGCCGCATGTCTGTGAGCCTCTCAGCCCCACGCTGTCTCTCTGCGCAGCCCTCTCTGCCTTCCCCAGGTGTCGGCTGGGCCCCTGCAGGGTTAATGAAGCTAACCTTGACTTAGCTGGTGCCAGAGACAGACTACACTGGGACAGTGGGACCCACATCAGGCTGGTGCCCCAGGGGACCATTAGGACTCAGAAACCCATCTGGGAGACATTAAGGGCCAGGAAGGAGGGGGTGGCCAACCTGCGGCCTACTCACCTGTCTCTGCATTTCCCAGGGACCCCAGCGCCCGAGGGGGCAAACCGGCACCAAGTAGGCTCTGGTCCCAAGAGGCACCCCAGGCCCCTCACCCCAGGGCCTATGTTGTTGTTGTTAGGTGCCGTCAAGTCGTACCCGACTCATAGCGACCCTCATAGGGTTTTCAATGGCTGACTGTTTCGGGATTGCCTTGGGAGTGGATTGCCAGGTCCTTCTCCCATTTTTGCAGTGCTGGGAATTGAACTCAGGACCTCAGAGACTGCAGAGGGGCGCTCTACCAACTGAGCTAAATCCCAGCCCCAGGCCTATAGCTCGACCAAATGCTCCATCTTCTCCCTGGGGAATCCCCTGCTCCTGTCTCCTACTTAAGTGCACCCTTAGGGTGGCTGGGCCCCCCCACCAGGGCACCATGCCACCTTCCTCCTCCTCTGCCCTCCCAATCACCAGCCTCACCTGCAGCAGCTGCAGAGCTTGGGGGGCGCCCACCCTGCAGCCTCAGCTGTCCCAGTAGTGAAATGGACCCAACTGATATGGCCTGGCTTGTGTGGAGGTTTTGTAGATATGATCAGGTGGTAGCGGAAGGGGCCCAGACCCTCCCCTGTGCAGGCCCTCAGGAGACAGCATGGAGTCTGGGTTGCCAGTGAAGCCAGCCTGGATCCTACTCAGGATGCTCGCTGCCCACCAGGGGCATTCTGGGAGCCTGGCGTGTGGGGATGTGGGCAGCCGTTCCAGGCCAAGAGCGGCCCCTGCCCGCCCAGGCAGGAGACCCCATTTTCACAGAGAGACCCTGCATGCGGGTGGTGGCTGCCTCCCCGCAGGTGGACGGCTTCTTCACCCTGGCCTCACTGGGCTGCGGGAGGTGGTGGGTGAGGATGGTGGGGTCAGCCTTGGGGGCTTTGGGGACCAGGCCAGGGAGGTCTGGGAGGCACTGGTGCTGTTGAGCCCTGTCCCTTGTGCCCAGGCTGTCTGTGTCTGGTTCAAAGGATGGGTCTTCTAAACCTAAGTATGCCCTTGACCCCAACCTGGAGGGACCGTGCCAGGGATCCAAAAAGCCCCAGCCAGAGTCCCTGGAGTGACCTGGGGAGGGACGTGGGGGGAGCCCTGAGGCATTCTGCCCTCCCCACCCCATCCTGAGCGTGCTGTGTCCTGGGGTGAGTTATGAAGGCCTTGGAGGTGGGAGACGCATCCGCTGGTGAGATGGGGAGCAGATGGCGCCCAGGCGAGAGAATGAAAGGAGACAATCGTGCGGCGCGCAGAGCCCCATCAGCCTCGGCGGCACCTCTCGCTGGACCCAACATCCTTCTTGCTCTCCCCAAACGACAACTTCTCTCCTGCTCGCCCACTCCCCGGTCTCCATGTGGAAAGATGTGAGGCTTAGCTCGATAAAACCGAATCAAAAGGTGCTTAGCACGGGTGGCGCCTGATGAGTAAGCGGTGAGTCTGGGCTGCGGTGGGCAGAACCAGGCGAGAGCAGAACCTGTGGCAGGGATGCGGGAGGGCTGGGGAGGCGCTGCTTTGTGCAGAGCCAGCCCGGCACCTGCTTGCTGTCCGGGGCCTCTGGGATAGCACAGTGTGGCTGGGAAGCCCCTACCCCGGCTCGGCGCGCAGCCTCTGTGTTGGGCGGGAAGAGGCTGAACAGTCACAGGTGGTGGCTCCTGGCCTCCGAGGAGGCAGCCAGCCCTGCCCTTGCTCATTGCCAGGGCTCTGGTGAAATCGCACAATGGCTTGAGTTCTCTAGGCCCCCTCGTTGGCTGCCTCTCCTGTGATGGCCTCTCACACCCCAAGACCTATGTTGTTGTTGTTAGGTGCCACCCAGTCGGTGTCCAACTCATAGTGACCCTATGTACAATAGGTGAAACACTATTGTCAGTGCTTCCCTGCTATTCACAGGGTTTTTGATGGCTGATTGATTTTTGGGAGTGGGTTGCCGGGTCCTTCTCCCAAGCCTACAGCACCTGGTATTTCCAGGCGGTGTCCCATCCCAGTACTAATCAGACCCAACCCCGCTTAGCTTCTGAGATCTGATGTGATTGGACGCCACGGTGGTTCGGCTGCAGGCCCAAGGCCTATAGCTCTTAGGAGGCCAGGTAGTGGAAGAATGGCTTCTAATGACCTGTACCCCAGGTCCCTGTCCCCTTCCCCAGCATTTCCAGGCTCTGAATCCACACTCTGGGTCCAAATCATGCTTTGAATCCCCCACTGCCTGCCTCAGTCTATAATGTGGGAATCATAATGAAGCCTGCCTCCTCCGATTGTCCTGAGAGGTCCGTGGGAACACTGGGGGGGGGGGGGGGGGGGGGGGGGGGGGGGGGGGGGGGGGGGGGGGGGGAGAGTGGAAGTGTGTCTGGCACTCGGGGAAGCACCTCAGTGTGCGCTGTGACTATGATGGTGGCCCCAGCTCCATGAGCTACTTCTTGTTGTTGTTGTTAGGTGCCATCGAGTCGGTATCCGGCTCATAGCGACCCTACATTCCACAGGGGAAACACTATTGTCAGTGCTTCTCTGCTGTTCATAGGGTTTTCAATGGTGGATTGATTTTTGGGAGTGGGTTGCCGGGGCCATCTCCCAAGCCCACAGCACCTGGTGTTCCCAGGCGGTCTCCCATCCAAGTACTAACCAGGCCTAACTCTGCTTAGCTTCCGAGATCTGATGGGATCGGATGCCACAGGGCTACAGCTGCAAGCATGAGCTACTTCTAAAAGGTCCGAAATCCCTGTGCAGCCCGTGAGATCTGCTGTGTCCGGATCCCATGGCGCCGGCCAACACCTGTGCATCGAGGTCTGCGCTTCACGGACACCTACCCACTCAAGCTGGCTCCCAGGCCCAGGCCGCTTCACCACTCTTGGCCCTCCCCACGTACACCCCTTACCACATGCTGTGGGCGTGCGCTACACAACCACAATGCACAAGACCCCTGCACCACACAGCATGCCTGTCACCATCAGCACACAGCCCCGCGTGCCCCCCGACGTCAGCACAGAGCACCCCGTGTCCACCGCTCTCAGCACACACAGCACAGCGCGCCCCCTACGTCATCGCACAGCACGACACGCCCCCCACGTCAGCAAACAGCACGGCGCGCCCCCATGCTCCGCACACAGCCTGTGCACACCGCACACGGCACACCTCACACAAGCAGACACGCGCAGCACACACACCGCACACCGTACACCCTGCCCCTCACCGATCACTCCACAGACCCCACGCACCCCACCACCCACCACCTACCACGGTGCTCACGCCCTCCCAGCACGGCCCACGCTTCTGGCCAGGACTCACTTTTCTCCAGAGGGCTCTTCCTCCAGGGGCTCCTTGCCGCCCCCCGCAGGCACCCAGCCCCTTCCTCGCCGAGCCCCTCACTGAAATAGCTGCCTCCCTCTGCGTAGCCTGAGGCTCCAGGGCTTCCCTGGCAGCCTGTCAGGGGGCCCTGCAGGGCTTGGGCACGGTGGAGGCCACAGGGTGCTCAGAAGGGCATCCTCTCACATCCCCTTGGCCTTACTGAGACCCAGGGCTGTGGGCTGTCGCCTCCTGTCTCTGCCTTGTCCCCATTCCTGCCTGTGGTGCCACCTCCTGCAGCATAGCCACCCTGTGGGAGCGATGCTGGGCAGCACAGGGTGATGAGGAGCCCCGGCCACGCTGAGGGGCGAGGTCCAGCTGTTCCTATCTGCCTTGCAAGGAGTGGGAGCCAAGGGCCCGGGAATGGGCCCAGGCAGGTGCTGCTGGGGGCTGGCTGGGCAGGGCAGGCGGCTGTCGAGGTGCAAGCGTCGAGGGGGACAAGGTCCGGGCAGGCAGGCCTGGAGGGCTTGGTCCGGCTGAGGCGAAGGAGGCGCTGGGCACAGCCTCCCCGCAGGGCTCCTGGAAGGGAGTGTTTTCCAGGAAGCTTCGGCCCCCCCAAAGTTTCCTTGGCCCTGGGCTCCTAAGACCATGGGCCCCATCCCAATCCTTACCCTGATGGAGGGAACCCTGGGGGAAGGGGCTGCCCTGGGAAACCCCAGGGCAGGGGGTGGATCCCCAGAGAAGGAGGCAACCCCACAGCTCACAGCACCTGGCACAAGGCCAGGCATGCAGTTGGTGCTCAATGGATGTTCTTGGGGTGGACCTGACTTGACTCTACACTGTTCTCAGTCTGTGGGTCCCACCCCAGCCTCACAGCAGGGCCAGCACCCAGGCATACGTTTCACCCTGACCCTGTCCTGGGTTTCCGGTGCCCTAGCTGCGTGTCTGACGACTGGTCCCGCCACCTGTGGCTCACGTGGGGGTAGGCGGTGGCCACACGCTGCCAGGTGCTGGGACCCTGGAGAGGAGGGACCCAACAGTGAGCAAGTGACCAGGGTCAGGGTAGAAGGTGCAGAGCCCAGCCTGGGGCTATGGAATGTCCGGAAGGAATCAGCCAGACCCATCTGCCCGTGGGGACTTTGGACCCACGTGGGGCAGGAAGCCGCCCGTAGGGTAGTCTGGTGGACAGTGTCCTCATCCTGGCCAGATGGACACTGAGGGAGTTGGGTGGCAAGGACTCCCTTCTGGCTGGGGCTCTGGGAAGGCTGCCTGAGGAGGGGGCATTGGAGCCGGGCCTTGGAAGGCCCTTAGGACTGGGGCATGAAAGCGAAGGGACTCTTCCCAAGAGACCAGGAAATCCACAGAGGCATGGGAGCAGGGCTTGGAAGGCTTGAGTCATTGTTCCGGGCAGAGGGCAGGAGAAGGGAGAGAGGGCTGGAGAAGCCAGCCAGGCGACCGCAGGGGGCATTCCCTTCCCAGCTCAGTCGCGGGTATGGCTCTGCCGACACAGGGGGGCCGGCGAAGGTGCCCTGGGAAGGCCTCAGCTGTCGGCCAGGGGAGGGGCAGGTAGGATGGCTGCCCGAGACCAGCAGCCCAGGGACCCCTGGGCCAATGGGGTTATCGGGCGAGTCAGGAGGCCAGGCCCGCACGGATCAGAGGAGGGTGGTTAGAGGGAGGGAGGTGCCACCAAGACTTGCCTGGGGGCTTCTGAGCCATGTGGGTCCCTACCTGGGGTGGGGCCGTCTCCCTTGGGTCCCGGCTTCCCTCTTCCATGCGTGTGCGGTCCTTATGGGGCCTGCGGGGCCTGTTTGTGGGGAGTATCGGCCGGGCAGCTGGAGGCTCACAGAGTGGTCGCAGGTGGGGGCTGCCCTTGTCCAGCCCAGCCTCCTGGAACGGAGAAGGAAGGGAGCAACGGTGTTCCGTGCTCCTGGGAGGCTCGCTGCACACATTGAGTGCCACCTGTATGCCCACACCCCAACTCCGCAGGGCGGTTCCCTCAGTCCCTCTTCCGCAGGCTAGAAGCCCAGGGAAGGCTGGTGCCGAGCCCAGGGTCACCCAGAAGGTGGCCTCTGTCCCCTCCGCCCACCTGACCAGGTGCGGGGCCCCTCACCACCCACAGCCCTTGTCTCCGCACAGGGAGCCGCGAGGCCGCCTTCACCTATGCCATCACGGCGGCCGGCGTGGCGCACGCGGTCACCGCCGCCTGCAGCCAGGGCAACCTGAGCAACTGCGGCTGCGACCGGGAGAAGCAGGGCTACTACAACCAGGCCGAGGGCTGGAAGTGGGGCGGCTGCTCTGCCGACGTGCGCTACGGCATCGACTTCTCCCGGCGCTTCGTGGACGCCCGCGAGATCAAGAAGAACGCACGGCGCCTCATGAACCTGCACAACAACGAGGCCGGCAGGAAGGTAGGTGTGGTGGGTATGGGGGAGGGGGCCCGGGCACCCCAGGACTGGCCTCCAGCTCCTGGGCAATCCCGGGGAGACCTCCCTGCCCATTGATGCCTATGGTGCCCTCCCCAGACGTGAGGCTGAGCTGGGGACCCCACCATTTCCCTGCAGAAGGTGATTGGGGCCTGGCTGGTGGCCACGGGGAGGGGGGAGGCCCCCAGCCACAGCCTTGCACCCCTGCCCTTGGTGCTTCTGGCCCCAGACACTGCCCAACACACCAGCAAGGACTTCCCGGAGGAGGAGGCAGCCTTGGCTCTGGAGGTGCAGCCAGCCTCACGCATGGGTGGGATGGAGTGGGGGTGGAAAGGGAGGAAATTCAGGCCAGGACACATTGGGGAAGAAGTCAGGGCGAGCCCGGCCGCCATGGGGAGATGAGGGCCCCAGATACTGGGCTGGGAGGAGCGGCCGCCATGGCGGCAAGATGGCCCGAGATAGGGCGTCCAGCAGAGCGGAACACCTCGCTGGGTCTGGCTCTCCGGGCCCCGGGGCTGCGCCCAGGCAGCAGAACCCGGGGGCTTCTTGGGCCTGGGACAGGCTTGTATTTCCAGGCGAAGAGGGGCTGAAGAAGCTCGGCCCAGGGCCCAGGGCTCAGGCCACGGGTGGCTTGTTGGCCACTCAGCATGCGCTCCTGGCCCCCTCTCTGCACCCCACACTATTCTGGGCACAAGGCAGAGGGGAGCCGGGCCCACCTGAGGGAGATACGGGCATTGAGAGGCTTGGAGCTCAAGGGAGGACACAGCAGTTTCCGGGGAGAGGGGATGTGGAGTGGGACCTTGAAGGCTGTGCCAAGCGGAGGCCGGAAGGAGGTGGCACTGGGGATGTGGCAAATGGTTTCCGCTGGCAGGAACTTTGGGGGTGGGTGAATCGGGCCTGAGAAGCGAGCAGGGGCCGGTCCAGAGCAGGCCGTGAGCAGGTGGCCCCGTGTGCCTCTACGTAAGGGTGTCCTCCGCAGGGGGCGTTCCTGGCAGGTAGGGAGAATGAGCAGGTGGAGCGAAAGGGACTCAGGCAGCTGGCGCATCCCCGCTCAGGCCCAAGGCATCGGGCAGAGCCAGGTGCCACCCACCTAGAGGCAGGCTGAGGGCTCCAGGGAGTGGAAGGCGAGGCCAGACCCTCGCCAGGCCGCCCTGGCCTCTGCAGCGCTTGTTTCTGCGCGGGGACGTCCCTGCTGCTCCGGGATGAGGACATCCCCATACCCATTCCACAGATGAGGACAGTGAGGCCCCAGGCAGAGCAGCAGAGCCGGCCCAGCGGCCCCTGAGGCCTGAGCACTGGCTGCTACTTGTGGGGCCGTGTGAACAGCAGAGACGTGGGGCCAGGCTGGGGCCAGGCAGCAGGGCAAGAGCTGGGCGAGGAGGCCAGGCAGGTTGGACGGGCGCTAGGTGAAGGGCCACAGGGGTCAGGCTGGCTGTCAGCCTCCACACAGGCCCGAGGTCACGTCCCACTCACCTCTGGGGTCCACGTGAACACCAGGGATGACCGCTGGGGACTCAAGGTGTTTGGTGACTCACAGCTGCTAGAAAAGCTCAAGGGACATTGAGGCAGGCAGGACTGGGCCCAGGAAGGAGGCTGGCAGTCAGGTTGGGGATGAAGAGGAGGCAGAACGGGGAGTCTTGGCAGCGGCCTGGCTGTGCAGCCGTGAGGGTGGAGGAGCAGCCTGAGCAGCAGGGTCTGAAGGACGGTGTGGTAGTGACCAAGTCAGGAACGCCATTGTAGGGAGGGCAGTAGGCAGGGCGGGGCCAGTCAGGACAGGGTGGCTGCAGCAAAGGGGTCAGCAGCCAAGATTCTCACGCCAGCTCTGTCCCCAGCTGCGTGGGAGTCCACACTACCCCTCTACTGAGCCGCAGTGTCCTCCACAGCCTCGCCCTGAAAGCCTTGCAAACACACGTTGTCCTGAGCCCACAGAGAAGGCTGGGGTGATGGCTTCTCTGCCTAGCACCGTGGCACTGGGAGAGGTGGGGCTGGGGGTGGCGGCCCCTCGAGGCTGCATCAGAACCGAGTCCAGGCTTTCTCGCTGCCCCAGAGCTGGCCTGGCCCCGCCATGGCCCATACACCTAGGCACAGCAGGTCAGGGAGCCTGCTGACCCCGGCCCCACAGAGCAAGATGTGCGCCCTCTCACAGCCTGGACTAGGAGGTCTGAGGTCATGGTGTGGACAGGGCCACGCTCCCACCAGAAGCCCAGGGGCTCCCTTCTGCCTCGTCCAGCCTCTGGTGGCCCTTGGTGTTCCTTGGTCCTGACCACATCATCTCTCCAGCCTCTGCCCCTGGCTCCGTGTGGCGTCTTCTGGGGCCGACTTCCTCCTGCTCTTCCACGGACACTCTCGTCAGAGTTAGGGTGCCCCCGGCTCCGGGGGCTCACACTTCCCTCCTTACCTCAGTTACGTCTGCAAAGACCCTGTTTCCAGTGAGCTCACCCGATGTGAATCACGGGGATCCCCTTCAACTCCTCACACGAGCCTTTCGCCCCAAGCCACTCGGGCCCAGGCGTGTGGCTCTGGTGGGCTGGGCAGCCAGGTGGAGCTTGGGGGCCAGCGCACCACAGGCTTCCACCAGCCCAGCCCCAGCTGCCCCTCACCAGGCTGTCGTGACTGTTAGTGAGTGGCACAGGTGCCAGGCAGAAAGCGCCCCTGGACTGCACCCTGAGATTACGCAGGCGCCAGTGAGCAGTGCCCAGCTGCAGCTCTGCCCGTTGTGGTCCCTGTCCTGGTGTGGGTCAGGGCAAGGCAGGTGCAGACGGTGCCTGGGAGGGTGGAAGCTGAAGGCTCTTCCTAGTGGAGGCCAGGGCCTGCGGGTTGCCAAAGGCCTGGGGCCTGCTCAGCACGGTGCCGGCCCCTCTTGTGGGTGCCCGGGAGCCACAAGCTGCGGCTGAGCACGCTGGGCTCTGGGAGACCGAGGGGGAGGGCGGGGCCCCATCAGCTGGCCATGCACATAGCTTAGCATCGCCTTTGGCTGCCTGAGGGTCTACGACAGTCCTGCCGGTGGGCATGTCAGCCCCAGTGTACAGATGAAAACCTGAGGTCCAGGGAGCTGTGACTCACAGGGGTTAGAGCTGAGTGGCTGCCCCCAGGCCAGTGGGACCCCCGGCCACACGCTCAGGCCACGCTGTGGGCCTGAGGTCAGAGGGTGAAGCAGATGAGAGTAGTGTCCCCAGCGGGTCTGACGTGTGGCGAGGTCAGGCCACCCCGCAAGGCTGGAAAGCCAAGGGCAGGAGGGGAGCGTGGGAACCCTCTCTCCTGGTTCCCAGGCTATTCCTGAATGCGAGAAGCCCCTTCCTTGAGCCATGGCTCCCGCACTGGAGGATCCGGACGCTGGGCTTCCCTGGGCCGACCTATCGTCCCCTGAAGGACTTTGGTCCCCAACCTCACACCACCCCCTGCTGAAACTGAGGACCACCCACACTCTGATTTGGGGAAAAACCCTGGTAGTGCTTTCCCGGAGCCCTCAGTGGACCCCACAGGCCCCAGGGTATGCACAGTCCCCGCTCCCCGGCAGGGCCGGTCCCTCTGCTCCCCCAGGCGCCGTCCTGGCGCAGGGGCTGCTCTGGGTGTCCTGAGGGTCCAGCGCCGCGGCACCGCGGTTGCCATGGTGGTTCTGAGCGTGAAGGCACTGGAGAAGGAAACGGCACATTCTTGACTCCTGTGATCATTTCCCGATGAGGCTCGGGCCCAGGGGACCCAGCCAAGCGAGGACGTGGCCCCTCGCTCTGCAAGCACCGCCCAATCAGCTTCCTTTGCCACTGTCACCAGAGGGCCACATGGCATCCAGACGGCCCCAGGCGGGCAGGAGGGTACAGCTGGGCTGGCCGGCCTTGATAAGGACGGGGAGACAGGGCAGAGGAGGGGAGGAGAGCTGGGCCCAGGGGCAGGGCCCAGAGCAAGGCCATTGTGGGACATGATGGTAATTAGAGGCCAGCCACCTGGCTGTACAGCCTCTGCCTGGACCTCCTGCCGGTCGTGGCCATCAGAGGGGAGTCAGCGGCCAGGGCTGACATGAGCTTCTTGTGGCTGGGAATTGGGAGGCCCTAGTGTGGCCTGGGAGCTGGGATTTAGCTCAGTTGGTAGAGCACTGCACTGCAGTCTCTGAGGTCCTGAGTTCAATTCCTAGCACTGCAAAAAATGGGAGAAGGACCTGGCAATCCACTCCCAAGGCAATCCCGAAGCAGTCAGCCATTGAAAACCCTATGAGGGTCTCTATGAGTCGGATACCGACTTGACGGCACCTAACAATAACAACAACAAAGTGTGGCCTAGGGGCTGGGATTTAGCTCAGTTGGTAGAGCGCTGCACTGCAGTCTGAGGTCCTGAGTTCAATTCCCAGCACTGCAAAAAATGGGAGAAGGACCTGGCAATCCACTCCCAAGGCAATCCCGAAACAGCCATTGAAAACCCTATGAGGGTTGCTATGAGTTGGATTCAACTCGACAGCACCTGCAACAATAACAGTGTGGCCTGAGGGGTGTCCTCAGTGGGCAGGTGGCCACGGCAGGGAAGCTCCCAGCTTGAAAGAGGTTAGTGGAGGAGGGGAGAGAGCCAAGCAGAGCCGAGGGGCTGGGGCAGGGGCAGGAGGGGTGGGAAGGGTCCTCGGGGGCGCTTTCCCCTCAGGCACTCGCTGCCCCTCTGCTGTCCACCTAGACACCCCCAGCCCAGTGGCAGAGCCCAGCAGCACACTTCTGAATGTTCTCCAAACAGGACACGGGGCCCTCCCTCCATGGCCTGTCCCTGGTGGGGCATCAGCCCCTCCCCATCTTCCCCAGCCTCTCCAGTCCTCTCCCCAGGACATTGCTAACTTACTGCAGGGAGTACTGGCCCCAGAGTTCAGCCAACACCCACCTGAGGCACTTTCGGGCGCATCTTTACCTTCATGCTCCATGGCCCACAGATCTGCAGCCCTTTGCTCGTTTTGAGCCCTTCCTGAAATGTTCTCCTCTTTGTCTAACGAGCTCCTACTCATCCATCAACATCTTGGAGACATCACCCCCTCCAGGAAGCCCCTACCAGGCACCATCACCCCTGCAGGGTCTGGGCTCCCACAGCCCCTGCATGCATGGTGCATGTCCACCCCCTTTTCTGTTTCCCACAGTGGGCTGCAAGCCCCAGAGGACCCCTGTAAGGTCCAAAGCCCCATGGAGCCTGGCCAGGCGAGGAGCTAAGGGTGATGACCATCTCTACAGGATTCTTTCTCTCTCTCTCTTTCTTTCACCCATTCATTCATTCACCCATTCATTCATTCACCCATTCATTCGTTCACCCACTCATTCATTTGCTGGAGGACTCCTTGCCTCGGGCAGAGCTTGGGGCACAGCGGATGTCTCTTGACAGTGGGTTCTGGCCAAGGGGCAGGGGGTGGCCAAGCCTCTGCAGGGCCGGGCTGCTGAGGCGAGGCCAGCGGGGGCCCCCGACAGCTGACAAATGGCCCTTGGGCAGTGGCGGGGTGGCAGCTAATGATTCCCCATCTTTAATCAGGCCCCGCTGGCAGGGCCCTTTCGATCCAGGTAAATGAGTACCCAGGGTCAGGGCTGGCTCTGGGAATGGGCCTTCCGGGGCCGCCGGGGGAGGCCCAAGGAAAACACAGGGCTGCACCCATCCAGGGCCCTCGTGCAGCTGGGGAGAAAGAACAACAACTGGCTGGGCCGGGCCTGCGGCTTCCCAGCGGAAGGCACGACCGGGCCTCGCTGACCCGTGCCCTCCCCTCCCCTCCATAGTCACGGGCGCGCCAGGCTGTCGTTAAGCCCCGACTGCGTGCCAAGCCCTACAGTAGGCAGGAGGGCGAGGGCGGGGAGGCAGCCACACGCATTAAGCACCTGCTGTTGCTCAACTCCTCCTGGCAGCTTCCTTACCTGCTCCAGCGAGAGCCACGGCTGCTGAGCCTCAGTTTCCCCACCAGTGAGCCGACGGTTGTGCTGTTGTCGTTAGGTGCTGTGGAGTCAGGTCCCGCTCATGGCGACCCTATATACAACACAACAAAACACGGCCCCACACTGTGCTCCGCCCAGCACTATGTCAGTGCTTCTCTGGATGGCTGATTGTTTTTTGGGAGTGGACTGCCAGGTCCTTTTCCCAATCCTATAGCACCCAGTATTCCCAGGCGGTCTCCCCGCAAAGGACTAACCAGGCCTAACACTGTTTTTTTTTTTTTATTGGAAATTTTTAATGTACACCTTAATGTGTTTCATTCTGACATGCTTTTCATTGTGACTTTTCCATATATGCATTTTGTTGTACATTATTCATATAACCCTTACCCTCTTATATGCTTCCTCCACCCCCCCGTCCCACCCCCAATCAAAGACTTCTCTACCATTTACTTGTCTTTTTATGGTAATATTTTTCTATATATCCTTGGGTTCCTGTTCTGTTTAAGATAGAAACTTTTCCTTTAGTGAACTTTGTTTTTACCTTGTCAGAACTATTACATGCATTTTCTAGACCATCTATAATAATACCATTCTTAGCTTTTTTTCTTTTATTATAATCCGATCTTTGTATAGGATTTTTTCCTTCTTATAATTTTGATTCAGCTCCCACATATGAGTGAGAACATGTGGTGTTTCTCTTTCTGAGCTTGTGTTCATTCACTTAAAATAATTTTCTCCAATCCCATCCATTTTGCTGTGAATGGCCTTATTTCATTTTTTTTATTGCTGAGTAGTATTCCATTGTGTATATGTACCATAGTTTTTTTTATCCATTCTTCTGTTGATGGGCACTTTGGTTGATTCCATATCCTTGCTCGTGTGAAAAGTGCTGCATTGAACATGGAGATGCAGGTGTCTCTGTGGTATGAGGACCCATCTCCCTTTGGGTAAATTCCCAATAGTGTTATAGCTGGGTCATATGGTAGATCTATTTTTAGTTTTTTAAGATACCGCCATATTGATTTCCACAGTGGCCCAACCCTGTTTAGCTTCTGCGATCAGGTGGGCTCTGATGCCAGGGTGGCATGGCTGTAGATGACAGTAGCTTGGAACTCCTGAAAGAGCTATTGGGAGGATTGAATGAAATACATCTGTAGCTATTTACCGGGTTCCTCCGTGGCCTGTGTGAAAGGACCTGTTCTTGGCAGCTTATTTAATGAACGAGGAAGCCGAAGCTCACAGAGGCACAGTGAGAAGCAGAGGAGCCAGCTCCAGGGTCAGGCTCCAGGGTGGGGAGGGGGAGGCCCCCTGCCCAGCCCCGCTGAGCCTCTGCCCCGTGGCCCGCAGGTTCTGCAGGACCGCATGAAGCTGGAGTGTAAGTGTCACGGTGTGTCGGGCTCGTGCACCACCAAGACCTGCTGGACCACGCTGCCCAAGTTCCGCGAGGTGGGTCACCTGCTCAAGGAGAAGTACAACGCGGCCGTGCAGGTGGAGGTGGTGCGCGCCAGCCGCCTGCGGCAGCCCACCTTCCTGCGCATCAAGCAGCTGCGGAGCTACCAGAAGCCCATGGAGACGGACCTGGTGTACATCGAGAAGTCGCCCAACTACTGCGAAGAGGACGCTGCCACGGGCAGCGTGGGCACGCAGGGCCGCCTGTGCAACCGCACCTCGCCCGGCGCCGACGGCTGCGACACCATGTGCTGCGGCCGCGGCTACAACACCCACCAGTACACGAAGGTCTGGCAGTGCAACTGCAAGTTCCACTGGTGCTGCTTCGTCAAGTGCAACACGTGCAGCGAGCGCACCGAGGTCTTCACCTGCAAGTGAGGCGGCAGCGCGCGCCCACGGCCCGCCGCCGCCCCCGCCCGCCGCGGGGCGCACGGGGCATTTTGCACATCTTCCTTGCTTCCGCGCTGCCGGCTGTGGGCAGAGGCAGGGGGAGAAAGTGGGAGCCCCCCGAGATCCGATCCTTCTCTGCCCGGCACCTCCTGGCCCCCCCCCGGGGCAGAGCCGGCCCCTGAACCCAGCAGAGTCAAAGGCCCATGGTCTGAAAACCCAGAACAGACCAGCAAATTTCCTCCAGTGAAGCTGGAGAAGGTGCACAGGTCCCAGAGGACACAGGGAGAGCCAGACCCCCAGGGTCCTCTCCCCACCACGTTGGCCAGTCACACTCAAGACGGTTTCCCCGGCCTTGGCCCCGCCCTGGGTCCAGGGGCAGTGTGGACAGATGTTGACAAGATTATTTATGTTTCCTTAGCATCAGAAGAGGATTTTCAGCACTAACGACCGCGTAGCCAGTGCTAACTCCGTACCCCCTGTCTGCTCCTCCCGGGGACCCCTCTCTGCATCTCTCCTGGCCCCACGCCTGCAAGCCCTCCACTCCTGCAGATCCGAGGTGCTGGGGTTGGTGACCAGGCTGTTGGTGGCCTGGGTCCCAGAAGTGAGCTTGGTGGGGGCTCTGCAGGCCCACGCGGCCCTGAGGAGGCCTCAGAGGACGGCCTGTGCCCCCTTCTCCTTGGAAATCCTATCAAGCCGATCGGTGGTCACTTGTGCCCGGTTCCAGGCATGCCTGGTCCTCTCCCTAATCCCTCCCCCTCCCAGCTGGCCACTGGCCTGGCAGCTCCAGTTTACAAGGACCTGGGAGTCAGCCTGGCCCTCAGGGCAGCACGGCTGGGCTGCCTGGGTGGGGAGAGGTCAGGGGTGTCTGCCCCATTTGACAGAGAGGCTCAGAGACCCCACGGCTGAGCTCCTGCCCAGCCCACTCTCTGGGACACCCAGAGTTGGGGGGAGGTGGCCCTAAGCCCCTCTGTCCCAACTGCTGCCAGCTTCGCAGAGGACAGCCCCTCCCGCTGCCATTGTGGGCTTCCTCGGCCCCATGCTGGTCCTTCTGCCCTGCCCCCAATCCTGGGAAGACTGGCGCCCAGGGATCAAGGCTGTCGCCCTTCGAGAGCTCCCGCCTGCTGTCAGCACGCGCCTGCTCTCCAGACCCCTTCCGGAGGGTCCCCATTCCATGAGCCCCCTCCCTGATGCCCCCAGAACCTTCTGGAAGGGAACTCGGGAGATCCCCGTGGGGTGGGACAGGTGTGGCCTGGGCTCAGGCTGGGCACGTTCCCTCCAGGGCTCTCCCCCTCTCCCCAATGAAGCACAGAGTGAGAGCCTTGCCTGGCGGCCTGTCCCTGGCTTGGTCATTACCACCCCCTCCCCCACATGGGTGTTTTCTCAGCAGAAGCCATGGAAATGGGCTCGTGGGTGGCCGGGGAGCCAGGCAGCCTGGACCTCAGCTGGGGAAAGTGACCTCTGTCTGGGCCCTGACTGGTGTCCAGCCTGGGCTTTCCGACAGTGCCAGGATGCTCTGTGCCTCTGGGCCCTGGGGATGCCCTGCACCCCCCGGCACCATCTCTTCCCCCTCAAGTCCTGGAATCCCTCAAGTCCACGGCCCGGCATCCTCTGCCAAGGACCCTGGTTAACTTATACTGTTATATAGCGTCCAAATGTCTATAGTGTCTTTTAAGTTATTGTGACCTACACTGGGTACCGGAGGGGGGGTGGCCGCCGCGTCCCCCGAGCCAGGCTCCTCCTTCTGCTTGAAACAGACCCTCGGGGCCGAAGCCACCGAGGCAACTCGCACTGTCTCCAGGCTGCCAGACGCCGCCTGGTGCCCCCCTTCGTGGGTGGCCAGCCACGGCCCTTCCCTGGAAGGGGAGAGGGTCAGCGTGGCCCAGGTAGGGCACTGGCCGCCCCATGCCCCACTCCTGACGGGCTGTGTTGTGGCCTCCCCTGGAGGGGAGCTCTTTGCCCCAATAAAAGCTGGAATCAGAAAAGAGAGTGTGTGTGGAGTCCCCGCCTCCCTCCCTGTGTACGTCGCCTGGCATGGGGCCTGCACCGCCCGCGTAGGGTGAGCCCTGGGTCCTCCCCACCTCCAGCCCCTCCCATCCTCATACCTGAGACCCTTGGCCAGGCCCCAGCTGGGCCCCAACCCACCCACCTGCCTCCAGCACCCAGCAAGGGTCACAGGTAGGGCTGGACGTAGACCCCAAGGCCGCCCTGGACAGCAGGGCCTCAGGCTGCAGGGACACAGGGCCCAGGGCTCTGGCACCCAGGAACTGACCATGGGCT
Source organism: Pedetes capensis (assembly GCA_007922755.1). Lineage (NCBI taxonomy): Eukaryota > Metazoa > Chordata > Mammalia > Rodentia > Pedetidae > Pedetes > Pedetes capensis. The sequence continues at coordinate 247,077 of VMDO01000384.1, read as the reverse complement.
GGGCAGGACCTGCTCTCGGGAGGAAGAGGAAGAGGCCTTAGCTCTGCCTTCACCACCCTGCGGACCGCAAGTGGGGTGTGGGCTCAGGGCCCCGTGGCCTCTCCCATGGGGCGCCGTGGATTTAGGCTCAGAGGCCGCCAGGGGCCCTCCTCGGCCTCGCCAGGCCTGGGAAGGCAGCCAAGGGCCCCTGCGGGCTCGGCACCCTCAGGCTGCACTGCAGGCCTTGTGCTTCTTGCAGAGGCCCGGCCACTGCCTGTGGTAACCGCGCGCTGCCCGCGCTGAATGGCATTCCTGCCGAGGGGCGGAAGGCATGTGGCGGGGCCGGTTTGGCCACTGCCCGCTGTCCCCGGCAGCCTGGCATCGGGCGGAACCGCTGATCAAACAGCCCGGTCCCCACTGTGCCCAGCTGGGTACCCACAGACCCTGGCCCCCACCCAGGTCCTCCTGGAGGGCACTCGGGTGGGCTTTCAAAGGGGACACCCCCAGGAACAGGCAGGACCCGAGTCCAAGCCCTGTCCTGTCCTAGTGCGTGGGCAGCCTCGGTGCCCTCCCCGATGTCTGGCCTCAGTCTCCCCATGTGGGGATAGGAGGTGGTCCATGGTGGGAGTTGGTGGTAGGTGGGGGCTTGAGGCAATGGCGCGTGTGGGGCCCGAGCCAAGGCCAGGCGGTCTGGCAGGAGGCCCTGGGCCCCTCGAGACAGTAAGCAAATCCGCAGCACTACCTCGGGACGCGGGTCCGGCTACTCCCATAGGGCGAGGAATGAGGAAAGAGCACCGAGAAGGCCGGGGCCCCGGCGCCCAGACTGTACTCAGTTCTTGGCCCCGGTTCAGCCCCAGCCTCCCAGGGCTGTCTCACACATATGTAGGGGCCCTGCCAGAGGCGTGAAGCCCCCACTGCCCAGCTGACCCAGCCTGGGCCTTACCTTAGGCTCCCATTTGGAAAGCATTTGCCCAGGCCAGCCCACGTGACCCCCCCCACCAGGGCACACTGTCCGCCCGAGTCATGCCCCTGCACCCCTCGACTGACCAGCCCTGCGCTTTGCTGGTTGCTGCCTCCCTGGAGGCCTTCCAGCCTCTCCAGTCTCCCAGGCTGGCCTCCCCCCTGTGCTCCAGGGGTCAGTGGCTCATGTGGATTTTTCCTGCTGCGACTGTGGATGCTGTAGCCGGGGGAGCCTCGAGGTGGGAACGAGGGACCACCCACCCATCCACCTCTCCACTCCTGAAGCCCTGCCTCAAGACTCCAACCCTGTGCCCTGCTCTCCTCCCAGAGAGCAGCCAGTGTTGGGGTGCGGACCACTAGCGAAGGCAGCCTGGAGGAGGAGGGCCCTGGGTGGGCGTGGCCTTCAACCTTGGGCTCACATAGGACTTGGGCGCCACACCCTCTGTGCAGAGAGCTGCCTGTCCCTGTGTGCACACAGGTTGGGCGCTAGCAGGGGTGTCCGCACCCCACCCCCACCTCAGGGCTGCCCACTCCGCAGTTGTCTAGTGACCAGAGATCACGGGGTGGGGGGGCGGGCTACGGCCTGCTGGACACAGGCTGTCTCCGTGGAGTGCTGCTGGGGTCCTTCCCAACTCTGCCACGCCTCCCACAGCCCACTCTAGCCCATGTCCATGCACAGAGGGCCCCACCAGCGTGCTGGCCTTCCCAGGGCTGCCCCGCACTGCCCCCCACCCTTGCTCCAGCATGTGCTCCCCAGACACAGCCTTCCTTGCACCATCCTCTTTGCTATCGGCACCCAGCTCCTCCCCAGAACACCTGCCCTCTTCAGCAAGCTTGCCCTCTGCCCCTGCTCTTGCCCAGTGGACGTGGGTCCCCTTTCTTTGACTGCCCTGGACCCACCCGAAAGCTGAGTCCTTGGACGTGAGGAACAGTTGTGCAGAATATTAAACATGCTCCCGTGCCAGGCCCTGGGCAGCCTGCAGCTACCCACAATGCCCCTTCCCAGCTCGGCCAGAGCAAGTTCCTTTTCTCTGAGGAGAAGACCAGGGTCCAGAGAGGCCTGGGAGCTGCCTACAGTCACACAGCTGCTGAGAGGCAGAGCCGGGATCTGAACCCAGGCCCTCCAGGTCTTCCTTCTGCCCAACTCCCACCTGGGGAAACTGAGGCTCAGGGACCTTGTCCAAGGCCACACAGAGATGAGTGGGAAGAAAATGGCTCAGGCCGGTCTCCACCAAGGACGGAACAAGAAAGACAGGTTGAGAAGTAGCAGACGAGATTTGAGCTAGATACCTGGGAGAACTGGAAAGGGATCCAGAGGGAGGGGCTGTATGCCACCCTCTCCCTGGGGAAGGAAGGAAGTGGAGGTGTCCTGGGAAGGTGGGGCCCTGGTTGGGGCACCCAAGGGGCAGGGAGGCTGGAGGGAGAGGGACGAGAGAGGTGAGTGGAAGAGGAGAGCCCGGTGCTTGGATGAATGGAATCCGTGACTCTCCCGAGTAGCGTGGCTGGTGCGTGCCCAGGGGCACACAAGCTAGGGGCTGGCGGCTCCCCACCACTGAGAGCGGCTGAGAGCCAGGGGATAGGCTACAGTCAGTGAGCACTGACTTCTGGCCTGCTTCCCTCTGTTGCGCCCTTCTCTGGGACTGAACTCCACTTCTAACCACAGCCAGCGTCCAGAACCTCCAAGCCGCCGGCCTGGGCATCCCCGGCCAGAATCTGTGAACCCTGGGGCCCCAGGGAGCTGCCAGCTTGGCATCACTGCAGAGCCCAGAGAGGCCCTGGGGCGGCACATGGACAGGTGGGCAGGTGGCCTGCAGAGGCACCGGGGCCTGCAGCCTGCCTTGGACAGGTGCTGAGCCAGGCTCCAGGGCATGGGGACCCCCAAGCTCAACCGGCCCAGGCAGCTCTTTCCCAAGAGCCCTGACGCCGCACCTAGAGGCTGGGCAGGAGAAGAGCCTCTGGCTGCAGCCTGCCCCACCTGGCCTGGTGTTTGGGTCCCCGCCTAGCTGGGGGCAGCTGGAATCCTGAGGCTACCAAGGGAAAACCCTGTCGCCTCGCAAGGAGGCCGCAGAGGGAGGAGGCACACAGCGGATCAGGAGTTCTCTCACTCCACCTGCCGGTGGCGGGCCAGCAGCCAGAGGACAGGGCGGAGCACAGCCAGGTGACCTCCACCCTCCAGGTGGGCAGCCAGCCACTAGAGGCCTGAGGGCAGCCACAGAGCCCTGGTCCTTCAAAGTGAACCCCCACTTCCTGACTGGCAGCACTAGGCAGGACCTTTGGAAGCCCCTGGGGGGCCTACTGAGCTGGACCCCCATCTTCCTGCTGGGGCTGGGCCCTAGCTGGAGTCTCTGCTGCCTCAGCCTGCGTCCCTGACCCCAAGGGCCCCCCCTGACTTCTGGCACAAGCTCACCTGTGACTCCCAAGGCTCCCTTGGGCTCTGCCCGTGTGGGAACGGCCCTGCCCTCTCCCACAGGCCCTTCTTCGCTCGCCCATCATTGCTGAGATCCTGGGCACTGGAGTGTGGCTGGCTATTCAGGGGGCCTCTGAGCTGAATTTGAAATGGGGGCTCCCCTCAGTCCCAGGCCGGGGGAGACAGCAGGACACACACATAGGCCTCTGGTGACCAAGACTGCCATGGTGGGAAGGGGGCCCGGGGAGCAAGAGGGGCCTGGAGTCGGCCTTTGGTCAGAGGGTGCTCAGGCATGGCTTCCTGGAGGGGCTGCTCCAGGCTGAGGCCAGATGCAAACCAGGAAAGGGGAGAGAGGAGCGGGATTACAGAGCGTGGGGCTCAGGTGCTGGCATAGGCAGAGTGGTGCTGGGAGAGGCGGCCAGGCTGGCACAGCTCCAGAAGGTTCCAGGAGGACAAAAGAGATCGTTACTCTCGACCCCCATCGGCTCTAACATTTGACCAGAAATCACATCCCGCCCCTTTATGGCCCATAATCTGGTGCCCCTCTGGGCAAATGGTCTTCCTGCCCACTGGCGCCCGTGGTCTAGAGAAAACTGCCAACCGAGAGCCATTGGTCTGGGAGTCTGTGGGGACCCTGGGTGCTCCTGGCTCCTCCCAAAGCTAGGGGTGGGATGGGGTGCCCTGGGGGTTTTTGTGGCCTGTTTCATAAGGTCCCACCCATCCTCAGAAATGCCAGGGGCAGCCTGCACTTTGCTTCTCTGGGCCTCAGTTGTGTGATCTAGGCTGGCTCATCCCAAAGGGTCCTTGCTGGCCCTGGGGAATCTCATCAACACCAGGATAGTCAGAGCCTGGGTGGGCACTGAGCAGGCTGCCCCCAGGCCCACCTTATCTACCTACTTTGAGTTAGTACAGCCAACACCAAAGACTGTAAGCTCTTTGTCAACAAGTCCGCAGGGGTAGGTAGCATCTGCAGCTCAAAGTGGGCCACTCAGCTCATCAGTGGGTCCCAACATATACAGGATGACCAAGGCCCACTTCCCCTCCAGGGTAGTAACAGTCATACATCTGCATCACTAAGAGGGGGTCTCTGGGAATAGGGAAGGGACATTCCTCCACCTCAAGTCCCCCATAATATTGAGGTCTCTGAGTATCTATCATCTTGGGGATTTCAGGATGGACCAGGAGACCCAGTTGGGAAAGGGGCTGACCTCAGGCCACAGTTCCCAGTCCTACTGAGCCTGAAGGAGGGAAGATGGGAGCTTCTCATCATCAGAGAAATTCAAGTATGGTTTGATCTCCACAGGATGGAAAGGGAGGTGTTTGGATTCCATGGCTCGACAATACTGGGTACAGGGTACCAAGAATCTTGCTTCTGTGTTGGAAGAGGCTCAATTCTGGGACAGGGTGAGGGGAGGCTGTGCTCTCTGGCTTTGGGGAGACCCTTCTGGCTAATGCCCCTCTGCCTGGGCCTGACCCTTGAGAACCAGAAGTCCTTTGCCTCCCTCTGCCTGGGCCTGACCCTGAGAAGTCCCTTGGGAGCCAGAAGTCCTTTGCCTCCCCCTTACTCAGTTGTCCTACAGGTATCATTTCTCCCTTGCCCAGTGTCAGTCTGAAGTCCTGCCCATGGGGAGCTGGGCAAGAGACAATGGACAGCCATTACAAAGGAAATAATCATAACAAACCACTGGGATGAAGGAGCAACTGGGCAGGTTGTGCTGGACCTCAGGGTTCTGAGCAGGCCAAACGGAGATGGCTGAGCAGACACTCGGAGGAGATAAAGGGATAAGAGGTAGACGGTGTTCCAGGCAGAGGGGCCAGTCAGGCCAGAGACCCAGAGGAGAGAAGATGGCTGCCTGTAGGTGGCTGGAAGAGAGCAAGGGAAGGGAGAGGCGGCCATGCACTGAGCAGGCAGCAGGGTCAACCCAGGGGGAGCCTCAGGAGTCCCTTTGAGGATTTGGCCTTTCCTCCCAGTAACTGGTCTTCAGGGACAAGGTCAAGGCCTGAGGATCCCTCAGCTGCTCAGCAGGGAAAGCCCAAGAGGGAGGGGAAGAAGCAGAGAGGCAGCAAGGAGTCTACAGCAAGAGTCTGGGTGCAATGTGTCCGTGGGATTCTGCACGTATTTTATAGGCAGAGCAGTGGTAGGCAGGCCCTAGACAGAACCCTTGGGAGGGGATGGCCTGGGGCCAGTGGTGTTCCTGGTCCAGGCTGGCCACCCAACTGTCCTTCAGCTGTGCTTATGTGTGGGGCTCAAGGGATGGAGAGGAGGAGCCAGGGCCGAGGTCTGCCTCTTGCTCAGAGAGGCCTGGACGTGGAGGCACCCAGTCCTCCTTCCCCCTTCCCAGCCTGGGCTATGGGCCAGGCTCGGAAGCAGGCTGGGAGCAGGGACCCTGGGTGGGATGGAGGCTTGAGTCAGGCCTGTCCTCGGCTCATCCAGCCCTGGTTTCCGCCTCGGTGATCTGGGGTGAGAATGTCTGTCTAGGAGCTGCAGGGGAGGTCTGGTGAGATGGCCCATTGTGAGCGCTCGGTAGAGATCTCCTCCCCCCTTGCCCTGGAGGCCAGGGGCGGAGCAGCACACAGATGTGGCCCCACACTGGAGCTCAGCTAGGACCCTGGGACACCCATCGGCTACATCCTGCTGAGGACCTTGAGAGGGTCACCTCTCTTCTGAGAAGGCTCCTGGGTGGAGGAGGGGTGCTGGGGCATGGGGTGCTGTCAGGTGGGTGGGGCCCTCTACCAGGGCAGGGCTGTCTCTGGGGACGGAGACCCAGGAGAGCAGAGGATGCTGGGAAGATGCCTTTGTAGCAGTTGGATTGGGTGCCTGTGGCTCTTTGCAATTGACAATTGCCCTCCTGACCATTATCTGGCACATCAAGGCCCAGGAACCTGGTGTTCCAGCCTCGCTGCTGGTCCCAAGGTGGCACCCAGCACACTGTGTCACCTCCTGGGAATAGCACTGTTTCAAACTGCCTTCCCTGTGGGGCCTCCCTGGGGCCATGGACCCCCGCCCTGAGGACACCCAGGTTCATGCCAAACCACAGCCTGCCCAACCTCTGTGTCTAGTAATAGGTACCTGGGGCCTGCTGTGTGACCGTGGTGGACATCCACGGCAGACCCTGCTGGGCACCGCTCATTCACAATTGCTCAGGTCACTGGCTCAGCATAGCTGTCCTAGCCTGTTTGGGATTTTTAAAGCACCCCATAAATAGGGTCCCTCCTCCAAGTATGAGGGACTAACACTCAGGCTACAGTCTACTCACTCCTTTATCCCCCCTCCCATCAAGTGAGCAAAGATGGCCCCTGACCAGCCTGACCAGCCTCAACCATCTCAATTTTGATTGGCTACCCCTAGGACCTCAGTTAAATAACTGCCCCTATCTGGTAGTTACGACAGTTTATCTGCTGTACCTGTCAGGAATGTGCCCTGATTGGCTGCTCCTGGTACACACCTCCTCCCAGGAGCCTATATAAGCAAGCTCCTGGACCCCAACTGGACCCTCTGGTTTTCACCTGCTACTGGACCCCATCCCCTTGACCCAGCGCTCCCCAATCCTGTGGAAGACCACCTAGCAAGCCCACGAGTCAAGACCAGGGGCCCTGAAGCGCCGAAGGCTACATGCAAGCCACAAAGAGCCTCCCAATTCCTCCCACCCTTGGGAAGGAGGGAGGCAGAGAAGGAGAGCTGCAAGAGTCAAGACCACTGAACCTCCAGCCCAGCAGAACAGCAACGGCTTGTAGCTGTGCCTTTAAGGCTGAGCTGTAACACCATAGAATGTTGCAGGCTCTGAGCTAGCACTTGAGCACTTGACAGGGGCTGCTTGCTGGTTGCACCCCACTGGGGGAGTAACCCAATAAACTTTCCCTCTTCTGTTTCCCGAAGAAGGTCTCCCGAGGTCCTTCTTTGGCGCCTCAGGCCACTACACCAACTCCATCCAGTGGGTCCCCCGGATACCCACTCGGTGTCAGGGCAAGGCTCTGACCTCTGCTGGGCCTGACCCAAACCCCGACACTAGCCTGGACTCTGCAGCCCACAGTGACTGAGACACACCCCCTGGCTGGGTCACCCCAGGCCTCCTTAGGATATCCCTTCTTCCTGACAGTGTCAGAGCCGTTCCCTGGGTCCCTGAGACCCAGGATGCTGCCTGGGCGTGGCCAGCCCTGCCCACAGAACCCAGACAAGCAGTCTCAGCCCAGAACATTTCCTTTTGTTGTTGTTTTGGGGTTTTTTTTTGTTTCTGTTTTGCTTTTTTGCAGCACTGAGGGTTGAACCCAGGGCCTTGCGCATGCTGGGCACATGCTCTACCACTGAACTGCACTGCCAGCCCCTTTTCTCATTTTGGAGAGAGGGTCTCCCTGAGTTGCACAGGCTGCCTCTGGCCTCGAACTTTTGATCCTCTTACCTCAGTCTCCCAGTGGCTGGGATGACGGGCCTTGCACCACCGTGCCCAGCTGGTACCATTTTCTGATCTCTCACGAGTAGTGAAGCCAACACTTGGCTGGAGACCTGGAAGTCAGAGCAGGCCTTGCACAATGTGGGCTGGGCAAGATCCCCACAGGGACTGAGACACACCTATTTTTAGCCTCGAGAAAAAACTAAACCCCAGCACACAACATGCAGCACAATATTTGTTTTTATTCTTAAAAGGGCTCCGATGGCTGGGTTGGGGCCCGAAGCACACGCCTGGTGGAGTCCCGTGAATGTGTGAGTGAATGAGTGGATGTGTGAGTGAGTGAATGAGTGAATGGATGAGTGAATGAGTGAATGGATGAGTGAGTGAATGAGTGAATGGATGCACGAGTAAATGAGCGAATGGATGAGTGTGTGAATGGATGAATGGGTAAATGGATGAGTGAGTGAATGAGTGAGTGGATGAATGAATGAATGGATGAATGGGTAAATGGATGAGTGAGTGAATGAGTGAGTGGGTGAATGAATGAATGGATGAATGGGTAAATGGATGAGTGAGCGAATGAGTGAGTGGGTGAATGAATGAATGGATGAATGAGTAAATGGATGAGTGAGTGAATGAGTGAGTGGGCGAATGAATGAATGGATGAATGAGTAAATGGATGAGTGAGTGAATGAGTGAGTGGATGAACGAATGAATGGATGAATGGGTAAATGGATGAGTGAGTGAATGAGTGAGTGGATGAATGAATGAATGGATGAATGAGTAAATGGATGCGTGAGTGAATGAATGAGTGGAAGAATGAATGAATGGATGAATGGGTAAATGGATGAGTGAGTGAATGAGTGAATGGATGAATGAGTAAATGGATGAGTGAGTGAATGAGTGAATGGATGAATGAATGAATGGATGAATGAGTAAATGGATGAGTGAGTGAATGAGTGAATGGATGAATGAATGAACGGATGAATGAGTAAATGGATGAGTGAGTGAATGAGTGAGTGAATGAATGAATGAATGGATGAATGAGTAAATGGATGAGTGAGTGAACGAGTGAGTGGATGAATGAATGAATGGATGAATGGGTAAATGGATGAGTGAGTGAATGAGTGAGTGGATGAATGAATGAACGGATGAATGAGTAAATGGATGAGTGAGTGAATGAGTGAGTGGGTGAATGAATGAATGGATGAATGAGTAAATGGATGCGTGAGTGAATGAGTGAGTGGATGAAAGGTGAGTGAGTGAGGGCTGAGCAGGAGCATTCCCGGAGAAGCAGATGCCCCCAGCCCAAGGTCATTCTTAGGGTACAGACGGCTTGTGGGCCAAGGCCCTGGACAAGGGCTGGCCAGCTCCTGGGACCCCACCACCCCGGGGATTCCTGTGAAAAGGTCCTGTGGGGCCCACGCACACCTACAGCATCACTGGCCCCTTTCTCGTGGCTCTGTTCCCTACTTGCTCCAGTGTCCCTACCCAAGGTGACTTCCAGTCCTTTGCGATAGGTTCCCATGCCACCTCCTCCAGGAAGCTCCCCCATGTTGGGCAGACAAGGGCAGAGCCACCCCAGGCTGGCCCCGTGCAGAGCCCAACTCCAGAGGATCTGGTGGGACTGTCCTGGGACAGGGCAGCCCAGGGTGTGGGGCCTGGCATGGTAGGAGAGCAGGATGGGTAGTGTGTGCCTCCCATGGTTCCCACCTGCGCTGGGGCAGGGGGTCCTAACCTCTTCCAGCCTCGGTTTCCTCATCTGTAAAAGGAGGCCCTCTCCCCCCGTGGCTCCACACGGATGAAAGAACCCATGGGAAGGGCTCTAGGCACAGGGGAAGCCCCTGCCCTGTGCGGCTCTCCACAGCCAGCCGCCAACAGGATGGCCGACCTGGGACACGCGGGACTGGTGCGGGCAAATCTCTGCTTATCCAGTGCTCTTCTCACTCAGGAAGAGCGTGAGGGCGGCAGGCGTCCCCAACCCCGCCACGCAGGACAGAACACCACAGCTGGGGGTCTGCCTGCCCTCAGCACCCGCCGCCCCCAGCCCCTGCAGCCCAGCTTCACCGGGGACCTGAGCTCCTGGGTTCGGTCAGAGTCCTGGCTGGCCTGGGGCCCCTGAACACCCAAAGGGAAGCTGTGGATGACGGAGGGGACAGGCTGTCCCAGAGCTCCTCCGGCACCCCCAGGAGCCTGTTTCTTCATCAGGGAATGCGATGAGGGCTGGCACAGCCCGGGTCACAGGGGTGAAAGAGCAGGCCATTCAGGAGCTGTGGCCACCCTTCCACTGTCTGGGTTGTTGTTGTTGTTAGGTGCCATCGAGTCGGTATCCAACTCATAGCGACCCTCATAGGGTTTTCAAGGGCTGACAGTTTCGGGATTGCCATGGGAGTGGATTGGGAACCTGTTTCTTCATCAGGGAATGCAATGAGGGCCGGCACAGCCCGGCTCACAGGGCTCAAAGGGCAGGCCATTCAGGAGCCGTGGCCACGTTCCACTGTCTGGGTGCTCCTTAGGACCGGGCTAGGCGTGGGGTTCATGGCTGCATTAAGGGTCTGGGACGTGTGTGGATTTCAGTGTCACTTTTTTTTTTTTTTCCTACATCAGTTTCTAGTGGTCTGGGATTTGGCTCAGTGGGTAGAGCACTGCGCTGCAGTCCCTGAGGTCCCGAGTTCAATTCCCAGCACCGCAAAAATGGGAGAAGGGCCTGGCAATCCACTCCCAAGGCAATCCCGAAACAGTCAGCCATTGAAAACCCTATGAGGGTCGCTATGGGTCGGATACCACTCGACGGCACCCAACAACAACAACAACAGCATCAGTTTCTGGAAGAAGGACGTGGCAATCCACTCCCAAGTAAATCCCGAAACAGTCATTGAAAACCCTATGAAGGTCGCTATGAGTTGGATACCGACTCGACGGCACCTAACAACAACAGCACACCAGTTTTATTTAAAACACAAATATTTTTCTTTCTGTAATGGCAAATGGTTTGAATTATGCTGAACACGAATCATTGACTAATACAAGGCTTTAAATATGAAACAAAGAATTACTTTTTAAAAAGCAAAAGAATAAAGGTTATAGACAAAAGGGCCCTGAAATCTACGGGCTGATTCCAAGAATGAAACGAGTTTATAAAATCTGTGGTGAAACCAGAACATTCCACCCCGGCTTTGGAGAGGGCTACTGTACAACATAGCTCAGTTGGTAGAGCGCCGCTCTGCAGTCTCTGAGGTCCCGAGTTCGATTCCCAGCACCACGAAAATGGGAGAAGGACGTGGCAACCCACTCCTGAGGCAATCCTGAAACAGTCAGCCATTGAAAACCCTATGAGGGTCGCTATGAGTCGGATACAAACCCGACGGCACCTAACAACAACAACAACATCGTAGGACATTCAGAGGATTTCAGTGTCACTTTTTAAAGAGGCCGATCTTGTTTACCCCACAGGTCTAGGGGTGCCCTGATGTCAGGGGTCCCAGGAGGTCCTATAGGACCCTCCTGTCTTTCACTGTCAGAACTCACAGTGCTTCAGGGCCAGCTCTGCTCCTGGCGGTGAGGAGACCCCTGAGTAGCGGCAGGCCTGCCAGCGCGGGGTGGCAGAAGCCCTCCCACGGAAGGACGCTGCCCCAGACCATCAGCTTGGGCTAGGGAGGGCCCCCCTCTGGGGTAACTGAGAAAGCGGCTTCTTTTTAATTAAAGCTCTGCAGAGGTCTGAGCTGGGAGGAAAGGCGAAGTGTTGGTGCAGACTAATTAGCTGGACAATAGGCAAATCCTCTTAGCTTCTCCCCGGCCATTGCAGGTTAATTGGTTGTCGCTCCTGCCGCCGGGCCAGCCGCCTGGCTTTCCCTCGCCTCCTGCCGCTCGCTGACCCCGAGGCCACACCTGCCCCTCCGGCCAGCGTGGGAACCCAGCAGGGCGCCAGTTGCCCTCTGCCCAGCCCCTGGCCCCTCCCTCACCATCTCCCTGAGCCTGGGAGCCCCGGGTTGCCCCGCAGACCTTGGGGGACAAGTGTTTCAGCACAGAGCAAAAGCGAGCTCCCCAGCAGCACCCCAGCACCCCACACCTCTGCCCGGCACAGCCCTTCCTCCCCGCCAAGGCCCGCTGGGCAGCTGCTCTTGCGGGCCGGAAGTCCCTCTCCTGGCTGCTTCCCTGTGCAGCACTTCCTGGCTGGCCCTCCATCCAAGGAGAGACTGTTTGAAGACTGGGAGAAAAAGCTAGAAGGAAGGCGAAACTGGGGTGGGGTGGGGGGCACGGGGAGCCAGAGCAGCCATGGCTCCAGGGACATCTGCTTCCCCAGTGGCCCCGGGCTCTCGAGAAGCCTGCCCTCCCTCTTGCCCTTGCCAAAAATCATTCTGACTCATCTGTTTTCCTGCCCTACTATGTGAGGCCTGGCTGTGGCCCCTAGAGGGACCCTGAACCACAACTTTCCTGTTCTTCCCGCCTTCCTTCCTGGCCACAGCCGTGGACAGCAGCAGGCACTGGACCAAGGAGGCCCTGGGGGCCAGGGGAGGTCAGGGCCCGGCTGGAGGTCACACAGTAGCCAGAGCCAGGGCAGGGCGGGAAAGGCTGTGCCCAGGTGTCCCGGGGAGGCCAGGTCTTCCTTCCCACCTGGCACACGGAAGCTCGTGGGGCCGGAGGGCCTACAGGGCTCCTGAGGCAGCCCTGGGCCCAGGCAGGCGGCGGTGAGTCAGCCCCACAGCTGAGCCCGCGGAGGCGCCCTGCGGCGGGGCTGCCCTCCCTGAACGGCAGGCCCGCTGTTTATTTTTCTTGCAGTGAGGAGGGGCAGGGGCCTGAGGGAGCTGACCCTGCTCCTTTCCCACAGTGGCCCAGGACCCCTGGAAGCCCGGGGAAGGGAAGAGGCCGTGGTGATCGGCTGCTGGGGCCGGAGGGGGGGCCTGGGGCCTCCCCGCCACACTCCTGGGGCGGCCAGCCAAAGCCAATGCCACAGGCCAGTTCCTGGAGCGGGATGTTGGGGTTTCCGAGGTCGGGAAAGAGCTAGCAGAGCTCAATTTATGATGTCACCGGCCCGGCCCAGCCCTGGCCTGGCCCAGCCCCAGCCCGGCCACCAAGGGGGACACAGGGTGCCCTGGGGAGCTCAGAGCTGCTGGGAGGGGGTGCCAAGACAGGACGTGGGTGTCCACCCTGGCACAGGCCCCAGCCTCTGTGCCCCTCAACACCCTCCTGGCAGCTGTGGCCATCAACCTGGGAGCCCCTTAAGGAGGGACCCAGTGGCCCTGGTTTCTGGGCTTGGCTGTGGCTGCTCGGAGGGGGCATTTCCCGAACCAAGAAAACGTCCTTCCAAGATGCTGTGATTCATACTCTGAGGGCTGCTGACCCTGAGCTCGGCCACCCCCAATGAGCGCAGAGACCCTGGCGAGTCTGGGACCCAAGGTGTATGTGCGGCCACCAGAGGTGGACCCCTCCGTCAGCAGTGACAGGCTGAGGACCCCTCAGCAGGCAGAGCACAGAGCAGAGGGCATCCTTCGGTCCTTGTCTGGGACTTCCTACCACCAACGCTATTTTTTCTGGAGATTTCTAACAACACGTAAGCCACAGGGACGTGGACAGCTGGGTGAGTTTTCAGGAACCAAACCCTCTGTGTCAGCGGCCACCCAGTGGCAGATGGCACCTAGAAGCCCTCGTGCCCCCAGCCACTACCCACTTGGGGCCACGGTCCTGACAACTCGTGGCCTGTGGCCACTGGTCTCCATAGCTCACCGGGTAGGCCACATGCCTGCCCTCTGTTGTTGTTGTTGTTAGGTGCCGTCGAGTCGGTATCCGACTCATAGCGACCCTCTGTACAACAGAGGAAACACTATTTTCAGCGCTTCTCTGCTGTTCATAGGGTTTTCAATGGCAGATTGATTTTTGGGAAGGGGTTGCCAGGTCCTTCTTCCAAGCCTACAGCTTCTGGTGTTCCCAGGCGGTCTCCCATACAGGTACTAACCAGGCCTGACCCTGCTTAGCTTCTGAGATCTGACGGGATCGGATGCCACAGGGCTACCGCTGCAGGCGCCTGCCCTCTGGGCCGTTCATTTTGTCGTTCAGCGTGGCATCTGCAAGATTTGCCCACACAGGAGTGTGTGGCTGTGACGCAAGGGCTGCTGGGCTTGCTGTGTGTATTTGTTTTTAATAGACTTTATTTCCTTTTAGAGTCGTTTTAGGTGTACAGGAAGATTGAGGGGAAAGTACCGCGAGTTCTGTGTGTCCCCTTGCTCGCTCTACTGCCCACATCTGGGCCCGTGTGGTGTTCCCTACAAGCAATGAGCCGATATGAGCAGATGATGGTGGGCGCAAGCCCGCAGCTTACACGCGGCTCGCACTGGGTGCTGGACGTTCTGTGGGCTTGGACAATTGCATGGGATGTGGCTCCGTTATCGTACGACGCAGCTTCATCGCCAGAACAATCCTCTGTGCTCCACCCAGTCATCCTCCACCCACCCTTCCTCTGGACCCCTGGTCACCACAGGGCCCTTACTGTCTCCATCAGTTCACCTTTTCCAGAGTGTCGAGTCCGTGGCACACAGGCTGCATGGCTTCTTTCACTTAAGAACATGCATTTAAGGCTCCGTCGTGTCTTCTCACGGCTTGAGAGCTCTTCTCTTTTTGTTGTTGTTGTTAGGTGCCGTCAAGTCGGTATCTGACTCATAGCGACCCTCTGTACAACAGGGGAAATACTATTGTCAGTGCTTCTCTGCTGTTCATAGGGTTTTCAATGGCAGATTGATTTTTGGGAGGGGGTTGCTAGGTCCTTCTCCCAAGCCTACAGCATCTGGTGTTCCCAGGTGGTCTCCCATCCAGGTACTAACCAGGCCCGACCCTGCTTAGCTTCCGAGATCTGACGGGATCGGATGCCACAGGGCTACCGCTGCAGGCCTTCTCTTTTTAGTGTTGAGTAATATTCCACGTCTGGATGGAGCCCAGCTTCGTATTCACCCATCCAGCCCTGGAAGGGCGTCTTTCTAGTCAGCTTCGTGTAGTGCTCTTTTTTGTTGTTGTTAGGTGCCATTGAGTCGTATCTGACTCAGCGACCCTCACAGGGTTTTCAAAGGCTGACTGTTTCGGGATTGCCTTGGGAATGGATTACCACGTCCTTCTCCCTTTTTGTGGTGTTGGGAATCAAACTCGGGACCTCAGAGACTGCAGAACAGCGCTCTACCAACTGAGCTAACTCCCAGCCCGTGCTCTTTTTAACTGAGGAAAACGGCCAGTGCTCTTTTTAAGGGATGCCGTGGCGGGAAGGGCTCTGGCTGTAGCTGGCTGATGCTTGGGCTGTCTCCTCTGCTGGCCCTGTGGTTCCTGAGTGGCCCGGGCCCAGCAGACCACTGCCTCTGGGTTGCAGCCAAGGAGGACCCACGCTCATGGTGAACGTGCGTCCTTGATGGCGGTGGAGGGGGGACTTCTTATGTAGTTTGAACACTCACCGTCCATCCACTTGACCAGCCCTGGTGGCAGGCGGGGTGGGGGGTCCCCTCTCCCATTGCCATCGCTCCGTACCATCTGGTGAGAAGGCCAGGCCTCCCCATGGATGCTCTCAGGTGGCTGGCGGGGGCTGTGGGGAGAGGACTCATGTTCCCTGTGGGGGCTCAGCCAAGTCACGTCTCTCCTCTGAGTCCATTTCCTCACCTGAAAATCAGCCCTGCTCCGAGAGGGTGTGGGGCCAGGTAAAGCCATGGGCAGAAAGTCTTTGCAAGCTGTGAAGTGCTCAGCAGATCTGCGAGTGCCAAGGTGGTGCCCCGGGGCTCCTTGGATCTGCCCTTGGAGGAGATGGGGTCCGGGGGAGCTTTCCAGGCATTTCTATTCCTAGTTTATGAAGATCCTGAGAGCGGGGACATAACTTAGCAGGCATGCGGGTGCACACACCACCCACACGTGAGGGGTGCGTTCTGAGAACCGAGTCTTGGGCCAGTTTCCTCTTGTGAGCATCAACGCGGCACTCACACCCAGGCGGTGAGGGTCCGTCACCCTGCAAGGCATCTCGATGCTATTGATGCCGTCGAGGGACACAGTGAGCACGGGATGGCTGAGGCTGTGGCTGGCTGTCCACAGTCACCTTGGTTTTTGTAAGTTGGAGGGCGCCGTGCCGCAATGACCCGAAGCCCAGCAGTAAACACACGATGCAGTCACGTGGCTGTCTCAAACACGTGGAGTGGCCCTGCGGTTGTTTGCAATCGCCAGCACATGCCCTGCAGTGGACACAGCATGCCCGCTGCCCTTCCACCTGCCTGGCAGTGCAGGGGGGCATGCACAGCTCTTCCACACACGCGCTGTGGTAGGAAGGTCTCGGCTCCATTATAATCTCATGGGAGCGCCACGGCACACATGGCCGGCCTCTGCCTGAAGTTGGTTCTGCGGAACACGATTTCACGTGCCTGTGCACACCCAGGTGAGCATGTGAATGCACGCAGCCTTTTCCTGGTACCTCCTGACTTTTTTTTTTTTTTTTTTTTTTTGCGGTACTGGGGGTTGAACCCAGGGCTTCGCGCCTGCATGCTCTGCAAGTGCTGGACCACTGAGCTGCACCCCCAGCCCATTTTTTTACTTTTTGAGACAGGGTCTCGCTAAGTTACGCAGACTGCCTTTGGTCTTGAACTTGCGATCCTCCTGCCTCTGCTTACCTAGCCGCTGGGATTACAGGCACACACCACTGCGCCCTGCTCCTCCTGACGTTTTGATACCCTAGCTGTTGCTGGCTGGGAAAGGCAGGCCTTCCCTGGGGGCCACCTCTTAGAGTTGACAGAGGCCGGGCCTGAGCAGACCTTTGCCAGTTGCTTACAACCCGGGATGCCCCCCTCCACCTGGCCTGGTGCCCCAGGAAGGAGCAGCCTCTGAATAACCATTCCAGGGCCAGTCAGAGCTCAGAGTCCCCAGGACCCTGCCCTCACTCTGCACGGTGGAGGGGGGTGTCACTGGTGTCGCTGAACAGGGCCCTAACTGGGCCTCTGCCCTCACTCCCAAGAGCCAGGGGAGAGGGCGGCCCAGGGACCTGGTGGGCACTTGGCCCAGATGGACTGGAAACCATTTGCCTGCCTCCCACCAGTGCCTATTCATCTGCTTCCCACGTGAGGACGCTGGCCAGGCGCTGGTGGAGGGCCATCCTCTCCACAGCCCCGTGGGGTCTCTGGGTGAGGAGCGGAGGCCCAGCTGGTGGCAGAGGCTGGCACAGGCCATGAGGCCAGAGACGGCTGCTGGGGACCAACCCAGAGCTCAGCCCCACTCAGGGCCAGCGCTCCGTCTGACACCCTGCTGGGAGCCAAGGGCCTCTCTTTTCAGCCTCTGAGCCCCCAGCCTTCTCACCCAATCTCTGGCATACTGGGGACATTCACCCTGGCTAGGGCACCCCAGCATCAAGCACTTCCATCCCCTAAGAGGACCCCAGGCAGCCTGCAGCTAGGAGCCACACGAAGCCCGTTTTCCAGGAGTGAGGCTGGAGGAGGGAGGGGTGTATTCTTGGACCCACGGGCAGAACAGCAGAACAGCGCACAGTAGGCCTGGGTTGTTGTTGTTAGGTGCTGTTGAGTCGACATCTGACTCATAGCGACCCTACTATTTGTCAGTGCTTCTCTGCTGTTCATAGGGTTTTCAATGGCGGATTGATTTTTGGGAGTGGGTTGCTGGGTCCTTCTCCCAAGCCTACAGCACGTGGTGTTCCCGGACGGTCTCCCATCCAAGGACTAACCAGGCCCGACCCTGCTTAGCTTCTGAGATCTGATGGGATCGGATGCCACAGGGCTACTGCGGTAGGCAGGCCTGGGTTAGGCAGCATGAACTCCAGTTCCAAAGGAGGGTGTTAAAACTGGCCAAACCGGTTCTGAGAGCAGCCGCCAACCCTGGAGCTTCGCTTGGGTTTTTGCTAGAAGCTGCTCTGCTCTCCCTCCTGGGGCCGCCCGCCTGTCAGAACTGGGCCTCCTTTTGGGGAACCAGGCCACTCCTCACCTCGTCCTCGAAGGGGTGCCTTCCAGAGACCCCTCTGGTCCAGGGACCTGGCACCAGCCAGGAAGCAAGCCTCTTGCTTCTCTCTGCCTCAGTTTCATCTCTGTGAGAAGCAGCTGGAAGGCACTAGCTCTTCCCAGAGCCCCGCTGGACAGGCCCCGGTGGCTCCTGGGCAGGGCTGAGAAGCAGCTGGACCCATCCAGGGACTGAGCCTGGGACCCCCTCTCGGGGCTCAACCTGAAGCTACATGGGCCATTCTCAGGCCCTCAGGGACCCCCTCTGTAAGACTGGGGCCGGACAAGCCCTTGATCCACGTGGCCGCCCCCAGCCCTGGCCCTTCCCCGGGCTGCTGAGCCTTGGCCATGGCCAAGCCTGGACAGGCTTCCTCCAGCCCCTCCTGGGGCCAGAACCGCAGTTTGGAACCTCGCCTGGGCCTGGAGGGGGTGGGCGGAGGTAGCACCCAAGCTGGAGATGCCAGTCAGAGCCCCCTCCTGCTCCCAGCTCCTCCTGGGGTCTTCCGCCGCCCAGGCTGGCTGTAAGAGGAAGACCGCCAACCTCAACCCTACACAGACCACAGCCTCTGCCCCACCGAGTGCGACCCTCGAGAGGCCCTGCCTCCCTTTGCTGCCAGAGGGCCTCCTGCACACCTTCGGAGACAAAGCTCAGGCCCAGCATCCCAGAGAGAGGACAAGGGCCCGAGGAGCCCATCCTGGCGGCCTGGAGGGCTTCAGGGAAGAGGTCATGGGCAGCCGAGGTGTAAGTCAAGGGGAGGCAGGGAGGAGTCGCTGAGGCGGGAGGCTGGAGGCCTGTGGAGAGGCCTCGCCTCTTAAGGACTCCCTGGTGTTGCCTCCTCATTCTGGGCTGAAGGACTTGAGGATAGGAACTGGGCTGGGTCCCCTCCCAGGCCCAGGTGCCTGGCCTTCCAGCTGCAGGGGTGAGAAAAGAAGGAGGGGGGAGAGGGTCTGGAGGCCGACACCCACGCCAGCCCCTGGCGGTGCCCAGGCTGGTGCAGTGCTGAGCCTCTCCTCTGGTTCCAGCTTCACCCCTTGCGCCGCTGTGCCCCTGGACACATCACTCAGCCTCTCTGTGCCCACTGCCCTGCGAAGGCCCAGGAGCCAGGGAGGAGGGGCAGGGAGTGAAGGAGGCCGGGGTCATGAGCTCCAGGATGGGGGCTGTCAGATCAACGCTCAGCGAAGCTCCGTGGTGATGTCCCAGGGGACTCAGTGCAGTGAGGTAATTCAGATGTCACCAGGGCACAGCAAGAGACCCCAGCGGCCTGTCTGCACTGAGGTCAGCCCAGGATGCTGGCTCCAAACCCCTCAGTCCCCGGGGACGCCCCAGGGGTGGGGTGGAGACCTCAGGGAAGGGAAGGAGGTAGTTGTTTGAATATCTATTGAGCAACAAATTAATCTTATTGATGGACTGGTAAAATAGTTCTATTCAAAACCTTTGTAAAAACCAGGCATGGGGCACATGCGTATAAATCCCAGCACTCAAAGGCTGAGGCAGGAGGATAGAGAACTCGAGGCCGGCCTCAATTATCTCAACAGACAAACACCTTTGTAAGACAATATAATTATTTCTGAAACAAATAAATTGTCAGAGCACGCTAAAACATGCTTAAAAATAAGCCCCTTCTATATGTTGATTGGGCTGGGATTTAGCTCAGTTGGCAGAGCGCTGCTCTGCAGTCTCTGAGATCCTGAGTTTGATTCCCAGCACCACAAAAACGGGAGAAGGACGTGGCAACCCACTACCGAGGCAATCCAGAAAACAATCCGCCATTGAAAACCCTATGAACAGCAGAGAAGCACTGACAATAGTGTTTCCCCTGTTGTACGTAGGGTCGCTATGAGTCAGATATCGACTCAACGGCACCTAACAACAACAACAACATATGTTGATTATTTGAAATTACAAAATAACCTGGTGACATGGATTTTTCATCATGTCCCCAGCTTTGAGCTCTTCTATCACAACCCATCCCTGGCACTTCTCTGTGTAGTGTATTTTTTTTTAAAAATATGGCTTTACTATTTTTAAAAGTTTATTTCCATTAATTTTCCTACAAATTTCTTCCAAGTTGCATTTGTTGTTGTTGTTAGGTGCCGTCGAGTCGGTATCCGACTCATAGCGACCCTCATAGGGTTTTCAATGGCTGACTGTTTCGGGATTGCCTTGGGAGTGGATTGCCAGGCCCTTCTCCCATTTTTATGGTGCTGGGAATTGAACTCGGGACCTCAGAGACTGCAGCGCAGCGCTCTACCAACTGAGCCAAATCCCAGCCCAAGTTGCATTTAATGACCCTAAAATGTGGATGTGATAGCACCTGCAATGGATACTTCTTAGTAGATGGAAACATTTTAGTGAAGAAAATCCTTCCTCTGGCTGGGGCTCAGCTCATGCAGAGCACCTGCCTAGCATGCATGAGGCCCTGGGTTTGATCCCCCCCCCCCCCCCCCCCCCCGCAAAGTAAAACAAAGCAAAAGATCCTTGCTCTCTGTGGGGGCGGGGCC
>VMDO01000384.1:143855-226788 GCA_007922755.1 Pedetes capensis | reverse complement strand
TCACCTGCCAATGCTGCAGAACTGTGGTCTGAGTCAATCCCCCTCCATCTGAATCCAGAACATAAAGGTTCCAGCGAAGGGGACGTCCCTCCATCTGCAGATGTTTCCCAGGGCCTCCTATCCCGTGGGCAAATGTCCAGTCCCAAGTGGACTCTCGTCCCCTTCTGAACTCTGCCCAGTGGAGCTGACTAAGTTCCTCCCTTGCTTTTGCAGAGATGAATGGATTTCAGTGTCGCCTGGTTTCTGCAGAGGGCTTCCGATGCTGACATTCTGTGTTGCTCCATTGGCTGAAACACTTGATTAAAGATCTCTAACCCATTATTTATTTATTTATGCATTTATTGTGCTGGGGCTCAAACTCAGGGCCTTGTACATGTTAAGCAAGCACTCTACCACTGAGCTACGCTCTCAGCCCCTATAGAACCCATTTTTTTTTTTTTTTTTTTTTTTTGGTACTAGGGGTTGAACCCATGGCCTCCCACTTGCATGCTCTGCAAGTGCTGGACCACCGAGCTGCACCCCAGCCCTATTTTTCTAGTTTTTTTTTTTTGAGACAGGGTCTCACTAAGTTACGCAGACTGCCTCTGGTCTCGAACTTGTGATCCTCCTGCCTCCACTGCGCCTGGCAATACGAACCGATTTTTAAAATGAATTTCGAACAAAATTGAGAGGATTGGCTTCCAAAACCCCTCGTGAACATCAGAGACCTCTCAGTTGGCTCTCGAAAGCAGAGGTCCTATGCAACTCTTAGGAATAGGGCCGCACAGCCAGTGAGCAGCAAGCGAGCCACATCTGTGTGTACAGCCGCTCCCCATCACTCGCATTACCGCCTGAGCTCTGTCTCTGGTTTGTGGAAAAACTGTCTTCCATGAAACTGTTTCCTGGTGCCTACAGGTTGGGGACTGCTGCTGTGGAGTGTCCAGAGCTTTGGGCTTCAAGGATGGTCGGTCTGTATGCTCTTTGCAGGCCTCGTGGCAGCGTCTCCAATGTCCCATTGTTCAGCCTATCGCACTGGACACAGAGGAAAACCAGGGGAAAGGGCAAGAACCGCGGCTCCGGCTCTGCACGTGGCTTGGATGCAGGCAGGAATTCTCTGCACATCACGATCAAATGTGTCTTTCCTGCATTTGGCTTCGAACTTTACTAAGAACATTCTTCTACCACAGAAGTTGTGTCCCTGTTCACTGCAGGAAAAGTTTCTATCTTAAACAGAACTGGAACCCAAGGATATATAGAAAAATATTACCATAAAAAAACAAGTAAATGATAGAGAAGTCTTTTGGGGGGGGGGATGGGGGTAAGCGTACAAGAGGGTAAGGGGGAACCTATATGAATAATAGCCTGCAGCCGTAGCCCTGTGGCATCCGATCCCGTCAGATCTCAGAAGCTAAGCAGGGTCGGGCCTGATTAGTACCTGGATGGGAGACCACCTGGGAACACCAGAAGCTGTAGGCTTGGGAGAAGGACCTGGCAACCCCCTCCTGAAAATCAATCTGCCATTGAAAACCCTATGAACAGCAGAGAAGCACTGACAATAGTGTTTCCCCTGTTGTACAGAGGGTCACTATGAGTCGGATACCGACTCGACGGCACCTAACAACAACAACAACATATGAATAATGTACAACAAAATGCATATATGGAAATGTCACAATGAAAAGATTGTCAGGATGAATCACATTAAGGTGTACATTAAAAATTTCCAATTAAAAGAAAAAAAGAAGGTGTGTCCCTATCATTGTTGCAAAAACAAATCATTTGGTCTTCATGCTGAACCTTTTAACCAAATTTGCCGGTGTATTCACTGTCACACCAGATGAGTGTGACAGTGTCACCCCTGTCAGATGATAGATGACACTGTCAGATGAGTGTCACCCCTGGACAGAATCGGCCTCTAAAGCTTTACCCTGAATGCGTAAACCGGGGGACCATGCAGCCGATGCTGGAATCTGCAGTCTGCCAGCCCCATCCTGTGACGCTCCTCAAGCTGCCCTGCCATGCCCAGCAGCCAGGGCTGCCAGCTACTGCTCAGGCCCCAGTGCCCTGGGAGCCAGAGGCTGAGAGGCGGGCCATGTGACAACCGTTGAGCTTTGCTGCTGGCTCCTAGCCACCCATAGGCTGGAGGGTGAGTGGGACTCAGTCTCTGAGAGACAACCGGGGAAACTGAGGCTCTGAGCCAGCACGTACCTCACCCTAGTTGAGCCAGGGAGCTAGGGTGGAGCAGGGACTGCACCCAGGGCTGAGACCAGGCATGGGGCGGGAGGTTGGCAAGCTGCCGGTGGGTGAGGGGCCAGTGGGGTCCAGGCAGGAAGCAGATGCACCCGAGGGTGTCCCAGCCCCAGAGCTGCTGCTTGGGCCATTGTTGAGGCACAACACCGGGGTGTGATGCTCCCTAGGGTGTCTCCTCACCCTCTCCAGCCAAGCCCTTCCGGGGCTGAGCGTATCAGTGGGCGGGGTTCTATCGACATCGAGCGCCATCGCAGGGAGTGCCCTGCGGTTACCACCTGGCCCTTGGGTAACCAGGGCACTCGGTCTTCAAACGCTACTGCTCCCTGGTCAACCTCCAATGGGAGAAGGAGAAATAAATAAATAAAACCCTCTCTGCCTCAGTTTCCCTACTTGTGCAATGAAGTGGCTGCACTGCAAGATTCCTTCTTACGTTGTCAGGTGCCAATTTCCACAGGACCTGGGGTACACAGGGCAGGAAGAGATGGATGAAGACCCCAAGGGGCCTTGCTCAGGTCCACTGGCCAGAGAATGCTCTCATCTCCAACCAGACCTGCCCTGAGGGCCCAGGCTGCTCACAGGACCCCCAAACACAGCCCCAAAGGGGAGCCGGGAGCTGATAGGAAAACCAGGCCCTGGTTGCTTCGGGAAGGCATCTCCAATTGGTGCAGGCAGTTCGTACGAGGCCAGAGGGCCGTTGGGAGGGGGCCAGCAGGCTTCCTGGCCAGCAGGAGCTCAGCCACTGCTTCAGGTGGCCTCGGGGGTTTCTGGGTGTTCAGATCTCAGGGTTCTGGGCCAGCCCTTCCCATCTCTGGGCCTTGGTCTCACTCTCCAGAATTGGTACCCCCAAAGGGCTTTCTGGGTGGCCCTGAGAGGGCTGACCGCACCCTGGGTATAAGGAGGGCGGCTCCAAAGTGCCCAGGGTCTGGCAGAGGAGGCAATGGGGCAGAATCACTGTCCACTCGCAGTCAAGGGGGCCAGGGAGGGGCTGCGGCTGGAACAGGTCTGGAAGGTCTCCCCCTGGGTGTCCTGGGTGAGGCGAGTGGGGCTAGGCCCGCCCCCCCACTGGGCAGGGACTCTGTTGGCCCTGATTGTCACATCCACTGACCCTTGAGGGCAGAGGCCCAGGGAGAGCCCTTGAGGTCAGGGTGCTCATTTGTTGCTTCGATGCCCACCACCACCATTCGAAAAAGCCCTGCTGGGTGCCCGGTATGGTGAGGGGCTGCAGGCTTCACAGCCAGAAGGGCAGAGAGAGGTTGAGGGAGATGGATGGGCGGGGCCTGGGGGCAGTGAGCATCCTGCAGGCTCAGGCCCAGGGACCCGCTGAAGGTGGGCCTGCTTGGCGTATCTCAGGCTCAAGGCCCCCCTGGGCAGAGGCCCCAGAGATGAGGGGCGCTCACTCCTAGACTTTCTCAGTTGGGCCCAACTCCAGCTGGGAGCCCCTGGGCTGCATTAAGCAGGACCTAGCAGGGCCGAGAGGGAAATAAACCAAAACACCGAGGTGCATGAGGGCCCGAGGGGTGCTGTGCTGCACAGGGCTGGGCCCAGGACTGGGATGCTGGGCTCACCAAGAAGGAGCCCCAGAGCCACCACCTAGAGAGGGGCCCGCAGGAGTCAGGGGCAGTGAGGGTGGGGGACCCAGTAAAGCTGGCTGTGCGGTGCAGACAGATGAGGCCTGGCGAGGGGCGCACAGGATCTGGTGCCAGGGGTCTAGGGAGGGCTGTGAGCACTGCCCGCTAGCACAGCCCAGGGCAAGGGAGGTCCTGGACCCCTGGGCGGAAGTGGGCGCTCTGCAGCTCCCAGGTGACGCAGCCGATTCTAACATCTGGTGAGTCATCCCATGAAGGTAGAGCCAACAGGATCTGCTGGCAGCTGGGCTGGGGGTGGAGAGAGGAGCCGGGCAGAGCCAGCAGAGGAAGGAGGGCTGGGGAGGCGCCGCTGGCAGCTGGGAGGAGGCGGGCGAGGTCTTTCTTGGAGAAATGCATGTGGTCATGGGTCACTGGGGGACAGCGTGGGCTCTAGCCCTCTGGGGCTGGGAACAGGTGTCCGTGTGTGCGTGGCAGCCCAGTGCCCGCACACGCCCCAGCACCGTGCTTTGCTCTGTCCCCCAGCCCTTGGGCGGGGCCAGCAGGACACAAGCAGCTGTGCATGTGGGACTCCCTGGGACACAGACATGCTTAGGTCCAAAATCCGCACATCTGGAAGCTAAGCTGCAGCAGTGCCCGGCCCAGGTCTCCCCACCCTGGCTACCAAGGGACCAGGGCACGGAGAGTCTTCTGCCACCCGGGGCTTGGTTCCTTCTGCTTTCCAGATGGGAATGGGCAGGCGCCCCAGGCTGCCAGGCACAGGTTGGATGAGGTGTCGGAGGCCTGCGCCGCTGTGTGTCCAGGGCTTGAGCCCGCCTCCAGGACCTGTGGGAATTTTCTCTCCAGAGTCCTGAAAAGGCCCTGGGTGGGGGGTTGCCCCGGCCAGCAGATGGAGGCGGAAGGGCCACATGGGTTTTGTGGTGGAATTATCCAAACAGTGAATCGCTCCGTCCACCCGGGCGGCTGTGAACGGGCCGGCTTTGTCCGTCCTGAGAACAGGGGCGGCGGGAAGGCCAGACAAAGCGGGCGCTGACGCGGCCTTTTCCATGGTCGGCCAGAGAAAGAAAGGCCTGGCGCACAAAGCCGCGCCTGTGGGGCAGGCCGGGGGCTCCGCTTTAGTCACGGCCGACAGGAGGCCAGAGGCCTCGCCAGAGCCTCCTGTTGGGAGGGGAGGTGACGTGAGGATGGTCCCTCTGTCCTGGCGATGGCCCCCCATGCCTGCCAGCCCCACTTGTCCCCGTATCCCCCACCTCCAGGAGAGACCACAATGTCCCCACCGCCATCAACCCCCACTCACTCAGCACCCACCTGCAGTAATGGCCCCAACCCCTGGCTGGTGCCGCCATGCCCGGGGGCGAGACCTCCCCAGCCAGCAAGGGGCAAAAACTGATGTCCTAGCAAAGAGTGTGCTGGGATTTAGCTCAGATGGTAGAGTGCTGCTCTGCAGTCTCTGAGGTCCTGAGTTCAATTCCCAGCACTGCAAAATGGGAGAAGGATGTGACAGCCCACTCCCAAGGCAATCCAGAAAACAATCAGCCATTGAAAACCCTATGAGGGTCGCTATGAGTCGGACATGACTGGACGGCACCTAACAGCAACAGCATGAAAGAGTGTGGGCGCTTCAGGGGCAGAGTGGGCCCCAAAGCCCTGCGAAGCCGGGTGGGAAGGAACAAACCATCTTCAGCGGCTGCCATGGCCAGGGCAGGGAGGACGGGAGCCGGGGCTGTGGCCCCCTTGTCCTGCTCACTGGATAGTCCATCCTGGGGGCTCAGTGCAGTCCCACCGAGGCCAGGCCTCCCCCAGGGTGCCTCGCTCTGGGGGCCAGAGTGAGGTCTGAGAAGTGGGGACAGGATGGAGGCAGGGAGACCCTGGGGGAGGCGGAGGCTCCTGAGCCAGGCCAGCCCCATGGTCTGGAGGACAAAGGTCTACTGGTGCCGTCTGTGGGTCAGAGTCCTCTGACACTGAGCCCCCGTGCCTGCACCTGAGGCCGCCCATGACAAGTTGGGTGAGGGAGGCCAAAGGAGCCCTGCCCACAGGTAGCCGTGGCCCGTAGAAGACCGTGGCAGGGGCAGAGTCCTGTTCCAACCAGGAGCCCCGGAGGGAAGGGGGGCACATCGGATGGTACCTGTGTGGGTATCGCAGGGCCAGGTAGCCCGGTCCCAAAAGCACCATGGGCACTGGGCCAGCTGGTGGCTGCCTTGAGTGAGGGCTGAACGGGGCGTGTCTGGCCCCACCGGGTGGGCAGCTGCAGGTGGGCACCCACGTTATTCTAAGACTTGGTGTTTGTTTGAGGTGAGGGATGGTGGTGGCTGTGGCAGCCTGGGGCCCCCCAAGTGAGCAGGACGGAAGGTTGGGTCTAGGGACAGGTAATGGAGTCAAATGGGGGCGGGTGGCTCCAGAGCTGGAACAGCCAAGCCTGGAGGTGAGGACCCACGGCCCCAGGCCAGGACAGCCTCTTCATGCATTGCAGTTACTCCATTTAACCCACGATACCGCCTGGGGGGGGGGGTCGAGTCATTGACACCCAGGGAAACCAAGGCACAGAGGGCTCAGGGTGCCAGGCCAGGATGGGCTTTACCCACAGGGCCACCGGACCCCAGCCCCGGCTCTTCCAAGGCCCCAGGCTCGCTGTGCCCCTGCCCCACACTGCAGAGCCACCTGGGCTCCCGAGGCTCACGCTGCCACCAGTGCTCGGCCACTGGGATGGCACCTGGACCTGGGCTGGGGTCAGCGTTGTCTTCCCCAGGCAGAGCAAGGCCCCCAAACCAGAAGCTGGAGCTGACCGACCCCCGCCCCAGGCCTCCACAGCTCCCATGCGGCTCCCATCAGCTCTGCCCTTAGCCTGGAGCATGTGGCGTCCGTGGGGTGGGAGGAACCACTTGGGGGTGGCTGGTGCCCAAGGTCTGGGGGCTGCCCAGAGGGCCTCCGCCAGACCCCCGAATGAGGGGCACGCACAGCGTCAGGAGCGTGAGTGCCGGGCTGGTGTGTACTCGAGTGTGCGTCTGCGGCCGCTGGCCTGGCGTCCGATCTCTGTTCCTGCAGCCCGTGTCTTTTGGCGACCGACCTTTTCTCTGAGCTGCCATCTGCCCAGCTCTCCAGGGCAGGCACGATATTCCTGCCGGACAGCAGGACACAGGTGAGGCGCACTGACCACCCATAGCCGTCACCGTAAATGGACACGGGCCGCGAGCAGCCAGGACGCTCCCGTGTCCTGGCTGTGGAGGTTGCCAGGAGGAAGCTCCGTTGTTGGCTCTGGGTTCTCTGTGGTCTTGGCAAAGTCCTGCAACAAGCTCCAGGGCCGTCCCGACCCACAGCCCCAAGACCACCAGCAAGTGGGCCTCGATCTTGGAGATCTCAGGCAGTGGAGAAGAGGGCACTTTTCCTGTCCGGTGGCCATGGGGCCCCAGCCCTGAAGTCTGGCTGTTTCCCACCCTTGCTGGGCTCAGGTGCACTCTCGGAGGGCTCCATGGAGGCGCGCATATTGGAGCACAGGTGTGGAATGAGGCTATGTAGCAAGCTGACCCTCCAGAGCAGTCAGGAAAGGCGGGCAGGGCCAGCATGCAAAGGCCTCGGGGGAGCTGTGCACGGTGCCTGCGTGGGGTGGGATGACCCGGGCCAGGCAGTGGCAGGAAGGAGGGTGGAGATGTGGAGGGTGCAGGGACGTCCTGAGCAGGCCACAGATGACCTGGGTGGGTGGGCGCACCAGTCTGCCATGACCTCCTGCCCCAGTGGCCCCCTGCCCACACAGAGGGTCTGGGCAGTTTCTGTGCATTCCCAACCGTGGCCCTCTGTGGCCCTGCGTGGCTGACCCTGGCAGGCGTGTGGGGTCAGCATCTGAGGCCCAGGTGCAAAGCCAAGCTGCCCTGGACTGGGAGGTGCTCCTGGCCCCTCCTGGCAGCTCCCAGGGTCAGCGACAGCCCAGGTCACGGGTGGGCCCCGCCCCCAGGCATTTGAACCAAGCCTATGGCCACCTGGGAGCTGCCCTTCTGTCGTGAACAATGAGGCCAGAGGGAGCGTGGATCTCCCAAAGCCCGCTAATGTGTTTGAAGAGAGCCAGCGAGCGGCCCGGAATGCTCGGTCACCGCTGGTCACCCCTGGTCACTGGCCTTTGTTCTCCCCGGGCCTCTGGGCAGAGTCTGCGTATCACGTGATGTCACCACAGTCAGCAGAATCCCATTCTGCTGCCACGGCAGGTCCTCTTCAGCCTGGAGGGCAAGGCGTGGCCCCCAGCATCCTCGTTGGGGTGCACGGCCCAGGGTGTACGGCAGGCTCATGGCAAGCAGGGAGACATCACGGCTCTGGGGCTAGTGAGTGCCGAGAAGCTCTGGGCAGTGGTGGCAGAGGGAACGGTAGGGGACAGAGGGGACGTTCAAAGGATGAGCGGGAAGAATGGGGAGGGGCGTGTGCGGGCGGCCAGAGGGAGAGGCAGAGAGGGCAGGGGACAGGCTGCCACCAGAGCCGTTCCCCTGCCTGCTGCTGCCCTTGGCCGGGTCCCCTGGTCCAGAAGGCCCCTCCCCGCTCAGGCAGGCCAGCTGGAGGAGGCTCCACCCAGGCAGGGGCCACCTCTGGCCTCGGGTCTCAGGGGTCTCCCAGTGGCCTCCTGGTGACTCTCCCAACCTGCCCCTGGGGCACCCATGGGTCCCCCTGAGCAGGATCCTCAGTGAGCCCAGAATGGCTGGAGGGGCGGAGCTCGGGCCCAAGCCCCAATGAAGCATGGGATGGGGCAGACAGGGAAACCAAGGCCAAGCTGCTCTAGGGAGAGGGGCGGCCACACACAGGGTGGGGGTGTGAGGTCGACAGGAGGCTGGGCCCCTGCAGGGGTCCCACCTCCCACAGCTGCGCAGCGCCCCCGAGTCCTCGCTTCTGGTTAGAGGATCTCAGCTGGAAATCCCCTTACCAGAAATCAGTGACGTCTCTGTGATCCACTCCAATCCCTCAGCTAAACACGCTCCCCAGAGAGTTGGGCATCGGTCAGAAAGGATGGAGGGCGGGCGGCGGGCAGGCCCGGCCCCTCCCTAGCCATTCTCTCCAGGCTGTTGATGACAGCCACCTGGTGGCCTCAGGGGGACCACACCGCACTCGCACTCAGTGCCTCAGTCACAGGCCTCCCTGTCCTCAGGCCTCCCGTTCCCGGTGTCCGCAAGTGGCTCCTGTCACCCTACCCGCTGTTGTAAGCACAGACCCCCTGTTCCGGCACACAGTGAGCACAGGGGACCCTTGAGGTCCCAGGCCGCCCTCCCTGAGACAAGGTGGGAACACTTTGCAAACAGCCACGGCCTGATATGTTATTTCTATTCTTCCTATAACTCCCCCCTCCACGCCCCCCAGGGCCACAGGGTGCAGCTGACCTGAGCCCTGTGTCCCTCTCATGCTGGCCCTGAGCACTGTGTGGCCAGGCCCCTCCCTCCTCTGGGCTCCCCAAAGAGGGAAGCTGTGCTCCCCTGGCCTCCAGCGTACGGCTCTGTGACCCTACCGGTGACCCCGTCTGGGGACAGACACCAGGAAAAGCTCTCAGGAGCCCCTCTGGCACAGCCGTGTCAGAGACGTGGGCTGGGCCACAGCTGCACATGTGGGCGTTGCTATAGGGCGCTCGCCTCCCAGCCGGAGGCACAGGCTAAGCCCAAGGCCGCCAAGGGACCAGATTAGCGGTCACGACGCCACACTCCCATGCGCCTCGAGGGAGGCCTCCAAGCTTGGAATTATGGTTCCCAAATATGTACTTACTCGGGTTTGCTTTTGAAAAGGTTAGGACTTAAGTACCACCCGGTAAGACACACATCCCTGCTACATCAGAAATTACAGAGCTCCCTTCCCAGGCCTGGCCAGGGCCCGCGGCCGGCCGAGGAAGCGCTCGCTGTGCCTGGGCCACCCAGGACACGGGAGGGGCGGGTCTCAGGGGTGCTGTGTACCTGGGCCATGGCGATTGCCTCAGCCTGCCCCTCCACATCTGCACTCCCCCTGCCACCTGCTGCTCTGCAGAGCACATCCCCCACCATACAGAATGTGCCCTATACCCTGGAGCAGAAACCAGGCTCCCTGGCTCAGGCTCCCAGCCGGTGCGGTGCGTACCCACAGCGGGCCCAGCCACACTCCTCACAGCCCCCAGCCTTTGCTCCCAAGCCTCCTGCCCCTGCCCTCCACTCCTGGGCACCTTCTCTCAGCCTTCATCTACTTATGCAGGGTATTGGCCAGTGGGGCCCAGCCTAGACTGCTCTTTCCCTTACAGCTGTGTGAGTTTGGGTTGGTTAGTTACCCTCTCTGTGTCCCACATTCCTCTGTATCAATGACAGAGAGGCTGCAGGCAGTGGCAGCCATTGCCATCATAGGTGCCCAGCTAGGACAGACACTACTCAGTCTGGCACTGGGGACCATGCTCCAACCCCCAGGCCAGCATGGCTTTCTTGACCCACCTCCAGGCTGGGCGTGAGCTATGTTCTCGCTGACTTGTGGGTTATTGGATAGCGAGCTGCCCCTTTCTTCTTGAGCACCCAGGGACACAGATGAGAGGTGTCTCCCGGGGCTCCCCCAGAGGCTCGGTGGCCAGCGTGGAGGCCTTTGGGGATCAGGACTGCCTCCTGGCGGGGAGGGGCGTGCGGTGTTCTCTGTGTTGGTTAAACCTCGGGTGCAGTGTGAGCCGTGAGAGTCTCGCAGCTGGTGGCCTGGGTGCTTGGCACTCACAGTCCCCCGGGGCTCCTGCGCCGGTGAGGCGGTGAGCAGGACGCTGTCCTCTGGGCTTTGACAACCTGTCGGGAGCCGTCCACCACGGCCATATCCCACGCAGGGCAACAGACACAGGACATCGCTCCGAGGTGCGAGGGGTCCACCAGCCCAGGCCCCCGAGGGTGAGGTGGCTCTGAGCCCCTGCAGCAGGTCCCGCTCCACCCCACACATGGGTGTCTGAGAGACAGGGCACCAGGGCAGCCCCCGACGCTCAGCTTCTCCCAGCCCCAGGGCCCTCGTCCACGAAATGGACGCAAGAAGCCCTCTGTGCGGTGCTAGGAGCAGGGCACTGTCACCACCAGATTGTCCCTGCTGTGGCCCCTGTGTCCAGGAAGGGCCTTGCCGTGCAGGGGCGCTTGGGTCACGGCACCCAGGGGCCCAGGAGGTCCCCGGCTTACTGAGCACCACTTTGGGGCTGGCAGCCCGTCGGGGTGCGGGGAGCCATCAGCTGGTCAAGTTTAAGCAGAGGCCGCCCTCGCTTCCCTGCCTTCAGCCTGCAAAACCCAAACCCAAACAAAACCCAGCGGCCGCCCCCGACAAGGGCCTTTGTCTGCAGAGCCTTCCACCTCCCACTCTGGGACATCTGCGGCCGCCCAGGCAGGGGACACAGAGAACAAGGGCCAGTCTCTGAATAGGTATTCATCTGGCCCGCTGCTTTCATCCGGGTGCCCAAGCCCAGGGCTTCCTTCAGGCCCCGCCCCCCACAGCCCCCCTGCCTCTAGCATTCTCTCCTGGGGTGGTCCCCAGCCCTCCCATCCCAGGGCCTGCCACTGCCCCTGAGCCCCACCCGGAGGCCTCTGGGAATTGTCCTGGGACACCTGTGCTGTGCTGGCCGGCCACAGACACACGGGGTTGTGACTACGGGCTGGTTCACAGGGCCCTGGACGGAGCCCCTCGGAGAGGCTGCCCTGACTCTGCTCAGGGGGAGGGGCCGGCTGACCGAGTCAACAGACTTTCTGTTCTCTCCTGCACACACGGAATTCAATTAGGAAAGGAGAAACCCAAGCCCCGCCAAACAGCGCTCAGAACAAACCCTGCGGGAGAGAGGCGTCTCCCCGCAGCCGGGCACCGCAGAGCCATCGAGGGTCCCTACACACGTGCCGACCTTCCTTCCTGCCTCCCTTCCTTCCTTTCTTCCTTCTGTCCTTCCTTCCTTCCTTCCGTTCTTTCTTCTTTCCTTCTGTCTTTCCTTCCTTCTTTCCTACTGTCTTTCCTTCTTTCCTTTCTGTCCTTCCTTCCTTCCTTCCTTCCTTCCTTCCTTCCTTCCTTCGTTCCTCCCTCCCAGGTGCCTGGGGTGCAGCCTGAACACTCTCTCTGCGCCCCAGGAGGGCCAGGCGGTACGGAGACTCACTCCAGCCCTAGTTCATTTCTGCCCCGCAGACTGCAGTGGAAAGCCACACTGTCCCAGAGAGGCCAGGCGGCCAGCAAGTCAGGCCAACCCCACACCCCTCCACCTGGGCCAGGGCTGCGCAGGTCAGGCAGGGTCACCGATCCTGCTCCCCTCCCACAACCCTGGGCCCCCTCCACCCAGGCTGCCCCTGTGCTTATCCTCGGGGCCCTGGCCACTGCCCAAGCCGTGAAGAGCCCATGGCTTGAGCACAAGGAAGTCCCCACAGGTGGCTGTGTGCAGGGCCTCCCTGCCCCAGCCTCTGCCGTGAGCTCCCTCCTGGCTTTCCCAGGGCCTCGGGGTGCTGCCACCCCTAAGCAGTCCCTGCCATGCGGGGAGACTTCAGCCCCTCCTCCTTTTAAGGCTGAGCCTTTCTCTGCTTGGCGGCAGGGGCTCCCAGCCCAAGGAAGCCAGGGGAGCTCGTCCTGGGCCAAGGCCGCTCCTCCCCCAGGCCTCTCTTTGGAAGGGGGTTGAGATTCTGCCCGAACGTCCCCTCTCATCTCTAAAAGCTGCTTTGTCCTCAGAGACTCAACTCTGCTCCAGCGCCTCCCAGGCTCAGATGGCCAACTTGAGACCAGAAGAGAAATGTGGCAGGCTCAGAAGAAAAGAACAAGAGCCTCCGGTCCCGCGCCAGGGCAAAGGGCAGGCAGCTTCGTGTCGTGGGCAGATCACAGAGCAGGGGCCCTGGCCCGGGCTCTGGCCATGGCCTGCTGCGCTTAGTGAGGAAATCTGTTCCTGATTTCTCTCCATCTGGGAAATGGGCTGATGGGTCCAGGACTCACCTCATTTGAGACCCGGGAGTCTTTGACCCTCAAGTGGACTCCATTTGTTACCCACATGATGACAGGATGGGAGTAGGGAGAGAGGCAGGGAATGGGGACAAAGGAAGGGAGGGAGCTAATGTCGGGGAGATGGCCCCTCTCTGACCTGTGGAGGCAGAGTGGGGGCTGGGATGCTGCCTGCCTTGGGCCTTTGCACATGGTCTTTCCTCTTCACTCAAGGCCACAGCTCACCACCTCAGCCCTCACCCCGAACTCTGCTCCCTCTTCTCTCGGAAGTGCTGGGGCCCAGGTCCGCCTGAGGACCTGACGCCTCTCCTGAGGACCATGGCTGCAGAGTCAGGCAGGGCCTCTGCCCAGCCTCAACTCCCACCCACGCAGACCTGGTGGGCTTGGGAAGTGAGGGTGGGCTGTGAACTCCCAGGGGACAGCGGCACCTCTGCCCTCACCCACCGTGGGGCTCTGGCCCTGGCCTAGATCTGGCCCAAGGTGGAGGAAGCTGGTCTCTGGCCTCCAGCAGCCTCGTGGGCTGGGCTGGATGGCGAGCCCCGCCTCAGCCGTGGTGCAGTGGTGGCCTGTGGCATGCCCACGTCTGTGGAGAGGCCACGCCCCTGCCCATCAAGCAGAAGTGGTGGCCTCAGGAAGGCACCAGCAGCTGGCACGGCCCCTCGCAGCCCCACCCCATCCCTGCACGCTGCTGCTCAGGCTCAGCCTGTTCCACAGACCAGAGCCATTCAGAGTGCAGAGGGGGACAGGCAGAAGACGCTCAAAGGGCCGCTGCTTGATTTCCGAGGCCCAGCACTCAGCTCAGCTCCCTTGGATGTTCTGAACCAATAGGAATCGATTCAGCTCTCTAGAAGGCGACTTGGTGACAGGTGACTTGTCTGGCAGATCGCTGAGGTGCTAATTAGTGCTAATTATAATCCCATCGCCTCGCCAAGGCAATCTGTCCTGCTGGGGCAGGCGGGTACCAGCAACACGTCTGATCGTGAAGCGAATGGGTAGCGTTGGGGGATGGGTGTCTTGGTGCCTCCAAGCTGGCTTGCAGGACGTCCCTGTTCAAACGTGCTGGCCGTATTCCAAGGGGGGAAGACACATTTGTGCCTGTGAAATCCAGTGGGATGGCACGGAGGCCGGGCCAGGAGCAGTGGTGTCTTCCTTTGGGGCAGCAAAGGGGAAGGGGGGCAGTGTTGTCATGGGGCTACCTCTGCCCCGAGAGGGACTCTCCTGGGCTGTGGAGGACAGGAAACAGCACTCCGAATCCACTCTCTCGCACCCCACCTCCAGCCTGGGACCCACCCAGGGCAGGCGACCACAGGCCACAATTCACTTGGGACCCTCGGTTGAGGGGCACGGACTCCTGTGGCCCTCGGGACGCTGGGATCTTGACAGGGCTGGAGAAGGAACAGGAATCGGCAGAGGATCCCTGGGGGCCTGGTCTCCGGCCGATGGCAGCCAGCCAGGGTGGGGCTCAGCCTAAATGTCACCTATAGGTGGCGCTAGACTAGGTCTCCGGAGCTCAAGGCCTCAGCAGCCAAGGTGATGGACGATTGACCTGCACAGTTGAGGGTGATTGACCTGTGTGGTCTGTCATCCAAACTTTGCTGGGGACCCTGAAAGTCAGAGCTGTTACCTCGATTTGACAGAGAGGGAAAATGAGGTACAGATAGATTAAAGCCATAGGCGTGGGGTCCCAGGCAGGCCAGGCAGAGGTAGAAGTGGTAACAAGCCAGGGGAAGAGGCCCCAAGCTCCAGGCAGCAGACTGAGCAGCGGAAGACGCCAACACCACACTGAGGACAGTCAAGGACAACTCCCGTCCTCAGCTCCATCCCAGGAACTAATCCTCTGGTGTCATGGAGTCCGACCCCACCTACTTGACAGGAACTGAGAGTCAGCAAAGGGCGGGACTCACCCTGGCCACAACCCAGATCAGATGGCGCCGTTCCCTCCCGCTGCTCCTGCTGTGGTTGGCTCACCCAGTCCTCGATGACAAAGGTCATGGTGGGGCCTTCAGGGAGAAAGGTGGATGGAGCTACAAGGACCTGAGGCTCAAGGTGACTGTGAGGAGCCCTCACTGAGCATGGTGCTCCCCCATCTCCTGCGGCCCTGAGACCCAGGGGCAGCAGATGCTGGAATGCAGGGGTTCCTGGACACAGCTTTGTGGGGTCTCACTGGCTGGCCACTCAGGGGCGGCCCATCTTTCTCCTCTTCTCTCTTGGTCCTTTTCCAAAGTTGAGGAAACAGAGTCTCCTGGCGGCCCTACTTCCCAGCGGCGCTCAGTGGGATGAGTCTGGGCCCCTTCAGTGAAGCAACAAAAGGAGCCAGGGGGGAAAGGGATGCCGGCCTTCAACCGCCCGGGAGGGACCACGTGCTCCAGCCGCCCCTGACTTAGGCTCCTGACAGAGCTGCAGAGGAAGCTTGATTGGCCAACCTCACGGTGGCCCCCAGCATTTCTTACTCCTGGACTGTCTGGTCCAGACCTTGGGCTTTGTGCTGGGCGAAGCGGCCTCTGTGTGGCCAGGACCGGAGTCACATCAGGAAGGCCTCTGCAGCCGAGCCCTGAGCTTCCGGGCCTCCATGAGAGATTTACATCTGCCTGGCTGTAGAGGATACAGCCTGTGTCTCACTCTGGGGATCACTCATGGTCCCCTCTTTTTGGAATGCCCCTCGGAGTGTCCCTGCCATCCTGGGAGCCCTTCTGTGGGTGACCTGGCCCAGGAGAGCACCAGGGCTGCAGAGTCAGGCAGGACTTCTGCCCAGCCTCAGCTCCCACCCGTGCAGACCCGGTGGGCTTAGGAAGTGGGGGTGGCATCTGCCCCAGCCCCTGCCCCGGCCTCCCCTGCAGAGAGGAGGCCCCACAACCAGCCACCACTGGCCGTTAACCTCTGGCCTGTGCCTGCTAGCATCTCGGCACCTTTTTCCAAGGTGACACCTGGGAGCTGCACCGTGCGCTGGCCTTGGGGAGCCCCCGCAGGGGAGCCCGCTTCCTGGAGGTCCAGGCCGCTCGGGGTCCGGGACCTGGCCTCCTGTTTCAGAGATCTGCGCACTGGTAAGAAAAAGAAATACAAAGCTGGGCGAGGTGGCGCACGCCTGTCATCCCAGCGGCTCGGGAAGCGGAGGCAGGAGGATCGCAAGTTCAAGACCAGAGGCAGTCTGTGTAACTTAGAGAGACCCTGTCTCAAAAAGTAAAAAAATGGGCTGGGGGTGCAACTCAGTGGTCCAGCATTTGCAGAGCATGCAGGTGCAAGGCCCTGGGTTCAACCCCCAGTACCACAAAAAAAAAAAAAAAAAGAAAAGAAAAGAAAAGAAAATGGAATACAGGTGCTGGAAAGGAGGCTGCTCTCCTCCTCCCACAGGCGAGGCCTGACATCCATTGAAAACGCACTTCAGTGCCAAGCAACCAAGGAGAAGCCGCCTCTGCTGCCTGGCCTGCTGGGTAGGAGCCACCAGGCACCCTTTCTTTCACTTCCTGTCTACCAGCCAGGACACCCGCTGTCCTCCACACAGCCACTACCCTCGGAAACGAGACCCCACGACAGCTGAGGGACAGGCCTATTGTGGCAACACCACCTTGGCTTTTATTTGCTCCCAGAAGGGTCTGAAGGATTTTGTCTTTTAAAAATAATAATCTGCAAAGCATCAAGGCTGCAAAGCATCTAGGGGAGAGGAGATATGTGGAGTGGCTGGAGTGGCATGTCCACAAGAGAGGTGGCCATCTTGGGAGGGGAGCCATGGTGCTGCCTTCCTCCCCTACCTGACTGGGGGTCATGGGCACGAGGGCCTCACCAACAGGACAGCACAGGGTATATATGCCTGGCTTCCTGGAGCCAGAAGCCATTGAGTGGGTCCATCCTGTCACCCTGTTCTCTCATGGCATTTGTCACCTCTGGAGTCAGCCCACACCTGGACTTGGGGCACACCTGCCACATGTGCCACATCAGGAAGCTGAGCTGTCCTTCCTGTCTTCACAGCTACCACGCAGGGCTCAGTGAGTGCTTGGAGCAGAGAGAGCCACAGCAATAGCTTCTGCACGTGACATGGGCGCCTCATGTGTGGGGCGCGCGCCTCCCAGTCCGGCCTGGATGTTCAGACAACCAGCACCGCTGAGCACACAGATACTAAACACAATTCAGTTGGGACCCTCGGTTGAGGGGCACGGACTCCTGTGGCCCTCAGGAAGCTGGCGGAGATGAGAGAAAGGAAAAGCCTCAGGTGCTTTTGCCTTCCAGGGGCAAACACCTGTGTTAGTGGTCTCGGTGGTCACGAGGAGAGAGTTCTTGCTTCGTCAGTGATCAGACAGAGAGCAGGTTCTTTCCTTGTTGACGGTCACAGCGGGAGAGCATTCTTTCCTCATCGAGGAAAGCAGGAAAGCTGTTTCCTCCTTGGTGGTCTCGGAGTCAGCCCACACCTGGACTTGGGGCACATCTGCCACATGTGCCACCACTAGGAAGCCGAGCTGTCCTTTCTGTCTTCACAGCTGCTGTGCGGGGCTCCAAGGTACTCAGTGAGCACTTGGGGAGCTGAGAGAGCCGCAAGCAATGGCTTCTACGTGAGACCTGGACGCCTCACATGCCTCTGATGGTGGCTGAAAAGCACAGGGAGCCAGGGAGCAGGCAGCCCCAGACCAGTCCAAACCACAGCTTGTCTTCCAGGGCCCTCCAGCTTCTTTACCCATGAGGCCTTCCCGTGTTGGGTCTTTGCTCCAGGTGCCTGACCCAGCCCCTGGCACGGCTCAGAACCTCTACTCCGGGTCTTTACCCAAATTGAGTAGAGGGCTGTGCTCCATAGGTGGCCAGCAGGCACCCCTCTCCCGTGCCCAGCTCTGGGTCCAGCCCCATGGAGCACTGAGGCAGGGGCCCAGGCCCCTGTGTGAAGACGCTTTTGGGCCACAGGCTTGCAGGAGCCCAGGCCAAATGCATCCACAGGACCCTAGTGGCTTCTGTCCCTGGCCCCAGGTGCTCCTGTGGTAACATGGTATGTGAGGGTCCGACGTGCTGGGTTCCACCTAAAAGACAGCAGCTGGGGCCAACACACCACAAAAGAGCCTGGTTACAACCTCTGGATTTCTTTCTTTTCTTTCTTTCTTTTTTTTTTTTGCTGTACTGGGGGTTGAACCCAGGGCCTCATGCTTGCATGCTTTGCAAGTACTGGACCACTGAGCTGCACCCCCAGCCCTTTTTTTTTTCTTTAGTTTTTGAGACAGGGTCTCGCTAAATTATGCAGACTTCTTCTGGTCTCGAACTTGCAATCCTCCTGCCTCCGCCTTCCAAGCTGCTGTGATTACAAGCATGAACCACCATGCCCGGCCAACCTCTGGATTTCTGATGACACAGAGTAGGACAGCTGTTGTTTCTCCAGGATCCCCCAGGTGTCAGGGGCCACACACCAGCCCAGGCAGGAAGAGGGCCTCGCTTCTGGAACATTCCTTTTGCTCTTTTTAAAAGCAGCCTTATTGAAGTGTAATCGCTGAACAATTAGCCGCACGTGTTTCAAGTGTACAGTTTGATAAGCTGTGACACATGTACGCCTCCGTGAAACCACGACCAGAAAATCAGGATAATGAGCAGACCTGCTGTCCCTGAGGGCCCCTTTGTGAACAACCTCCCCTCCAGCCGTCCTCCCCCCACTGTCCCTAGGCAAATACCCAACTGCTTTCTGCCACAAAGCAGTGTGTCTTTCCCGGAACTTTATGCAAATTCTAGGTTCCCAGACTCAGGAATGATTATTTCTAGATCCATCCATGTCTAAGGGTGCCACAGGGTGTCATGTTTACTGCCTGGTGCTGTGGCTTCACCACAGGATGCACGACTGTGAGGCTGCACCAGTGCGTCCACGGAGAGGGCACAACGCGGGGCATCTATTGTGAGGCTTCAGCATGGTGTGTTATTGTGAGTCTGTGCCAGCGCGTCTATTGTTGAGTCTACACCACGGTACGTCTATGGCGAGGCTGCACCAGGGCGCGTTGATTTTACACCTGCACCACGGTCTTTGCGACAGTGTGACGACAGCACTGTTTATTTTTTCCCTTACGTGGAAGACAGCCATTTAGATTGATGGACATTTAGGTTGTGTGTTTGGTCACAAAGAAAGCTGCTATGAATGGTCACACACCAGGCTCTGTAGCAATAGCTACTGTCATTTCTCTTGGGAAAATCAAAGGCTGGAAAGCCTAGATCATATGGTCAGTGTTGTTGTTGTTGTAGTTAGGTGCTGTCGAGTCGGTATCCGGCTCATAGTGACCCTCATAGAGTTTTCAATGGCCGATTGTTTCGGGATTGCCTTGGGAGTGGATTACCAGGTCCTTCTCCCATTTTTGCAGTGCTGGGAATTGAACTCTGGACCTCAGAGACTGCAGCGCAGTGCTCTACCAACTGAGCTATATCCCAGCCCATGGTCAGTATAGGCTTAACTTTTAACGAAATATCCAAATTGTTTTCCAAAGTGGATGTACTATTTTTGCATTCATTCCTCCCAGGAGAGTGAGTTCTGGGTCCTCCACACCCTTGATGGCACGTGGTATTTATCAGCTTTCCTCATTTCAGCCATTAGTAGATGGATAGAGTATCTCACTGTGATTTTAACTTGTATTTCCCTTACAGCAAATGGTAGTGAGCATCTTTGCACATACTCGTTTGATCTTTGTATATCTTCTTCCATGAAATGTTGCTCAAATATTTTGTCCATTTAAAAACTGAGATTTCTTATTATTACATTCTGAGGATTCTTTATATACTCTAGTATAAGTCCTTTAGGCATATAGGCTTTAAAATTATTTTCTCCCAGTCTGTGGCTTGTCTTTTCATTCTCTTAACGATGTCTTTCAAAGAGTAGAAATGTTCAATTTTGACGGAGCCCAATGTATCAATTTATTCCTTTATGAATCATGCTTTTGGTGTCATATCTAAGAAATCTTGGTCTAACCCAAGATCACAAAGTTCTTCAACAGTTTTAGTTCAATGTGTAGGTCTACCGTCCATTTACTTACACTGGGTATTTCACGCAAGCAAGGTTGTACAATGTGTGGCGTTTTATGTCTGACTTCTTTCACTTGGCACATTTTTGAAGTCTATCCACATTGCTCTCTGAGGTCCTGAGTTCAATTCCCAGCACCCCAAAAATGGGAGAAGGACCTGGCAATCCACTCCCAAGGCAATCCTGAAACAGTCAGCCATTGAAAACCCTATGAGGGTCGCTATGAGTCGGACACAACTCGAGGGCACCTAACAACAACAACATCCACATTGCAAAATGTTTTAATCCTTCATTCTTTTTGCGCTTGAATAATACTCATTGTATGTATATACCATAATTTGTCTACCTGAGCATCCATTGGGAACCTTTGGGCTATTTCCATCTTTTGTCTATTATGGATATTGTTGCTATCAACATTCATGGACAAGAATTTGAGTATCTGTTTTCAATTTTTTTTTTTGGAGGGTGCAGTTTATATCTAAGAGTGGAATTGCTCGGGTCAGAGGATAATCTTGTAGCTTGAAAGTTATACTTTTTAAAGTTAAAACTGAAAGTTTAGCTTTTGGAGACATAGCTAAGTCATTTTCTACAGTGGCAACACCATTTTATGTTCCAATGAGCAATGTTTGAGAGTTTCAACTCCTCAACATCCCTGTCACCAGTTGTCTTCCTCTGCTTGCTTGTTTTAATCTTGGCCATGTGAACTTGTGTAAAGTGCTGAGTTACTGTGGTATGACCTGAAGGCTCCCTAATGGTCATGATGCTGAGACTTTTTTCATGTGCTTCCTGCTCATTTTTGTATCTTCTTGGGAGAAATGTCTATAAAGCTCATTGCCCAATCCAAGTGATTAGATTTCTTATTTTTTGTTAAGTTGTAAAAGTCCCTTATATATTCTGGATACTATACCCTTATCGGGCTGAGGTTTAGCTCAGTTGGTAGAGTGCTGCTCTGCAGTCTCTGAGGTCCTGAGTTCGATTCCCAGCACTGCAAAAATGGGAGAAGGGCATGGCAATCCACTCCCAAGGCAATCCTGGAACAGTCAGCCATTGAAAACCCTATGAGGGTCACTATGAGTTGGACTCGACTCTATGGTACCTAACAACAACAACAACATACCCTTATCAATTATATGATTTATAAATATTTCCTCATATCCTGTAGATTGTCTTCACTTTCCTGATAATGTCCTTTGATGCACAAAAGTTTTAAATTTTGACAAAATCTGGTTTGTCTATTTTTTATTTTGTTCTTTGGGCTTTTGGTGTTCTATCTAAGAACCCACTGCCAAATCCAAGGCTATGAAGAGTTTCTTCTATGTTCATTTTTTTCTAAGAGTTCTATGTATTTAACTTTATACTAATTTTATACTAATTTTATATATTTATATTTAACTTTATACTAATTCTACTCCATGGATTTATATGTTTATCTCCATGCCACGGCCACACTGTTCAGACTACTGTAGCTTTACAGTAGATTATGAAATCAGGGAGTCAGAGTCCTCTAACTTTGTTCTTTTTCAAGATTTCTTGGTGTTGGAAACACAATTCCATATAAACTTGAAGACTGCTTTTCCATTTCTACACAAAGGCTGCTAGAAATTTGATAGGAGCTGCATTGAATATATAAGATTACTTTTGGTAGTACTGTTACCTTAACAATATGAAGTCTTCCAATCCATGAATATGGTATTTTTCTCCACTTATTTAAGTCTTCTTTTCAATTATCTTCCAAGGAGATTTAAATAATAAAATAAACCTTGGGCACTTACCCAAGAAGGTACTACTTTCATTGTTCTTCATTCCTGTGCGTAGATCTTTCTACGTGTTAATATTCTCCCTCTGCCTGAATGACTTTCTTTACCAATCCTTGTACTGGAAGTATGTTGGTGGTGAGTTTTTCTCCCTGGCTTTGTGTTTTTAAAAATGTCATTATTTCACCTTTTTTTGGAAAGACATTTTGCTGATTGTATTTTTATCGAAAAATATTTTGAAAGATATTTTTGCTTTAAATATGGGTATTGGTTGGCAGTTCTTTCTTCTAGTACTTTAAAGGTATTGCTTCACTGTCCTCTTAGTTATATAGTTTCTGACAAGAAAGTTACTGCCATGCTTAGTTTCTTCCACTGAATGTAATATGTTCCCTATCCCGGCTGCTTGTAAGGTTTTCTCTTCATCACTGTTTTAGAGCAATTTGATCAGAATGTGCCTTAGTGTTTTCTTCATGATTCTTATGTTTGTTGTTTGCCGAGTTCTCAGCTCTGTGGGCTTACAGCTTTCATTGTTTTTAGGAAATTTTTGGTCATTATTTCTTGGAATATTTTTTTGTGTACCTTGTGTCCTTTCCTTTCAGGCTTTCAATGACACATATATTACACTATTTGAAGTTGATTTACAGCCACTGATGTTCTTATTTAGGGGGGATTTTTTTTCCTCTGTATTTTATTGAGGATAGTTTTCTATCATGACGTCTTCAGTTTCAGTCACATTTTCTTCTGTAAAATCTAATATTTTGCTAATCCTATCCAGTTTACTTTTCATCTCTTGTGTCACAGTCTTCAATAAAGTTTGATCTGGGTCTTTTTAAAATAATTTGTGTCTCTATTTGAACTTGTGGAATGTTATTGTTGTTGTTAGGTGCTGTCAAGTTGGTGTTGGACTCCTAGTGACCTGAAACACTATTGTCAGTACGTCTCTGCTATTCATAGGGTTTTCAGTGGCTGATTTTTGGGAGGGGGTTGCCATGTCCTTCTCCCAAGCCTACAGCTTCTGGTGTTCCCAGATAGTCTCCCATCCAAGTACTGCCCAGGTCCGACCCTGCTTAGCTTCCAAGATCTGATGGGATCGGATGCCACAGTGGTACAGCTGCTGGCAAATATTGTTGTTAGGTGCCGTGGAGTCAGTGTCTGACTCATAGGATCCTACTTACAACACAGGAAACACTACTGATTTTTTGCCTGCCTGATAGTCTTTGATTAGAAACTTGACATTTGTAAAATTTTACACTGTTGCACACTGGATATTTTTGTATTCTGATAAATATTCTTGAGTTTTGTTCTGGGACAAGTTAAGTTACTTAGAATCAGTTTAACCCTGTGGGTCTTGCTTTCATGGAATATTAGGCAGATCTGGATAAGTTCTCAATCCATGGCTATTTGCCATTACTGAGGCAAGACCCTTCTGACTCCTCTTCTCATGACCACCGAAATTGTCCCACCAGGATCGTGAAGTGTTTTGGTTTGACAGTGGGAACAGACATTACTCCTGGGCACAGCACCCCTTGGTTCTTCAGGATGGTTCTCCCAGGTCCTGGGTAGTGTGGGTAGTGTTCTCAGAGGCATGCACCCAGGGTGGCATTTGATCGGTCCCTCTGCACACCTCTTGGGTCTCTCTCCGTGAAGCTCTGTCTTCCCCGAGTGCCTGTCTAATCAACTCTAGCTGCTGCGGTCTTCCTGTGCCCTCAGTTCCAGCTCTGCAACTCAGACACCTGTCTGCTTCCCCACCCTGCCTAGATTCTGTTACAGCAGCATGGAGGCGCACTTGAAGGGCCACCCTTGTTTGTCTGCTGTCCGTCAGGAATCAGTGCACTTGCCTGATGTCCAGGGTGTGGAACACGACTGTTTCATATTTTGTCTGATTCTTTT
The DNA here is from genome assembly GCA_007922755.1 of Pedetes capensis. Classification (NCBI taxonomy): domain Eukaryota; kingdom Metazoa; phylum Chordata; class Mammalia; order Rodentia; family Pedetidae; genus Pedetes; species Pedetes capensis. The sequence continues at coordinate 203,473 of VMDO01000384.1, read as the reverse complement.
CATTGTGTCCGTAGGGGAAACAACAGCTTCTTGCTGCATCTTCCTGGAAGTAGCCGCACTGACTCTAAACTCAAGTACCAGCCATCTCCTCTCTACAGGATGGGTCCTATGCAAAGCTAGGCAAAACGCTAGCCTTCTCCTGGCTGTACCTCCTTCCCACAAGCTCCTGTGGGATAACATGTGTAACATGGTTTGTGGGCTGGGATTTAGATCAGTGGGTAGAGCACTGCGCTGCAGTCTCTGAGGTCCCAAGTTCAATTCCCAGCACTGTAAAAAAATGGGAGAAGGACCTGGCAATTCACTCCCAAGGCAATCTCGAAACAGTCAGCCATTGAAAACCCTATGAGGGTCACTATGAGGCAGATACCGACTCGACAGTACCTAACAACAACAACAACAACAACATAGTTTGTGGTGGCGATGGGAAAGGCAAAATGGCAGTTTTCACAGAAAGAAGACGACCTGGGTAACGTAACACAGGTTACGGGGTGCTTGAGGGGGCCAGGGCCCTCACCTGGACAGCGGCAAGCCAGCCACACAGGGCCTCCTGTAGGACTCTCAAGGGCTTTGTTCATGAAGACAAGTGGAGGCTGGGGTTCACTACCTTAGTTGTGCCAAGGCTGAGGGAACCTCGAACCCCCAGGTTATGGCTCAGCTTGCTGTGTGGAGAGCAGCTTTCTTTTAAATTACAGAAGTAGACTGAGTCCCCACAGGTAAAGGGGAGAGGCGAGGGCAGGGCTCACCCAGCTGGGGCAAAATATAATTAACTGCCATTTTGGGGGCCCCTGTAATTCAGGCTGGGGTCATTTTAATAATGGCCATGATCATGACCACCCCACTACCCAGGTCCTGGAGGACCACCAGGCTTTGGGCATTTCCCATTGGTGACCTTGTTTGGTCCACAGTGACCAGTGGGGCCACTTATATCCTTTCTACTTGGGAGAGGCTGACGCATGTTCAGGGAAGTGGAACGGTCTCACCGCGACCACACGCAGGACAGCGAAGCCACATTGCCCTTGTGATTGGCACAAGCCACATCGCCTCTCCAGGCAGGGTCTTCCTGCCTTTGAAGTAAGCCGTGAGACACATTGGTCTTGACAGGAGGGGCCTCCTGGGGTTCCTCTGGTGCCAGGCTGTGCTGGGTCCTTACCGATGTTGAGAAGCCCTGGCTCCCTGCCCCGTGGCACCGTGGGCCGGTGTCTGTGCCTGTGTGAGAGTGCGAGTGCCCACGAGTGTCCGCTAGTGTGCAGGACATGTGCACGCGTGAGAGGCAACGCGTGCCTGAGGACGCGTGGTGGCAGCGACCTCCAGAGGCCTGAGTCCAAGGCAGGGCAGGGGACTGCCAAACCTCTCCAGCTCTGCAACTGTCACAAGAATGTGGCAGCCAGGGTTAAGCCGGGGTGCTAATCCAGCTTTGATGCTGATCCCCTGACTGTCCAGGGCGTGAGGTCAGGACCACCCGCTCTGGCCCAGGATGAAGGCTCTGGAAGGCTGCGGCGTGCCCTGGGACTCTAGGGAACCTGTCCCCGGGCCCTCCCTGGCGGGGCAGCTGCTTCTGGACGGCACTGAGCCTCCCATGCGCCGTTCCCTCAGCAGAGCTCTGCGGGGCACCCACCAGGTGCCAGGTCTGTCCCAGGCCCGGGATGTGGCGAGCCCTGCCCTTGGGAGGCAGACCACAGCTGAAGCAGACACTGGGGTGCTAGGGACGAGTGCAGACCACGGAGGTGGAACAGACGGGCCACTGCCACTGGGGGGAGGGGTGCGTCTGCAACTCCAGTGACATGGTGACACGTTAGCGAAGACGAGGAGGCGGCTAGGGACTGAGCCAGGGAGTGACCCAAGGGAAGAGTGTCGGGAAAGGAAGAGGGCAGAGGGACGGGCCAGAGGCAGGAGACAGCCTGGGTGCTCAGGGCACATCCGAGAGGCTGGGGCTGCTGGCGAGCTGCAGACAGGAAGCCAGAGCCACCTGGGGCCAGTAACACTGGTGCGCTCTGAGCAAGTTGGGTCTTGGAGGGGTTTGGCCTACGAGTGATGTGATCTGACCTCGGCCTAGAAAGGACGATAGGTGGAGACACCATGGTAGCCACAGCGGAGGCAGGGAGCCAGGGGAGGATGAAATTCGAACAATCCCCAAAGATCAAAGGCAGGCAGGGGGCCTGGGGAGAAGTGGTGGATTCTGGACAGATCTGAAAGGTGGGAGCCCCAGGCCTGGCTGCTCATTCAAGGTGGGGTTCCAGAGGGGGGCCAAGGGAGGCCTGGCTGGGGCAGGAGCTGGGTGATGCCTTCACATGGGAGCCGCCACATGCCGCACCCGGGAGGGGGTGGATGTAGAAACCCGAGCTCAGGGCAGCGCTCCTCAGTGTCTTTGGTGCTTAAAGCCTTGAAACTGGATGGATTTCCAAAGAGTGCATGCAGGAGGGGAACCCTGCCGACTGTATGCTGGAGAGGGCCAGGAGTGGGCGTGTGCGAGAGGAGGCCCAGGTGGCAGAGGGGCCCAGCAGGAGCAGCGGCAGGGTGGCCTGAGGACTGAGCAACAGGACCCGGGGCCTGGAGGCCACTGGAGTTAGGACTTAGGAGCAGCGGGAGCTCTGCAGGAGGAGGGCAACGATGGAGCCACGGGTTTTTCAGTACTGGGTGTGAGGCTGCTCCCGGATCACCGTGCACTCTAGGCAAGCTCTTCACCGTTGAGCTGCACCCCCAGCATCATATATATATATATATATATGTGTGTGTGTGTGTGTGTGTGTGTGTGTGTGTGTGTGTGTGTGTATATGTATATGTGTGTGTGTGTGTATATATGTATATGTGTGTGTGTGTGTATATATATGTATATGTGTGTGTGTGTGTGTATATATATGTATATGTGTGTGTGTGTGTGTATGTGTATATATATATATATATATATATATATGTATATATAGGGGCTGGGATTTAGCTCAGTTGTTAGAGCGCTGCTCTGCAGTCTCTGAGGTCCCGAGTTCAATTCCCAGCACCGCAAAAATGGGAGAAGGACCTGGCAATCGACTCCCAAGGCAATCCCGAAACAGTCAGCCATTGAAGACCCTGTGAGGGTCGCTATGAGTCAGATACTAACTCGATGGCACCTAACAACAACAACATGTATATATATGTGTGTGTGTATATATATGTATGTGTGTGTGTGTATATATATATAGACATATATATATATGTATGTATATATATACATATATATGTATGTGTGTGTGTATATATATATACATATATGTATGTATGTGTATATATATGTATGTATGTGTATATATATATACATATATATGTATGTATGTATATATATATATATATATATATATAATTTTTTTTTTTTGCTGTACTGGGGGTTGAACCCAGGGCCTCGCGCCTGCATGCTCTGCAAGTGCTGGATCACTGAGCTGCACCTCCAGCCCAGTTTTTTTACTTTTTTTGAGACAGGGTCTCGCTAAATTACGCAGACTGCCTCTGGTCTCCAACTTGCGACCCTCCTGCCTCCGCCTCCCCAGGCGCTGGGATTACAGGTGTGCACCATGATGCCCAGCAGCCTCTTTTATATTTTGAGAGAAGATCTCACTAAGTTGCGCAGGCTGCCCCTGGCTCAAACCTGCAATCCTCCTGCCTCAGTCTCCCAAATTGCTGGGATTACAGGTGTGGCGCCTGGCACCTGGTGGAGGGGTCGGAGGGGACAGAGGGGCTCTGGTTTTAAAGGGAGCCAGGAAACAAGATAGTGGCTGGAGGGAAGGCGTTATCCAAAGAGGAGTTTTTCAGGTGGGAGGAATCTCAGCTTGTGGGAAAGCCAGGGGCAGGGGCGTGGCTATGTGGGGCTGTGGACACAGAGGGATCCAGAGTCGCCAGGGCTCTGCTGAGCTGGTAGCTGTCAAGGCAGGCCCCAAGACGAGCTTGGGAAGGGCAGGTGTGAGGGAAGCCGGGAGCAGAACTGCAGCGGCCGCAGAAGCACCGGGGTATCTGGGGCCATGGCCAGGTCTGTGCCACCTCCCCGCACCACGGAATGGGCAGAAGGTTGCATGCACGTAACCAGGGCTGGGATTACGTGAGGCCTGAATCCCATGTGGAGATGGGCCGGGGTGCAGAGGGTGTGGGAGTGGGATGAAAAGGAAGATGAGATAGAAGCGATGGCCGCTGGTGTGGGCGGAGGGGAGGGAGGCCCAGAGGGTTGGGGCTGCAGCAGGTGGGTGTTGTTAGCAAGGACAAGTTCTCGCTGTGCCCCCGGCAGGGGTGGCTTGGCCAGAGCCTCTACCTCAGGTCCCTCTTCTGTAGAAAGACGACAGTGGCCCTGCCTCCCAGCAGCAGGTCCCCGAGGGCAGACGTGCCGTGTGGCAAAGCTGGGAGAGAGCAGAGAAGCCTGGTCTCTCACCAGCTCCCTGGGGGTGGGTGTCAGGAGTCCCCTGGCAGGGCCGAGGGCAGGGGGACGCCCCCAGCAGGCCAGCCCCCAGAGGGCAGTGCAGGACCGCCTCTAGGCAAGCGGCTCCCCCCGCCGGGGCCCCGTGGACAGCCAATCTGCCGGCCTGGACTTCACTCCAGAGGCCTCTCTGGTTTCTCCTCGCCTGTGTTTGAAGCAGGTGCAGGCTCTGGGCTCTCTGCCTGTTACTCACTGGCCATTCCCAGGGCACAACGTCATTCCCAAGAGAGGCAAAGCAACTTGCCTGAGGCCACACAGCCCGAAGACTCCTTCCTCCACTGCACGGAGAGGGGGAGGGGAGGCAAACAGGGTCACTGCTCCCTCAGACCCCAAGGCAGCCTGTGCTCTTTTTTTTTTTTTTTTTTTTTTTTTTTTACTTTTTGAGACAGGGTCTCGCTAAATTACACAGACTGCCACTGGTCTCGAACTTGCGATCCTCCTCCCTCTGCCTCCCAAGCCGCTGGGATTATAGGTGTGCGCCACCGCGCCCGGCGTTCAGCCTGTGCTCTTGAAGCTTGCATGTCGGTTCCTTGCCTTGGGTGTTGGGCTTGGCCCACCTGGTCCCACAGTGACCAGCACTGGCCAGCCTGGGATCCAGCCCCAGGACTGCTGACCGTACCACACTTACGTGGCAAGGAAGGGAGGGAAAGGCCCTGGGCTGAGGGCCCCCTGTGAGCACGCGCAGGGCTACGCTCACCACGAGGGCCGTCGTGGCCCAGGGAGCCTGTGGACAGACAGTTCCTCCTCCCAGCAGCAGCCCCCGGTGATGAATGGCGAGTGGGCCATGGGGACTCTGCTTGCGGCACCCAGCTGCATCTCCATGTTCCCCCAGGACCCACCCTACCTCTGAGTCATGGCCTCTTCCCACCACGGGCCAACTCGAAGCTGGGCTGTCCTGTGGAGGGTGGGAGACGGGTGCGCCCAGCACCACACTCCACACCACGCTCGGGCCCAGGGCATTAGCCAGGGCGAGGGAGACGGGCAGAAGAGAAGACAAAGGGAAGGTAGGGAACAGGAAGGGCCAGACGGCAGGATTGCTGTTGTTGTTGTTAGGTGCCGTGAGTCAGAGTCGGTATCCGACTCAGCGACCCTCATAGGGTTTTCAATGGCTGTTTCGGGATTGCCTTGGGAGTGGATTGCCAGGCCCTTCTCCCATTAGAGAGCAGGAAAGGGGCGCTGAAATGGGGGGCGGGAAGAGAGGAGGAGCTGGGCTCTGAGGAGCCCAAAGGTTGGCTAGGGAGCAGATTTATCATGTACTGGTTATTAATTGCCGAGAACAGACTGCGGCTGGAAACCTTCTAGGTGCCAGCGAAACGCCTCAAAGAAAACCCTGCCCGCGTAGGACTCGGGAACAAAGGCCCCACGTAAACATCTCCCGAGGTGTGGAATCTCCGGGTAACTCAGGGACCTCACATTCAGACACCAAAGTTGTGAAACCTGAATGCCTGCCGAGGTTATTTAACCGTCTACTGCACTTGATGCGGTGGAATGTGGGCTCGCGGAGTGTGAGTCACCAGTGGAGCACCTAGGAAAATGCCCAAGTCACCCCAATTACGCCATTATCGATGGCTGCATCGCGCGGCAACCCAACCCAATGAAACTGGAGAGAGTGCCAGCTGGGCCGGGCCAGGAAGAAGCCAGCTTCTGACGAGGGCTGCCCACCTGGCGGCGGCCTCTGCAGTTACGCCAAGCCACAAAAGCCCTGTGTGGTCGCCGTGCGCACGGGTGTCAGCCCCACGTCACAGTTGTGGAAACTAAGGCCCACCGGGGCTCAGGCCTCTCCTGAGCTCAGACCACAGACGAGGAGCCAGAGGGAGCAAGGCTGCTAGAAGTTGTGGCCGTAGATGACGAGGGGACCCGGGGGGCTGGGAGAGATCTCGGTTGCAGGCCACCTTCTTGGCTGCTGGAGTAGTGGCCACTCAGAGAAGACCTATTCTGTGCTGGCACCTGCCATGGGCTTGGCAGGCGCCATCTTGTCCACGCCGGCAAGTGGACACCATCTTCTCTGCTTCACAGATGATGACACCAAGACACAAAGAATCCGTCACCGGCCTCAGGTCAGGCGGCCGGCGAGTGGCCACGAGGTTAAGCCCAGCCCTGTGTGACGTGGGTCCATGCGCCTTCTGTGGTGATGGTTGCCCCTCTGTCCCCAACTGCAGATGAACAGCTAGGCCACAGGAACTTGCCTGCCGTGGCACCCCCATGGCATGCTTGACACACACGACCATGCCCATCTACAGACCTGGGCAGGCCTTCTGCCGCCAGCATCCTGCGGGTGGTGAGCCTGGCCCCGTCGAGTGGGGAGCCAACAGCAGCTGGCCCACCCACGAGCCAGTAGCGTTCTGTGCTCTTAATCAGTAAGATATGTTTCTGGAATAAAAAACCACATCAGCATTTTCATTTTCAAGTTCAGGCAAGGTTTTTTTTTTTTTTTTTTTTTTCCTTTCTTTCTAATTTTCCCTTCACATGGGCGAGGCTAATCCTCCGGCTTGACTGACAAGTCTTTAGACCCAGCCCTACGTTTAAAACAGCAGAGAATCAATGACGACAGTGCAGAGTCTTCTCTTCTTCCTTGAGTTTTTCAAATTTCAGTGATACCACAACCCATAATTACCAATGAAAATCTTGAAAATAATGATCTCAGAACGGAGGTGATGCCCATCGTGTTGTGAGTCCTGTCAAACACCGATGGGAGGGGCCCCAGGATGGTCCTTGTCCTCCCTGGTTTAGGGCGCGGGTTCTCGTCTCCCTTCCCAGGGATCTTCCTAGGGGATCACGGGCTGGGGCAGCAGGTGGAGGGGCTCCCCGAATGGGAGACCTCAAATGCTGGGATTTGGGATGGAAAGATGGTCTAGAATAATGACAGGCAAAAAAAGTATGTGGGGTGAGGAAGAGGAGGACGGGGAGAGGAGGGTGGGTGATCTGGAGCCACTGCACTTGTGCAGGCCCAGGTGAGAGCCAGTGGCTCCGGAAAACCACTTACACCAACGAAGACAGAGATCAGGGAAGGGAGACTCTCTCCGGAGCGGAGGGGAGCGGAGAGGGTTTACCACGGCGACAGAGTAAATATTAGAGTTTCCTCCCCCCTCTGCATAGTGCTTTTCAGAGTATATTCAAATTAAAAGTCTCTGCTCCTACAACTGAACTTGACTTCTACCTAGCAAGGGGAGGGGCGAGGGTGGGGAATAGGGGAAACACAGTCAGTGCAATAAATTTGTTGGGCATTTGTTCAGGAAGGTTTAGAAATAAGATTTAAGCAGAGCCCTAAAGCTGAGTCAGAATTAGCCAGGTGAAGAAGAGGTGAAAGATTATGATGAGTGGAGCTAACAATGTGTCTAATTTCTAGAGCTGAAATTGAGGGGAAAAAATTAAGGCAAGATTCAGAGGCTCTACAAGCATTCTGCACAGGGTGATTCTTCATTGTGGGGCCTGTTCTAGGCCCTGCTGGATGCTTGACACCTGGTCCCAGCCCACTAAATGTCAGTGACATCCCTCTACTGCGACATCTCATACTCCCACACATCCCCAAGTGCCCCCTGGTGGGGGCAGGGAGTACTGCCTCCCAAGAATGTCTGGGGTAATCAGGTATGTGTACATTGCAGTGTTTGCGTGGTGAGGGGGAGGGAGGCACGGAAGGATGGTGGTTACGTGTGAGGGTGGCAAAGGACAGGAAGTAGCTGGTCATAAATTGCCTTAAGTACCCTACTAGAGAGTGATCCATTGGGGAATTTTGCACAAAGGAGTGACAGCAGATCTGTATCCTAGAAAGATCACTGTCTGCCAGGTGCAGCATGCTTTAGAGGGAGATAAGACTGAAGGTATAGGGCTGGAATTTTCTTTATGGTAAGATTAATTGAAAATTTACTTTCCTTAGTATATGTAGGGAAACTTGGACTTTCTTTTGTATCCATTTTAATAATTCAGATCTTTCACAGAAATAATTCATTCCATCGAAATTGTCAATCTAAGGAGGCATAAAGTTCCTCGTGATAGTCCCTCATTTTCCTTTTAATGGCTGTAGGATTTGTAGTGATGCCCCACTTTTCATTGCTGGTATCAGTAATTTATGGGCTTTTTCTTCGTGAGAAATCTAGCTGGAGATTTATCAACTTCACTGATCTTTTCTAAGTCCTAGCTTTTGGTTTCACTGATTTTTCTCTATTGTGTGCTCATTTCCTACTTGACTGATTTCTGCTTTGATTGGTATTTTCTTCTTCATTTCATCTGCTCTCATTTTTCTAGCTTCTTAGGGTAGAGATTTAGATCACTCATTCTAAATCTCTTCTAACACATTATCTTAAAACTCCAAATTTCCATAAGCACTGCTTTAGCTGTATCTCAAAAACATCCACATAATGTGTCTTCCTTATTCAGATGAATATACTTCCAACTCGCTCTTAATTTTGTCTTTGACCTGCACAGGTTATATGTGTGTGCTTTTAAAATTTCCAAATATTCACACCTTCCCAGATATACTTTTGTTACAGATTTTGTGTTATAGTCAGAATTCAATTCTGAATGTGAAACTATTTTATTCTGTATGATTTCAAGCATAAATATATCATATTAGAATAAAATTATGAGTGAAATGAAATGGGAACGCAGATTCTAGAAGAGTATTTCTATAATCAAAAGAAAGTTTATGTTCATTTTAAAAATGGATTTTGAAGCCGGGTGCGGTGGCAAATCCTTGTAATTCCAGCAGCTTGGGAGGCAGAGGCAGGAGGATTGCAAGTTCAAGACCAGATGCAGTCTGCATAACTTAGTGAGACCCTGTCTCAAAAAGTAAAAAAAAAAAAAAAAAAAAAAAAAAAAAAAAAGGATTTTGGTAGGTATTTCTGTATTCCAATTCCATTGAAATCATTTAAAGGAGTGGCACTTTAAGGTATTCTATCATTTGTTGAAAATGATTATTTCCAAGTATAAAAACTCAAGATGGAAAAACTTAAACACAATTTGAAATGTTGGTACCGATTTCTTCAATGTTGTTTTGGGGAGATGTGAACAAAAGGTTTAAAGTAGGCTACATGATGAATTGGGATTTCTTCCTCCCCTCCTCCTCCTCCTCCTCCTCCTCCTTCTTCCTCCTTCTCCTCTTCTTCCTCTTCCTCTTCTTCTCCTCCTCCTTTTTCTTCTTCCTCTTCCTCCTCCTCCTCCTCTTCTTCTTCTTCTTCTTTCTTCTTCTTCTTCTTCTTCTCCTCCTCCTCCTCCTCCTCCTCTTCCTCTTCTCCTTCTCCTCCTTCTTCTCCTCCTCCTCTTCTTCCTCCTCCTCCTCCCTCTCTCCCTCCCTCCCTCCCTCCCTCCTCTTTCTCTTTTGGATGGGTGAGGCTTGAATCTGCTGGGAAGGTAGCAGGAAGAAGGGAGAATGGACTGGCTGCCAGTGAGGTCCCTGTGGAAGTGGAGATGGAGGCACTGACCTTGGAAGATGGGTTCTTCCATTGTACCACGTGGTACAGAGGAATGGGGGTGTAGATGCAGGAAGGCTGGGCTTGGTGATGGGACACTGGGGAGCTCCTGTTCGCAGGTCTTAGTGAAGCAGGTGAGGAGAGGGTGGGGCTAGCAGCCCATGCTGGCCTCCAGATCCTCCTGCCTGAGCCTCCCAAATGCATGGACTGCAGGAGAGCACCACCAGCCCAGCTAGGACTAAAGTGGTAGATAGCCACTGTGGAGGGCAGGGGTGCCGACGGCATGCCATGTGCAGTATGATGGCGCCACTCTACTCATGGGATGTCACTTTTGGCACGTCACAGTTGTAGTTGCACCTTTGTGATGGTTCTATTGGGAAGCCACCGTCCATCAAGTCCCAGGACGTAGCCCAGGGCTTGGCATTTGGGATCTGGTGAAAGGTTGGATGGGGAGGCAAATGAGCCCAGGCACCATGACAGCACAGCTGTGTGGAAGGCACGCTGGGTGTCGTCATCATTCCTGAGGTGGCGGTGACCTGCTGACTTGTGTTCAGTGGTCACTGAAGGTTGGCTCAATACCACACTGTGCCTTTGCCCTCAGTGAGCTCACACCATAACCAAGGAGGAAAAACAAGGAGAGAAGTTGGCAGGTTCCAAAGGGACCTTAGGAGCAGAGGGGCAGAGACTGCAGGCGGCAGCTCCTGAAGGCGTCAGGCTCACGTCTCACCCCTTGCCTGTTCTGAGTCAGCAGTGGGTCCGTATTCCTGGGATTAGCAGAGGAACGGTTCATATGGACTCAAGTCCTAAGAAAACTTCTTGGAGAAGGGCGTCATGGCGGGGCTGGAAGAGAGTGACCAGGCCTTTAAAGAGAAACAGTGTGAACACAGCGGACAGGAAGGACTGACAGACATCGTGCTGCTGGATGCAGGGCGGGGCTGGAACCAACACCAAGCCCATTTCTGGCCCTGCCTTCTGCTGCCAGAGCAAGATTCTCTTTCGGCCCTGTGCTCTCACCCCATCCTGCAGGAACCCCAGCAGAACTGCCATTAGCTAAGCATCCTCTGAGGGGGGGTCCCCTTATATAAAATGCTGGCTTCCTCCTCACTTTGACGCCCATGTGATGGGTAAGATGTAGCTACTGATGCTCAGAAATGCTAAGAACTTGACAAGCTCAGTCAGGAATGGACCTTCGGTTTACACCCTCCTTACGCCCTCCTGTTCAGCAGTCTGGGCTGGGATTTAGCTCAGTTGGTAGAGGGCCGCTCTGCAGTCTCTGAGGTCCTGAGTTCGATTCCCAGCACCACAAAAATGGGAGGACGTGGCAACCCACTCCCGAGGCAATCCCGAAACAATCAGCCATTGAAAACCTTATGAGGGTCGCTATGAGTCGGACTCGACTTGACGGCACCTAGCAACAACACAACACTTCAGCAGGCTGTCTCTTGGGGACCCCTCCAACCACAGAGAGTCTTCCTAACTGAATGTCTCCTACTGTAGGTTCCGCCCTGCCAGAAGGACGTGGCCCACGGTCCGTGGACCTGCTGCTCCCCAAGTGGCCTGTCTTGCAGCACCTAACCATGAAGTGGTTCTGTGTAGGTTTTCCTTGCTCCAGGTGATGCACACATGGGCTTCAGGCCTGGGATGCCCTTGAGGCCCACACGTAGGTGAGCTGCCGCCTGCAGCCTCCGCCCCCTCTGCTCCTAGGGTCCCTTTGGAACCTGCCAACTTCTTTCCTTGTTTTTCTTCCTTGGTTATGCTGTGGGCAAAGGTGCAGCGTGGTACTGACCCAACCCTCAGTGACCACTGAGCATGAGATACTCGCGTGCTAGGGATGCTGGAACTGCCACAGGCTGACGGCTTAAACACCAGCCACCCCCTGCCTTACAGTGCTGGAGGCTGGATTCCTCAGAGCCTCTCCCTAGGCACACAAATGGCTGCCCTCCCGCTACCTCTTCTCTTGGTTGTCTCTACACTCCTGGTACCTCTGTGTGGCCAGCTCTCTTCTTATAAGGACAACAGAGTGAGTCAGGGTTGGCCTTAGCCTCACCTTAGCTGCCTTTTTGAGGACCAACCTCCAGTCATGGGCTGGGATTTGGCTCAGTTGGTAGAGCGCTGCGCTGCATTTTCTGAGGTCCCGAGTTCAATTCCCAGCACCACAGAAATGGGAAAAGGGCCTGGCAATCCACTCCCAAGGCAATCCTGAAACAGTCAGCCATTGAAAACCCTATGAGGGTCACTATGAGTCGGATACTGACTCTACGGTACCTAACAACAACTACAACCACCACCTCCAGTTATAATCTGAGGCACCAGGGGTTAGGGCTTCAACATATGAACCGGGGGTGAGGGGGATTTGCACGATCCAGTCCATAGCTACTAATTATGCATGGGCGGGACCTAAGACAGTCCTGGATGACAGCCCAGTAGGGTGAGCACGGGGCCAGGCAAGGAAGGGTCTCCTTCCCTGGGGACCCAGTGGCAGGGCTTCCTCACCTCCACAAGACCCAGCCCTGTATAGTGCAAGGCTGTGGTGGTTCACTGCATGTGGTAACTGCACCGGGGCCCAGGCATTTGGACACATGTCACTTTGGCTGTCTGCGTGGTTTCTGGGTGAGGTGAACACTTGAATCGGCAGACAGAGCAGAGCAGAGTTGCCCACCATCCTTCTCTGAGCCAATCTACGGAAGGCTTAAATGGAGCCGACTCCCGCCTGCCTGCTCGGAGCCCAGGGCTGGAGCCCTGTCACTGAGGCCTGTTGGCCTCTGTAACCGCATGAGCTGACCAAGTCCTTATAATAAAGCTTCGTCTGTATCTATGTACATAAAATTGTCTCCGTTCCTCTGGAAAACCCTGAAGACAGATTTTGGTGCCGAGAGTGGGTCTACAGAACAGAATTTTCAGGATGGATCCTCTAAACGGATTCTGGGATTGGCCTAAATTTGATTAAAGATGCTAAAGATTTCGTTTTCTAGTAAAGAGAATACTGCCAGACCATGGAGTGATCTCGCAATGGAGATATGCAAAATACCACCAGCAGACACCCCTGATCAACCATTTATTAGGTGCAAGGTTCTGAGTGACTGAGCACATGATAATTTCAGACATTTTTCTCAAGTCATTAAATGAGATTGGCTTGTTTCGCCTATGTCACCAGCAAGTAGAGAAGGAAAAGGATGAGGTCAGGGATTTTTTTTTTTTTTTTTTTTTTTTTTTGTGGTACTGGGGGTTGAACCCAGGTCCTTGTGCCTGCATGCTTTGCAAGTGCTGGACCACTGAGCTGCACCCCCAGATCATTTTTTTTTTTTTACTCTTTGAGACAGGGTCTTGCTAAGTTATGCAGACTGCCTCTGGTCTCGAACTTGCGATCCTCCTGCCTCTGCCTTCCGAGCTGCTGGGATTATAGGCATGCGCCACCGTGCCTGGCAGGGATCCGAATTCTTAGCACAAGTGCGATGGATAAGCACTTCACAACAGATATATCAAGAACCTGAGTAAACATCCAGTGATGTTTACTCCAGTGATGTGGATGACTTCAGAACGCATGTGTGACTGGAAAGAGACCCTTGTCTCCCGAAGCTGCAGGCTTGGGACTGCTAAAAACTAAATGCAAATGTGCTCCAGTTCCCCATCCCACGGGGTGTTTCCCTTTAAGCTCTTTCTCACAGTCATGGTAAAAGGTGATTTCTGGGCCCTCCAAGCGTGGATGAGCAGGTCTGGAATGACGCATCCACTCAGCATTCCCGGCCCATAAGCCCTGGGATTCCTGCCTTGGCAGTAAGCCAAGGCAGGCAGAGCATATTTAGATCCCAGACTGCAGGTTATTTCTTAGGTCCTGTTTCAACCAATCTAGCTGTTGAAACCATTTCTAACCCCCTGAGCTGCACGGATCCTCTGCCCAGTGAGCGCATATGCCCACATTCTGCCTGACCCGACTTTATATTCTTACACCATTATCCCTCACCCCTCATATCTATCCTACACGTTCTGGATTTCCCAGATGTATAAATTGCGATAATCATGTAGTTATTTCGGAGTGTGGCAAACCTCCTCATGGGTCACCCATTGTACCTCACCTTCAGGGGCCTTCTGGGACTTGAGTCTACTTACAGATCTAGAAAGAGGGGTGGTGAGGCTGGGCCCTGAGCAGAGTCAGCACCGGCTTGCCTGCTGACTGCCAGGGTGTGTGTGCGTGACACAGGTTAGCTCAGGCCCATCTCAGCGTGGGCCCAGTGGATCTCTGAATCCATCTTATGGTTATCTTCCCAGTTTAAGAATGCATAATTGGAATACACAGCTGACCCTTGGTACCCTACGGAGATTAGTTCCAGGAACCCCTCAGTTACCAATATCTACAGATGCTCAATACCCGTATATATGATGATGTTGTTGTTGTTGTTGTTGTTAGGTGCCGTCGAGTCAGTGTCCGACTCATAGCGACCCTCTGTACAACAGGGGAAACACTATTGTCAGTGCTTCTCTGCTGTTCATAGGGTTTTCAATGGCAGATTGATTTTTTTGGGAGGGGGTTGCCAGGTCCTTCTCCCAAGCCTACAGCTTCTGGTGTTCCCAGGCGGTCTCCCATCCAGGTACTAACCAGGCCTGACCCTGATTAGCTTCCGAGATCTGATGGGATCGGATGCCACAGAGCTATGGCTGCAGGCCTATAATGATGTAGTATTTACATATAACCTACGCGCAGCCCTCTGTGTACTTTAAATCATCTCTAGATTGCTTGTAATACTAAACACAATGTACATACTATGCAAATACCTGGTATACTGTATCGTTTAGGGACCTGGCAGGAGAAAAAGTCTGCACAGATTCAATGGAGACACAATTTTTTCCCCCCAGTACTTTGGATCTAAGGATGTGGAACTGATAGATACAGAGGGCTGACTGTATCTTCACAGTCCTACTTCAAGCATTACACACACCCAGAAATAATGTTTAACTACATCTGGGCATCCAGGGGCCAAATTCACAAAAAATTAACCACCGAAAGTCTACCCTTGGTCAATATGGCACTTACACATTTCCTTATGTGACCATACTTAATCTAGATCAAGACAATTAACAGAGTAATAAATCTGCCTAACAATATTATCCTGCAAACGTATGACAACATGACTAATCCTTCACCAGAAGAGAAGGTAAAGTCCTTCAGTGGTGTTTACTCAGGTTCTTGATATATCCTGTAAGTAGTATGATGAAAAATTAGCAATACCTAATTAAATACAGGGCCTGAGCTGTAGCCCTGCGCCATCCAATCCTGTTGGATCTCGGAAGCTAAGCAGGGTCGGGCCCGGTTAGTACTTGGATGGGCGACTGCTGGGAGCACCAGGTGCTGTAGGATTGGGAGACGGACCCGGAAACCCACTCCCAAAAATCAATCTGCTATTGAAAACCCTATGAACAGCAGAGAAGCACCAACAATAGTGTTTTGTCTGTTGTACATAGGGTCACTTATGAGTCGGATACTGACTTGACAGCACCTAACAACAACAACAATTAAATACAAAAATATAAAGGCAATAGATCTTCCATTGCAGTGAGAATAAAAGAGGAAAGGAAAATATTTGGTATGCTGTATCCACAACACATACCGTATTTACAATAAAATGAGGAAAGTCATGAAAAAATTAGTCCTCAATAGTTATTGGCCCTGTGGTTGTAGCTTGAATGTCTACCTACCTTCTGTGTAGCATGTTGTTGTTGTTAGGTGCCGTCGAGTCATGTCCGGCTCATAGCGACCCTCATAGGGTTTTCAGTGGCTGTTTCGGGATTGCCTTGGGAGTGGGTTGCCACGTCCTTCTCCCATTTTTGCGGTGCTGGGAATCAAACTTGGGACCTCAGAGACTGCAGAGCAGTGCTCTACCAACTGGGCTAAATCCCAGCCCCTCTGCGTAGCATAGAGAAGGCAAATCTGTATGCTGAGTATCTATTCTGGCATACAGAAGGTGCCAACTTTTCATGATAGCAGCAGTTCACAGCTACCACCAGGGAGCTGTCTCATCATCCTGGGGAGTGGTGTCATATTGGTTTCTGCTCCTAGCAAGCTGGCCTTTGGGAGTGGAAATCCATGTTGCTGAGCCCATGCACAGCTCCATCCTTGCAACCAGGACCACATTTATGAGCCTGTGGAGATCACGGCCATTTGGGCCACTTTGTCTAATGTGTGCCTTCAGGGTCTGCTTGGGCCCAATCACATGCATACCGCTGCTGTGAATGCCTGCCTGTGGCCGAGTGCACCAGGTAGCACCTGCTTCGTGATGGTAGCTCAGATCACAGAACTTTGTGGCCCATGGTTAAACGTTCAGTCTCTACTTAGTAAGGCCCAGTGGCAGTCCAAGGTCTATCTCCTAAAAGGAGAGACATTACCTGCAGAAGATGGTGGGGCTGTGCCCCCAAATCCTAAGGACCTGTGTCTACAGCGGCTTGGTAAAGGTTCCCAACAGTGTCACTCACTGCTCCTGACATTTTAAGCACCATCGATCTGCTCAATCATATGGCCTACGTGAGAGAGCAACCTGCCTGGCAGCCTAGACCTGCTGTCATGTTCTGTTGTTGTGGGCTCCACTCAAAGTCAGTGGGCCGCCAGGAAAATGGGTTGAGTGACACCGAAAGGAGCATGCTGCCTCAGAAAGCCAGAGTCCCACTAGGCACTGTGCCTTTTTTGTTTGTAGAAGGGGCCTGATACAATAACTTGTCCTTCCCTTTAATAGCGATATCTTGACATGCCACACACCACTGGATCCCCACAAACTGCCGATGGAGTTTCCTTCCCACCCTCTGACACGTCTTGCTGGTGAGTGTCGAGTAGTTGCTATTTCGTAAGACCCAATCAGTACAATGTCATCAATGTAATGGGTCAGGATAATACCTTGCGGGAGAGGTGTCAAGATCCCTGTAAAATGAATCATGACACAACTGGAGAATCTCTCTGTCCCTTGCAGCTCGAGCTCAACGGCTGGTCTTCTTCCGGTGCACTGGGACTTACACCTTTGGATCTGTTGATCCTCAGCCTTTGGGCTCAGCCTGGAACTTACCCCTTAGCTTTCCTGATCAATGCCAGAACCTGGAAAACTGGTTTTTTCACTCCTTAAAGTGAAATATTGGGAGAAGGACTTGGCAACCCCCTCCCAAAAATCAATCTGCCATTGAAAACCCTATGAACAGCAGAGAAGCACTGACAATAGTGTTTGCCCTGTTGTACAGAGGGTCGCTATGAGTCAGATACTGACTCGATGGCACCTAACAACAACAACAAAGTGAAATAATGTTGATGAAGTCCACCTTAAGAGCCTTTGTAATGTAGCTAGCAAATCCTACTCTGTATGAGCTCAGGAGACTATTTTCTAGGAGTTTAGCATTTTGTCTTTTATAGCTTTACTATCCACTGAGGCAGGGACACTTTTATATGGTATAAGGGGGTCAAGTTTCTTTTCCATTTGCTTCTGAGTATTCAGTGATCCCTGCATGGTGTTGAAGACACTTCCCTCCCTGCTCTGCAGTGCCACTTTAAAAAGCACATCAAGCTGGGTGCAGTGGTGCACACCTGAAGTCCCAGTAGCTTGGCGGGCACAGGCAGGAGGATGGTTGAGTTTGTCCCTGCATAACTTAGCAAGACCCTGCCTTAAAATAAAAAATAAAAAACGGGATGAGAGTGCCGTCCAGTGGTAGAGCACTTGAAAAGTATGTGTGAGGTCCTGGGTTCAACCCCTAAGTACTACCCAAATAAGTAAATAAATAAATAAAAATGAAAAAATACACACGCGCGCACACACCTCAAGTATTCACACACAAGGGTCTACTTCTGGACTCCTTTGTGGTTTATTTGCCTATCCTGGTGCCAGCACAATGCTACTTTAACGGATTTCGCTTTGAATGGTTTTGATTCCCCTGCTCCCAGGGCTGGGGGTTGAAACTAGGAAAATCCCCTACCACTGAGCAGCACCCCATGCCCTCAGTTTTGATATTTAATTGAGCTAGTTGTCTCCTGGCTCATCTTGCAAAATGTCTTTGCTATTCTTGTGGTTTTGTTTTCATTTATTTATTTGTATATGTCTTTCCTTGTTTTAGAACTTATTTAAAAATTTTATTTTCTAACTTTGTTTTCACTATATAGAAATTCAATGAACCTTATATATTAAGCTTGTATTTTCAGCCTTGCTGTATTCACTTTTTCAAGCCAATATTGTATAGGCTTTTTTGTATTAGCTATAGATGAAATCCTATTTTAGTTCTTTCCTAATCATTGCTCCTTCCTCCTCTCCCACAGTTCATTGTCTATTTCACCTTTCCAATGTAATGGTAGATACAAATAGAGAGTTGTGATGAACACTGCTTCATTTTTAGTATCAAAAGGAAAAAAATTAAACATTATACTCTTTATTAGGAAGTTCCCCTCTATTCCTAATTTGCCAAGTTTAAAGAGTTCTAATTGAGCTGGGCACGGTGGCGCATGCCTGTAATCCCAGCGATGTGGCAGGCAGAAGGAGGATCACAAGTTCGAGACCAGAGGCAGTCTGCATAATTTAGCAAGACCCTGTCTCAAAAAGTAAAAAAATGGGCTGGGGGTGCAGGTCCGTGGTCCAGCACTTGCAAAGCATGCAGGCACGAGGCCCTGGGTGCAACCCCTAGTACCAAAAAAAGTTCTAACTGGATACTGAATTTTATTGTACTTTTCTGCACAAATTGGTCGAAATTTTATTTGTTAATGTGGTTAAATTTCCTACAACTTGTTATGCCAGGCTTGGATCCCAATACATAGTTTGTCAATACTATGCTTAGGGTCTTTGGATCTGGATTCAAACAAGAAGACTGGCCTTCCCTTTACCTTTCTTTTAATACATTTTTCATGGTTTGATATCAAGGTTATACAGGCCTCCAAAAAGTGAGCTGTGGAGTTTGCGTATGATTAGTAGTAGTTTTTCTGGAAGTGTTTTTGTGTGATTAGCTGTAATTTTTTCCTTAACTGTTGGTTGAAATTTATTGTTGAAGTTATTTGGGCCTGGAGTTTTCTCTGTAGAAAAAAATTTTTTTTTCTTTTTTCAGCAGTACTGGGGGATTGAACCCAGGGGATTCCACTGCTGAGCTGCACCCCCAAGCCCCTCGTTTATTTTTGATTTTGAGACAGGGTCTCATGAAGTCGCTTGGGCTACCTCTAGCATCAAATCTGTGATGCTCTCGCGTTAGCTTCTCAAGTCAGTGGGATTGCAGGCGTGCCCACCATGCCTGCTGGAGGTTTTAAAGACTGAATATCTACAATAATCATAAGCTAGTCTATTTCATGTTGCTTTTGTTTTTATAAAAAGCAAGATGTCCATGCCCTCTAAAAACTTCAATTACCACGAAACAATACTCTTTTAAGGACTTTAGATGTCCGCAATGTTTGAAGAGAGAATGATTTTTATGGGTGCTATTTTTTCTTGATTAACTTTGCCACTTCGTTATTAAATACATTTCCCAAAGGACCACTTTTTGACTTTATCTTTTTGTATGTTTGTTTCCTGTTTAATTACGTTCTCCTTTCATCTTTATTCTTCCTTTTCTTCTATTTTGGAATTTAAGTTCTTATCCTTCCTACTTATTAGGAATGCTTAGGTCACTAGTTTTCTTCTTTCTTTTCTTTTATTTCCTTTTTTTTTGCGGTACTGGGGATTGAACCAAGGGCCTCGCACTTGCATGCTCTGCAAGTGCTGGACTACTGAGCTGCACCCTCAGACCATTTTTTTTTTTTACTTTTTGAGACAGGGTCTCACTCAATTATGCAGACTAACTCTGGTTTTGAATTTGCGATCCTCCTGCCTCCGCCTCCCGAGCCGCTGGGATTACAGGCATGCGCCACCGCGCCCGGCTTCTTCTTTCTTTTCTTATGTGTACATTTAAAGTAACAGATTTCCCAGTAAGAATCTTTACTTTCGCAGCCTACAGCTTTCATATGTTGTATTTCCACTAACATTCAGTTAAAAATATTTTCTGATTTCCATTTCTTCTTCATTTTGGCTCCTAATTTACGAAGAAGTTTACTGTTTAATTTCTAACAGTGTCGGAACTTTCTAGTTCTTTCTGATATTGAAATGTAACTTAGTTTATGCTATGGCTGGAGAACGTATTATGTGTGACTTAATCCTTTGAGATCTGTTGGGTTTTGTCTTGGGCAAACAAAAGGATCAATTCTGGTAAGCAGGTCCACGTATTTCAAACGAATGTCTACTTGGCAGTTTGGCATAGTGTTCTATTTATGTCAGGTAGGGGGACTCTTACTGCCTTGTTCAAATCTTTACTGGACAGATATTTTCTTTGCCTGCTTATCTTACCATTTTCTAAGAAACGGTTATTAAAAACTACAATGACTGTATACATGTCTCTTTTTCCCTTTTAGTTTTAGTTTTTGCTTAACACATTTTAAGTCTATGCTATTGGACCTGACTCGATGGCACCTAACCACCACAATATTCTGACTTAACTGAGTCGGCTGGTCCCCTAATACCAGCCCCTTTGAGGGGAATCAGTGTTGTGTATTACTTATCTACTGCTATATAACAAGGTACCCCAAAACACAAGGGCTTGAAACAGGAACGTCGTCAGTTTCTGTGGACAAGGACCACTGTCTTGGGGCCTCTCCTCCGATGCAGCCCTCCTGGGGCACAGCTGGAGGACCTGGCTTCCGAGCTCACCCAGGAGGCTGAGGCCTCCTTGCACGTGGACATTTCACAGCATGGCAAACGTCTTCCCTGCACAGAGCCAGGGACGGGGCAGGAAATGGGCTAAGGTGACAGAAGTCCCGGTCTTTCTCAGTTGAACCACACAAGTGGCTGTTGGACCTTAATTACCTCTTTAAAAACCCTACCTCCACGCCAGGTCACATTCCAAGGTAGTGGGGTTAGGACTGTAGTATATGAATTTGGGGGGAGACACAATTAGATCCACAGCAACGGCCAAAATGCCCTTTTGCTTGTAAACACGCTTATTTTGAATTGCTCAAAAGAATTATTTTTCTCTAATAAAGGTAAAGGTCATGTTTTCACCCCAAAGCCTGTAAAACCGTAAACATGTTGCCCCCATGGGAACGAGTGCCTGTTACCCATGAGAGCTTGTTTCTTTAGGTTGAGGTAAAACACATACCGGTCTCAACTGAAGTGGATTAACACCTGCTGCCCCTCCAAACTGGACATAACTTCCCGTGATACGACAGACGAGAAGCCTGTGATGTAACCACCCAGAACCATGCTGTATGAGCTGACGGGACAGCATGCTACGTGCCCGGGGGGCCCGTCCGCAGGGGAGCCTCGCCCGTCAGCCCTCACAGAGTCCCCTGGAGTACGCCAGGCTGGGATGGATCACCATGCACGTGGACCGCAGGGTGACTCCAACCCCGACTGCTTACGGGCAAGACATCTGGGAGTAGTGGCCCAGACATATCGCTGGGGCAAAAAATCCCCAGGGATGGCTGGGGTACAGAGAACAAAAGCCCTTACTTCCCAAAGATGGCTCGCGGTACATCCCCGCAACACTGGCGTCTCAGGACTCTCAGGTCGTAGTCCTGAGAACAGAGACACCTGCTCCTGTCCTCTCAGACTGACCAGGGGTGTTGGGGCTCTCCCACGTACCTCACAGGTGTCTTACCCTGTCTTTCTACCCTATCATTTTTTGTGTGTGTGTGTGTGTGTGTGTGTGTGTGTGTGGTATTGGGGGTTGGACCCAGGGCCTCACACTTGCATGCTTTGCAAGTGCTGGACCACTGAGCTGCACCCCCAGACCATTTTTTTTACTTTTTGAGACAGGGTCTCGCTAAAATATGCAGACTGCTTCTGGTCTTGAACTTGCGATCCTCCCTCCTGCCTCCTGTGCCGCTGGGATTACAGGTGTGCGCCACTGGGCGAGGCTCTACCCTATCAATTTCTTAATGAACTCTGATTGTGTCTTTGGTGTAAGAATTTCCATTAGATACTCTCAGCATGTCCCCTCTACTGACATGTTCATTCTCTTTTTTTTCAATCTTTAAATATAGGTGAAATCTCAGCCTGGTAACTTCATTACCTGAATCTCCTGTGTGTTAGTTTTGATTAGTTATTATGTGACTGTCGCAACGTATTGTCAACTCATATTTTTGATCAAGTGCTAGAAAACATACATGAAAAGCTATACAAAGGATGTAAGACCCAGGGGCCTGTTACCTTTTCCCAGAGGACTCCCGTTGCAGGTGCTTAGGGCGGCAGTACTCCAGGATCCTAGTCAACAGGACTAGATGTCCCGGCACACTGGGGCCACATCAATTTGACTTCTGTGATTACAGTAATTAGAAGCTAAGTGCAGTCACTGAAAGAAGCTACTTCTGGCTCACTCTTCTGATGCAATCCTTTGGGGTCCCTGGTGTGTGGTCCACTTCATAGAGACCTTCATAGACTTTCTTCAAATGTTGTGGACATCGAAAGTCCCATTAACCCACTGTTGTGTGACCTTGTGTGCTAACTTCTCTGTGACTCAACTTGCTCATCTATAAAATGGGATTAATATTAAAGCTAAGTACTTTACATCTGCTCTCTTGTTTTCATTCTCAAATGCTCCTATGAGGGGGGTGGTATTGTGGGCCCTTTCTGCAGTGATAATAGTGGAGGCCCAGAGAGCTCACATAATTCACCCCAGGGCTATACAAGTTCATCTGCATGACCACCATTGTAAAAACTGTATTCATGTTCTAGCACATTACCTAAGCCCTTGCTTAAGCGATGCGAAATAAGCATAGTACAACTTCAGGAGTAAATAAGGAATGTCTATTACATTTGTTCAACAAAAGGAAACATTTAGTGTTTCTAATCTAAGGCTTTAATTAACATAAAAATGAAGCAGTTAGCAAAAATCACCAGTCATTTCCATGAACAGAAATGTCTCTGGTTGTAATGAGGGAAGTCTGATGAAGAAGTCAACTCTGCAACCATTATGTTCACAGAAAAAGCTCAGCTTAAAAATTCATATAGAGTGTAGATGGTAAATCAAATTCATATTGTTAAATATCATGTGATATTTGAACTAAAGATCCAAAGAAACAGATAAAACATGTAACACAACAAATACCGTGTTAAGAAAAAATCCCCAGAATTTTGAAAACAGGGGTTTTTCGTCTTATATATGCTGGCCAATGTAGCTGAAATTATCAGAACCTTGGACAGCACCAAGAAGGCTTTTTTTTGGGTCCCCTTCAAATTTGTTTTCTATTAGATCTTAAAGATTAAGGTTCTTCCTCAACTTCTCTGCATTTTAAAATTCTACCTTAATTCCACTGCTTCACTTGTAAACACTGATTCCCTTATGTGCAAAACTTACTGATGATGGAATATATTTTTTAAAAGTTTCCATCCAAAACCTGGCATTTTTATTTATTCATTTTTTCATTCAAGGATAGAAAACAGTCAAAAATCATTTAAATAAAATTTAAATGCCAGGTGGTGTTATGAACACTTCAAAGGAAAATGGATAATAATCGACACATATGAAAACATTAATTTTTGATTTGTTGTTGTTGTTGTTAGGTGCCATCGAGTCGAGTCCGACTCATAGCGACCCTCCTAGGGAAATTTTTGATTTAAAGTTTCTTAACTGGTAACCCACCAACCACCTCAATTATTTCTCCCACTTTGCAAAAGGACACATTTCAGTAGTTGTTGCAGTTAGATTCTTAACAACAAGAACAACAAAAGCTTTTAAATAACCTCCAAACAACCGTGGGATGTATGGAGGAATGCTGGCAGTGTAGTAATATAACTGTGAAAATACATATTCTTGCAGTCTTGCCTGCTGTTAAGGTATTACAAAGGAACCATTCTGCGAACGCTGGGACTCATTACCAAGCCCCGAGAAGCCTTTCTTCTCCATCTTTTAAAATGAAACCGGCCAAAAGCTTTGTCAGTTTTGCTCTTGAGAACAATCTGGTCACAGAACTCGCTGGGACCATTCGGTCTCTTTAGAAATCTCCTGAGGCTGGCCTGCTTTTCCCCCTTCCAACGTGGTGATTTAATCCTCTACAGCATGTAAAACAAGGCTCTCAGAAGCCCGGCGCTGCTGCGGAGCACAGGCAGGCTCTTGTGCGCGGGCCCTCATCTCCCCGGGGCATCCGAGGCAGCCACAATGCGGTCACCGCGTGTTTTCACTCCGCAGGCCCCCTGCTTCCTATGGAGAACACACAACCGTACCCCGCCCTGCATTCTCACAAGGCTCCCTTTTATTTATTTGTGTTTGTTGTTAGACGGCGCATACCGATGTTTGTGTGATTCCACTGGTGTGTACACATCCATTGAGAGGGACAAAGAATGTCCACTGCGAACTTGTTAAAAGGAGAAAGGGACTCCCACTGTTTTCCCTGTGGCCAGGCCTCTGTGAAGAGCACTGGACGTTAACTCTTTGTGCCCCCAAAGGGAATACTTCTTTGGGTATTTTAAATTTTGCACTGGCTTCTTTACAGATAAAATGTCACACATGATAGAATAAAACGTTATCCACACGTCACCACAGACTTAGAGGCTGAAATTTCTCCAGTTAGAGTATATTAGGCAATGTATTAGAAAGCTCTTTCTCAATACGTTTAAGCTGCTTTTACAAAGTAATCTAAGTATGGTTATAAAGAAACTCAGAAGCATTTTATTTTGGGGCAATTGGTATTTTTGTAAAGCTTTTGGTGGGTCTTTACTGGTTTTATTCTGGAAGGTTCAACGTGACTTGTACAACATCTCTGGATATGTTAGTTTAGGACGTGGTCGTTCAAGGCAATGCTAGGCAGTCACAACACAATGTCCCACTAGTGTGTGGTGATTTTATCAGTGATCCCAGTGATTATAGAGAGTGAGTGCTTCCTTATTCCAGTCCCATTTCTGATATGAGTAAATAAAGACAGCTGGCTAGCCAGATGTCAATGAACTCTTCCTCCCCAGAGCTACCTTCACAATTCTAGGAAAGCCATGGCTAAAACTGGGTGGGGCCTTCCTAAGACGGGCACTTTCACAGAGAAAAAGGTATGGATGTTGCTTTAATGCTATAGCACTGCACCCCGAGCAAAAGAGCTGTAAAGCAGGCATGGAGGGGGTAAGGTGCAGGCACCCGCCCGCAGGTGGACAGGGTAGACGTCTAATCCCAGGACGACCTGGAACGAGAAGGTTAAGCGCCCATGCATTCCCCTCACCCATTCTTCACTCACTGCTGCGTCCCGAAGGACAGGGCTCAGTGACAACCCAGTACCTAAAAAGAAAAGGGAGGGTTCTTGAATTAATTAACTAGAAACGAGGCTTGTTGACGCTTTAGAGAGGCAGAAGGGGTGAAAAGAGATTGCTGGAATTAATCACAGTGAGAAACTACTTCACTAGCCGTCTGCCAGAGTTCAGAAAACCCAATGAGAAGAGGGGACTCAAAGGAATGAAGCACACTTGTGACCGGTCTGAAGGGACACAGAATTCAAGCACATGTCCCAGTCTTTGCAAGTAAGGGCTGTGCCCTCAGTGAGAAGATTTATTGTTATCGGCTGCCACAGAAAGCACAATGCACATCAGTGGAATACACGCTAGGGGGAATAAAGGCGAGCCAGACAGTGACGCTCAGTGGCAAGAAACAAGGGGAAGCTGGGGTTCTTTGTTCACAGCTTACACACAGAGGGCTCTATTACCTAAAAGATTCACAGGGGCCCGAATCTGTACGTCCACGTCGTCAAACACTTGGAATTTCACATACTGCAGAGACGAAAAATCCACGAAACAGACTCTGAAAATTCAGGTGTTTGGAGGCAGAGGCCATTCACTAGGAAGAGAACAGAAACAAAATCACGGCTATAATGAGACTCTTTACAGGAATCACCAGATAAAGGGGGAAAAAGTGTGAAGCTTTGGACGGTAATTGCAAATCATGGGAACAAACCAGAACACCACATTCAGTATCACAAAAGGAGTTTCCTGGTCTTTGTAGTGAACATTGTTGTTGTTGTCGTTAGGTGCCGTTGAGTCGTGTCCGAGTCATAGCGACCCTTATAGGGTTTTCAGTGGCTGATTGTTTCGGGATTGCCTCAGGAGTGGGTTGCCATGTCCTTCTCTCGTTTTTGTGGTGCTGGGAATTGAACTCTGGACCTCAGAGACTGCAGAGTGGCGCTCTACCAACTGAGCTAAATCCCAGCACATGTAGTGAACATTAGCTACCTTTTTAAAGGAACTAACTTCTAGGCCATGAATAAATTTCAATACGTTTTTATATTTCTCTCCCAGCATGTTTGGAATTTTAACTTTTAAGCAATGGGCAGCATAAAGCCTGGATAAAAAGCTGTCTGCAGCTCCATCCAGGGGTCTGTTTGGAGGGCAATATCCTGTCTGTACAAATTCTCACACAGGACTTCCTCGTGCCAACGTCACAGGGACACAGGAATGGCTTTCTGGGACAGCAAACGGAAGACAGTGCATAAGAGGACACTTACCGGCGGGGGGGTGTCACCAGCAGCCTTCAGGATCAGCTTCTCCCCCCTCTTCTCAACTTCAAAACCCATCTTCCTCAGCACGGACGCGTCGGCCAGCCCCTGGTCCTCCATCTCTGCAATCAAGTCTTGGTTTCGGCTGTTGTCTTGGGTGAGGTTTCGGATGGCGTAGACCACCCACTGTGTCAGGACTGGGACCAGAGTGAAGGAATCTGACAGCACGCTTTCCCTTCTGCTACTGCACACGAGAGTGACCGGGACAGGGAGGGCGCATGCCACCGCTGACCGTCCACAGTCACTGCCAATCACTGCCTGGATGTGCACACTCTGTGTGAAAAATTAAGCAGGTGCAATGGTACATATGCACGTGTGTGTCCAGCCTACGGGAGACCCAGGGACCAGCAGCCAGGGCAGCTCATTCAGTGGCTGCTGAAGGCAAACAGGGAAGTGAAGGCTCGGAGCAGCTGACCCTGCTGCTCAGGAAGGAGGCACAGAGGAGAGGGCACGCACACTCTGACTGGCAGCTATGTCCAGCCTCTAGGGAAAGGACAAGAGGCCTCTTACGGACCAGTCACAAAGCCTGGGACAGAAGCAGAAAAGATCTGGTCCTGCTTGAAGTCAAGCCCCGTTATCAGTTAAGGACTGTTTCCTAGGGGTCCCGTGGAACCTCCTGTTCAGTATTTCCGAGACAAAGCCCGAGGCCTGGGAAGGACTGGCGGGTTTAGCTGGAGCACTCGTGCCTAGAAAGGACGTGTTCGTGCCTAGAAAGCCCCCAGTGCTGGGGCCTCAGCTGCGAGGCCCTACTCAGTGTCCTGCAGGGGAGAATGAGGACGAGTAGGAAGACTATGGGGGCTGGGATTTAGCTCAGTTGGGAGAGTGCTGCTCTGCAGTCTCTGTGGTCCCCGAGTTTGATTCTCAGCACCGCAAAAATGGGAGAAGGACGTGGCAACCCACTCCTAAGGGAATCTCGAAACAGCCATTGAAAACCTTATGAGGGTTGCTATGAGTCGGAGACAACTCGACAGTACCTAACCACAACAACAGGAGGACTAAGGTAGGGATACCGCAGTGTGTCTGAGGAATGGGATGCAGTGACTGGGCACTCTGCATCGTCCCACAAAGGATCATATGAGAATGGCTGTCAAGATCTGTCTTCAGCGGCTGGAATGAGGGACACCTAAAAGACTGGCAAAGACAGGCCTGCCCCAGCGGGCCTGCGCTCTGGGCAGAGGCAACAAGAACACTTCTTCCCAAGAGAGAGGCCTCCCTGCTGACCACTGGACGGGGGCACCAAGAAAACAAGGTCTTTCCCCTGACGGTTACCCGATGCACCGCTCAGCATTTCCAAAGACACAGTGGGTGCATTTGGGCCCCCGCAAAGGCATCAGATCCTACACCAGAAGAATCAGGCTTCTGGTCCCACCCCAAAGGCCAGGACTGGTTCCCAGACCTTTCTAGCTTCCAACCTGAAGTGAGAAGCCAGAGAAAACGTCAGCAGTCACAGGCTGAGGCTCTTTCTTCTAGCACTTCAGAAAGAAAATGAATCAAAGAGCTCTCTCTCTAGTACAATAACCTTACGGAAAACAGTAACAATGGAACTTGCCCACCATGGACAACAGCAGCGTGGTGAGCGGGCAGCTCATCTGCGGGGTCACGATCCTGCCAAGCCCTTCTTGACTGCCAGGGGCCCACTCTGGTCCTGACCATGGCACTCCCTGGGGCCAGCCTCATACAGCTCTTTGGCACAGGGCTGGGCTCAAAAGATTGTTGGGCTGTGACGCTGGGACACTGAGCCTGGCACAAAGAAGAGGCCCAAGCAGCAACTACTCAGTGAATGAACGGGTCTTTGAAGGTTTATCGCTGAAACCACCTATGGGTATCCATGACTGACTTGTTCCGGGTGGCACAGGACAGGGTCAGTCCTTGCCTGGCAGGTGTTGACCCAATACATAGCTGCTACTTTTGGTGGGGAGGGCTGAGATTTAGCTCAGTTGGTAGAGCGCTGCGCTGCAGTCTCTGAGGTCCCAAGTTCAATTCCCAGCACCGCAAAAATGGGAGAAAGACCTGGCAATCCACTCCCAAGGCAATCCTGAAACAGCCAGCCATTGAAAACCCTATGAGGGTTGCTATGAGTCGGACGTGACTCGACGGCACCTAACAACACCACCACCACTTTGGTGGGGAAGGTTTTTGGATGGCCATTTGTCTGTCCTCCTTCACACTGCAGCCCCACCCTCTGGAAGGCTGTGCCTGTTTTTCAGAGGCTGAGTCCACATAAATATTCAAATGCGCGTGATCTAAATTTGACCTCCTCCCTCTCCCACAGTCACCGAGCCTCCCCTGTGTACCCGGTGTCAGACTCTTCCGGCGCGAGTCATTTTCCAAACAACTGATGTGCTGCAACCACTTTCACAGTGAGACTTACATTATCTTTACACAAATTCATCGCGTTTTCTATAGAGAAAGGGGAAGGAGGGATTATTACGAGAACTGACTGAGGGAGCAAATATCTGAGGGGTGAACTCAGACAACACAACGTGCGAGACCAGGGGTGGGGGGGGCACAGGGGGGGATGTGGTTTATGGGCACTGACTCTCCAGCTGTAAATGACAGGAGCAAAGCATTTTCTCCTTTCTGAAGCTTCCTGGTTATTTATGGTTATTTACATAAATACAACCGAACGCAGGCGAACTGGGATCCTCGTGACTGTACCGCGAGCTCCTGGAACCGCAGCCACGGCTGGCTTAGTCACTGAGGGATCCGGTGCCCGCAGCACCTAGGCCAGGCGACTGTCTGGAGGCAAGTACTGTCCATTCAGCTCCACGGCGGGGGTCCCCCTGTCCCCCAGTGGCTCCCTACCCTTCTCCTCAGGGGCTCTTTTGCCACTCAGGCCCCGGCAACAGCACGCTGCTTGGCTCACCTGTCTTCCCGTCCCGTCCCTGGCTCAGATGCGCCTCCCTCCGGTGTCCTGAGTCTGCTCGTGTGCTGAGTGCCACTGTCTCCTGGAAACGTCCCTCAGCGTCCTCTTGACCCCTGGACACCAGCTGGAGCTGCTGCACCTGCCACAATTTCGGCTGTGTTTGCCTGGCACCCAACTGTACTTTTCTGTGTGTCTGAGAGCCACTCAAGGGCAAGAGCCACGCCTAATTCACATCCCCGTCCCTGGCACCCGGTCCCGGCCCTGGCACCCCGTGCTGAGTTTAATGTGTATTTGTTGAAATGATGTAAGCTGCGATCCCTTGTTTGCATTTCTGTCTGCCCCAGTGACTGGTGTCTTATTCACCTGTCTGCCCTCTGTCCCAGCGAGGGGCAGGGACATGCTGGCTGGACATGTAAAGGCAAGCAAGACAGGCTGTGTTCAGCCTCACGTGGGTGAGGCCGTGTGGCACTGCAGCGACCCACACACGCTATGCTCTGCCCTCGTGTCTCGGTGGTTTCCTGAGTCAGGGCTTTGCAGGGCTGGGATGTTCCAGGAAAGCAAACCAAGCCGAATGCAGCCCAGGCAAGGAGGCCGGACTGCGTGAACAGAGGGCCCAGGGCGGCCAGGGGCCGGGGGAGCTCTCGTGTGCTCGGGCGGAAAGGTGGTTTTAATCCCGCTCGGTTCAGGGTGGGGGTTGGGGCTTTCTTAACACATTTTCTGAAAATTGTTGTTGTTGTTGTTAGGTGCCATCGAGTCGGTATCCGACTCATAGCGACCCTCATAAGGTTTGCAATGGCTGGCTGTTTCGGGATTGCCTTGGAAGTGGATTGCCAGGCCCTTCTCCCATTTTTGCGGTGCTGGGAATCGAACTCGGGACCTCAGAGACTGCAGCGCAGCGCTCTACCAACTGAGCTAAATCCCAGCCCCGAAAATAGCGTGATATTTTATTGTCAATTCACTCTGAGGGGTTGGGAGCTAATTTCTGTAGAAAAGCTGATGAGATGCTCACTGTCTATATGAAGAGAAATGAGTGCAGATGAGGGGCCACAGGCGCCTCCCAAGCCTCCCAAGCAGGCCCTCCACGGCGGGCCTTTGGAAACACGACCCACGGTCAGAACCGGAGGGGAACGACGGCCTAACAGAAGCAGCCTGGAAGCCCAAACAGAAAAGGCGCTCTTGTCTTCCAAAAGTGGCTTTCAAAGCACCAGAAGGTCTGAGAGTAAAGGTGGGGGTGGGAGGCTGGAAAAAAACGTGGTCACAGACTCCCCAAGCCGACTCTTCAGCGTCCTGAAAACCAGACATAAATGAACAATCGCAATGCCAGCACTTGACGCCTGAGTGCGTATCTACCACTCCGTGTTATCAGCCCCATTGATCTTCTCATCTAGGGAGCCTTCACGCAGTGGAGGGTCCTGCACGCGCTCTTAGGAAGACAGGAAGAGACCCCAACTCCCGTCAAGTGAGCACCGCAGCTGGGGGTGCCAGCCACCCACAGAGCACACAACACTCAGATGTCCTCTGGCTGTCCCTATTTCCAGTGAGGACAGCTGGGTACTACTGTCCAGGATTTCAGACATCGTAAGTAAAAAAAAAATCTATTTTTTAATGGTTGTTTCTTTCATACATAATTTTTTTTTAAAAAGTGAATTATGTTTTGACGCTCTATATTTTTAAATTAATTTTTAAACTGACTTGTAAAAACGGGTAAAAATCATGCTAATTTTGGGGACACCATATGACATTTCAATACATGTGTACACCATGAAATGTTTAAATTGGGGCAAACACACCTATCGCCTCCAATATTTACCATTTCTTTACGATGAAAACAAAAATCATTTCTTCCACCTTTCTGAAACATATCCTCATTATCTACAGTCACCCTATTTGCCCTGTAGCTTCTTACTCGATTTAACTGTAACTTTGCACCTGCTAATCAAAGAAGAAAAAGTACGCTTTCACAAAATTTGAGTGGAAAAGAGAAACACTGTAAAATACACCTCTGAAACCCCTCTGGGCCACAGCCTTGAGCCATGAATATGGATGGCCTCCTCCTCCATGTGCTGTCAAAGGCTGGAGCCTACAGAACCGGTGCAGACCTACACAGCCTTAAATGCCACAAGGGAGATTAAAGCAAGTCCCAGTTAATATTCACGTTGCCCTCTTGGTCCCTCTCCAAAGAGACAGGGAACAAGAAAGAGTGAGGGAGAAAATTAAACATCTTCTAAAGTCTCTAATCCTACCAACACTTGAAGCACTTTATTGTCTGCTTAGCCAGGGAGAGAGGAGGGCTTCTTGGGTTTCCATAGCTACTCCCAAGAGGAGGAGGGAGACTGCTTGTTGCAAAATGCCTGCAATCGGCACAGGAGTGAAGACAGGGCCGGCTAGCTCTTTAGCAGACCACACTGGCATTGTGACTGGGGACCGCAGACACCAGAGTGGCAGTAAGCACCTTCTGCCCCTATGTCAGGAAGGGAAAAGGGAGAAGCTGAGAGCACCCCCACTGGGGCAGCACAGAATGGGGGACAGGCATGGGGAACACAGTCCAGGGGTCAGTGCTGAGCCTATGGCCTTGGACCACGTTCATGACAGGGTATTAGCTGGGCAGAACATAGGAAAAACTTCCTGATCAACATGGTACTGATAGCAGACTTATAAGCGAACTCCACTGTAAAGTATGATGAAGTGAGTTCAACGTCAAGGCTGGAGCAGTCTGATGAGTAAGACTTCACCTAACTACAGGCAACACACTTCACATTACCAAAATCCACTGTACTTCCAGGTCTATAGATTACCAGAGCAAAGGGCCAGGGCTGTGCCCTGGAGGCTGCTGAGAACAGGGGCCAACACATACCAGTACAACCTAAAAACAGTTCTATATATTCCATATAGGTTTTATGTATTTAAACGGCTGGGGAAAAAAATCAAAAGAACAATACTAGTTTGTGACATGTGAAAATTGTTTGAAATTCAAACTTCGGGGTCCACAAATACAGTTCTGCTGGCGCATGGCCAGGCCCTGTAACCTGCATAGCACGGGCTGCTCCTGAGCATGGGCCGCAGCCTAGCAGTGGGGCCTGAGCGAAAAGGCTCACCATGGTGCCCTCTCAGGAAGGCTGCCACCCTCTGGCCTAGAATGCAGAAGGCGCCAGTCAACACTGCTGGATGGGTAAGTAAATGAACTAGTGACAGCACCAAGGTTGAAAAACTTACATTATTCGAATGCAAAAGACTTACATACGTTAAGAGGTGTTTTTGCTCACTTTTCAGGATATGTATGTGCATACAGGCATGTAATATATAATATTTAAGTTTTGCTTTTGGGATATGTGTTTGAAAAATTTATTTAGAGTACAAACCTGTGAAGGCAAGGGATTTGTATACGTAAAACTTCCCAGAGCGTTGTAGAGGGCAAAAAGCAGGAGATTCAGCTATCTTATAAACCTGGTTTATGAGCAGTGAGTGAATGATCGATACTAGGCCAGACTACTTCAGCAGGCCTTCACAAATCATATAATCATCTGCTATGTCATACAAGGATCTTCTAAAGGCAAGAGTGAAAGGCGACTGTGTCACATCTAACCGACAATCTCCTCAGTCAATGGCAAGATTGCAGCACTTGTTCAGAGCACGAACGAGCAGGTCCATTTTAAAGCTGGTCTGGGAATGCTTCATATTACTAAACACCAATATGCCAATTTCCAGCAGCCAGAGAGGGAAGCCAGTGGGGATGGCCCTGGAACAAAGCAGAGCCTCCCCTCCAGCTGGGGGTGGCCCCCTCCAGCCACAGTGGCAGTGACAGGCCCTTGGATCCCCTCTGGGAAAAGCCTTACAGACCTCCACCTCGCCCCTCAAAGCAGGATTTATTCTCCAGGGGGGGGAAAATGTCCCGTCCCAGTGCTCCCCAGCGACCTGGTCGTCTCTCGAGGACAACAGTCAGAGCAGGGCAGAGGTGGGAAGGAGGGGCTCGCAGCTGGAGGGGGTCAGGAGGGCCAGGGGCCCTGGGGGACAGGACAGAGGTGCTGAAGGAGGAAGCGTGTTTGAAAAACACTGCTACTCGGAGGCCAGCTGTTTCCAGACTGGTGAGGCGTTTCCACTGCCTTGTTATCAACTCCTCACACCTCTGCTTTGCCTGTCACCATCATCTTTTGGTCTCAACTCCTGTGTGTGCCGTGAAGTTCAAGCACCTGCTCTTCCCACGTAGCCAACTGCAGGGGAAGCCTTCGGGGCGATCCTCCGCATGGCCGGTCCGCAAGCAGGGGCAGCAGCGGCCACAGATCACCCACTCCAGCCCTGCTCTGCTCGCTGCAGGTGGTGGGTCACTCTGGCATCTGAGGGGACGCCTGTGCTTCACGCGTTTTAGTGAGGACGATGTGAGCTGTTCCACGGCGTGGAGCCTGCTGTGTCTGAACAGCAGTGAGCAAATCAAAGCGAAAATCAGGTATGTGCAGACCTGCCGACTGACAAATTGATGGCTAAGCACCGGCACAGAAAGTGGTGAGAGGAGACACGAATAGAAGAGGGAGGGAGCGAATAATTGCCAGATTTGTAAACTACATGTCACAATATAAAGGATATGGAGTAACACTTGTGCTTGATATGCACCACAAAAAGGAGCAGAGAATTTGAGTCTGCACCCAGGGAAGACGCCTCAGAAGGCCTCCTCTCTAAAAGGCTAGGTGCTTTTGTGGCCTCTTCAGCTGCTAGGGAGATGTGGTATTACAGGGAGTGGGACAAAGGCCCGCTGGAACACTCTATAGAGTTTTGCCTACCACAGCACTGTCACTAGAGAACCTGCTTCCCCATGTACAACCCAAGATGGCACTTGAGAAAGGAAGGCCACATGCACTGTCCTTCACATGTGCCATTTACTTTCCCTGGAGTTAACTTCTGGGCTGAGATTTAGCTCAGTGGGTCTTTTAGCTCTGCAGTCTCTGAGGTCCAGAGTTCGATTCCCAGCACCGCAAAAATGGGAGAAGGGTCTAGCAATCCACTCCCAAGGCAATCCTGAAACAGCCATTTAAAACCCCATGAGGGTCGCTATGAGTCGGTCATGACTTGATGATACCTAACAAAGAGTTAACTTTTAGGGGAGCGGGGAGCTACTCCCCATTTCATGGCCTCTTCCCCGAAGCCTAAACATCTCTTCACCTTGTGGGAGCTTCCACTTCTGGGGGCTCATCTAGTGGGCAGGCAGAGAACCACACCACCACTGCCCTCAGCACGGACCCTGGCTGGCCTCCACGCTGCCTTCAATCCCAGACACACACCGCCTAGCATCCCAGATGAGAAAGGGGACAGGCTGTGGGCGCGGCGAGCTGGCGGTGATGTCACGGGAAGGCGACGCTCTCTCGCACTGCCACATGAGCCATGACACGTGCTGCCCACTCCAAACACCCCTGTGGCGAGCGAGGGCCGTGCTCGCAGGTACCTGACAGCTACAGGGTTTTGGTGGTGAGCGCTCCTACGGCTTGGAGACTAATTTTGTACACGACATGCTCTGGAATCACTTTAGCAACCACGTCAAAGGCGAGTGTGGTATGAAGCGGGCGGCCTGGCCTGCCTATCACACGACAGGTTTCAGGAGCAGAAAACAGCCAATACCACTTCTAACTCAAACCACACCAAAGAGGGCCGGGGGCCACAAGTGGTTCCATCTGTCCTCGGGGCAGCACTCCAATGGCACTTCTGAGGCTCCATGGGGCCTGCTGCATGCAGCACGCTCAGAGGCGCACCCGGCACGTGGCACATGCGTTCACTACGGGACTCACCAGCAACACTCTGGAGCCTGCCGGGGGTGTCCCCCTGCCTGCGCCGCCTCCCCTTGACTCCTGCAAAGTGTGTGCTTCCACCAGCTCGACGCCTGTCCTGCTGAGCTGTGGCTCCTGGCACACACACACAGCAGCAGCAACGTTCTCATCATCTGCCCTGTGGGGCCTGCTGAGGAGCGAGTGGTTCCCCCAGATCCTGTCAGCTCTGACCTGTGCGATGTTACGCAGGCACACAGCTCTATGAACAAGGTCACTTACATGTCTGTTGCAGGGGACAGTGAGTGAGTTTCTTTCTTTTTTTTTTTTTTTGCGGTACTGGGGTTGAACCCCGGGCCTCGCGCCTGCATGCTCTGCAAGTGCTGGACCACTGAGCTGCGCCCCCAGCCCATTTTTTTACGTTTTGAGACAGGGTCTCACTAAATTACACAGACCGCCTCTGGTCTTGAACTTGCGATCCTCCTGCCTCTGCCTCCCGAGCCACTGGGATTACAGGCATGTGCCACCGCACCTGGCTCAGGGACAGCGAGTTTCTAAAGAAAACGATAGTGTCCAGTGTCTCCACTCACACGCAGGGCCCTGTGGCAGTGCATGGCTGAGGTTTACTGCCTGACCATGGAGGACCTCAAGAACAGCCAGGGGACACAGCAGAAATCCCGGGAAAGCAGAAGGGCCCGCTTGCCAGGTGAGGAGGATGTTTACAAAGCGCTCAGGACTCCTGAAACCAAGGAGTCACCAGACAGGAAGTCGGTTCACCCAAATCTTTTTAGACACTTGCCACTCTCAGTGCAAGCAAAGCTTTGTAAGAGGACTTAATTTATGTGTCTTTCACACATGCTGAGGCCGAAAGGGGGACTGTCAGTGTAAGGGCAAAAACTAACAGGAAGCCCGATACTAAAAATGATAGCAGTGGCCACTACCCCGAGCCCCAAGATTGCCCTCATCCTACTGAAGAGAAGAATAGGATTCCAAGAGAGTTAGTGACTCGTCCAGCGTCCTGCAGTGTGGCGATGTGGAGCGATGGCCTGCACACAGCCAGTGTGGCTCCACTGCCCCTCCCACCCACAAGGCCACACGCTCCCGAGCTCGCTGCAGGGCCCACAGTAGACCAAGGGAGCCCTCTGGAGGAGGGGGAGGGCAGCTCTTCCTCCTGCGATTCTGGCTGTGGGCTGCTAGAAATCAAGGAAAAGAACAGTGGATGTGCAATACTTGAAACAGGCCTCTTTTGCCCCAAAGAAACCCGACATGACAAAATAAACGCACAGATAACGGTCACAGCAACAATCTCTGCAAAAATTCCTTTGCAACGAGCTAATACACAGTTCAAAACGAAAGGAAAATTTAGAGCAGAGAGAGTAAGTAATCCCGTCTAAATGATAGGAGATTAGTGCTGGTCTAGCACTAATGACACTTCAGAATAAAGTATAGCCAAGGGTCAAAAACAGTTCTGAGCAAGACAGGATTACATGCAGCAGACAAACAGTGCGGAGCCTCTGGTGGATTTCAGGGTAGACAAGACGGAGCAGGTGGCGTCGAGGGAGGGGGTGCTGCCCCTGCGCATGTGAGGTCCCTGGGCATCGGGCACCACTGTCCTGACGATGACACTGGGTTTCCTGGGTGCTCTGATCTGTGGGTCACCATGGCCATGCGGACTTGCTTCTTTCTCTGTCCCTTCCCCTCCCAGCAGCCCCAAACACAGGGGGCCTGTGGGCTAACTCAGGCCCAGGTCCACAGATGTGTGCCTTCTGACAGGCGCTCACGAGGCCGACACAGAAGGGTGATCCAGCTGGCCATTTAAGATGTATGAAGACACAGCTGGGCGCGGTGGAGCACACCTGTAATCCCAGCGGCTCAGGAGGTGGAGGCAGGAGAATTGCAAGTTCAAGACCAGAGGCAGTCTGCATAACTTACTGAGATCCCATCTCAAAAAAAAAAGGGCTGAGGGCACAGCTCAGTGGTCCAGCACTTGCAGAGCATGCAGGTGTGAGGCCCTGGGTTCAACCCTTAGTACTGCAAAAAAAAAAAAAAAAAAAAAAAAAAGAGAGAGAGAGAGAGAGAGAGAAATACGAAGACACTATGCCCGAGGCTGGGACCACAATTCACAGGACGGCCAGAGTCCTGCCTCTGCACATTCGCACGCTAGCGGATCAAGGCAGGGGCTATACTGGGGAGGGAAAGCGGCTGGGCTCAACTCTAGCCCGCCATTTTACAAGGGACCTACATAAACTCTCCCCGGCAACCTTTCCACTTGGAAGCCTAGACAGGACACAGGGCAGGAGGACATGAAGGGATGTCACAGATCTTGCATGGGACCCAGTGCATAGGTTTAGCTCCAACACAGGCCCTCTGCGGGTGGAAGGAGGTGACTCTGGAGTACCAGGCTCGGCAACTGGGCACAGGTGTTCATATCCCTTTGCCTTAGTTTCTTCAGCCATAAAATGAGAGTGGCCAGGGACAGTGGTGCACACTTGTCACCCCAGTGACTCAGGAGATGGAGCAGGAAGATGGCCAAGTTCAAGGTCAGAGGCAGCCTGTGTAATTTAGTGAGACCCTGACACACACACAAAAAAAATTAAAAATTAAAAAAATGGGCTGGGGGTGTAGCCCAGTGATAAGAGCACTGGCAAAGTATGTGTGAAACCCTGGGTTCAACTCCCAAAGACCATAAAAGGAGGGGGGAGACAAAATGATCTCCTGACGTATCTAGTACGTCCAGTGCAGTACGGGCTGTGGGGAGAGCAGGCTGAGTTCAAGTGCACTCCTATTTCTCCTGCTGACCACGTACTGGACTTGCCCAGTTGCAAAACCATTTGCCTCAATGTTCTCTCCAATAAAATGAAGATAAAAATGTTACTTCATAGGATGGTCACAAAGATCCCAATACCCGGTATAAAAAAGCAACTAAATAATTATAATTATTGCTCCTCAAACAGAAAAGGTATTTTTCTATTTGGATCCAGATTTATTAGGAACCAACTCTGTGCAGACCTCTGGAAAGTGGTATGAAGGTAGGCTGCTGCCTCCTTTTCTTCCTAATTTCTACTGTGGTAAAATACAATTTACCACCTTCACCATTTCTAAGTGCATGGTTCAGTGGTATGAAATACATTCACAAGGTAAGTGCACTCACCTCCCATCACCCATTCCCATAACTCTTTTGATCTTCTAAGACTGAAATTCTAAACCCATTAAACAGCAATTCTCCATTTTCCTTTCACCTCAGCCCCAGGCAAACACCATTCTGTCTTCTGTCTCCAAGATCCTGACTACCTTGCATAAGAAGGTGGAGACAGTACTGCTTTTCTGTGACTGGCATATTTTAGTCAGCGTAATGTCCTCAAGGCTCATCCATGTCGTAGCATGTGCCAGAATCCGATTCCTTTTTCAGCCTGGAAAATATGTGATTTGATTTATGAACCACATTTTGCGTATCGATTCATTCTTCCATGGACACGTGGGTTGCTACCATGTTTTCACGCTACAGTGAATGAGGCAGCCATGAGCATGGGTGCCGAGGGGAGACACCCTGCTTTCAGTTTATCTGCAGATACACCCACAGGTGGACTAGCGGGAACACAGAGTAACTGTGTTTTTAACTTTGTGAGGGGCTACCATGCTGTCTTCCATAGTGGCTGTATGCTCAATCCCACCAAGCATGCACAGGGGTTCCAATTTTCCTACTTCCTTGCCAAGTTATTTTTGCTGTAGATTCTTCATAGGTGGTTACTATGTGGAGAAGGTTGCGTTGTATTTCTAGTTTGTTGACTGCGTTATGGTTTGAATATGAAAGGCTCATGTTTTTAAACACTTGATCCCCTGGTGGTGCTATTTTTGAAGGCTGAAGAAACTCTGGGAGGTGGGCTGTTACCTACTTTCAATCCTTTGGAAAAATCTGAGAATGGCTGGTGTTAGCTTTTTACGTTTTGGTGTGATTCACTGTTAAAGTCATCAGGTCCAGCACTTTTCCTTGTTGGGAGATTTCTGATTACTGACTCAATCTCCTTACTACTTATAGCTACGTCTACTCAGATTTTCTACTTCTTAGAAATTTACTCTTGGTAAGTTGCTAAGCCTATTTGTTCATCTAGGTTACCCAATTGTTTGGTGTTCAATTGTACATGGTACTCTCTTACAATCATTTTTATTTCTATATAATGAGTAGTAATGGTCCCAGTCTATTTCTGATTTTAGTAATTTGAGTGTTCTCTCTTTTTTTTTTTAGTCCATGCAGCAAAAGGTTGGTCAATTTGTTAATCTTTCAAAAGAATTAGTTTAATAATTATTTCTGTCTTCCTATTTTCAAATAAAATTGTTAATTTTGATTATATCTTATATATTGGATTTATTTCTATCTGATCTCTGTTTTATCCTTATCTGCCCTCTGCTAATTTTGGGGTTAGTCTGTCCTCCTTTTACAAGTTCTTTAAATTGTAAAGTTACTATTTTTTTTTTTTTTTGGTGAGACAGGGATTTACTATGTAGCTCAGGCTGGCCTCCCAATCCTCTTGCCTTAGCTTTCTAAATGCAGGGATTACAGTTACACCACTGTGTTACTTTGCTTGCCACTGTGGCAAAATACTGGACAGAAACAATTTATGGGAGGAAAGACAGGTCATGGTTTAAGAAGACCTCAGTCCATAGTGGTGGGGAGACCTGGCAGGGCAGCTGGCAGGAGAACCTGTGGTGGAGGATCTCCTCACATCATCGTGATCAGGAGCAGAGTGGGAACAGAAAATGGGAGGCTGAATAAAAACCTTCAAAGGATGACTCACTCCCAGTGACCTAACAGGTCCCCAAATCCCAGTCTCCTAAAACAGCACCACCAGCTAGGACCAAACAATGACCTCTGGGAGACACTTTAGAATCAAACCGTAACACTCTGCCCCTGGCCCCCAAAGGCACGTGGCCATCTCAAAATGCAAAATGCATTAGGCCAACTTCAAGGGTCCCCAAAGTCTACAAGGGTCCCCTAAGTACAGCTCAAAAGTTGAAGTCCAAAATCTCTACTGAGACTCAAGGCAATCTTTTAGCTGTGAGCCTCTGCAAAATAAAAAACAAGTTACTTATCTCCAACACACAACAGCACAGTATAATCATTCTTATTCCAAAAGGGACATAGCAAGGCAAGATTGCTCCAAAGCAAAACCAAAATCCAGCAGGGTGCAAAAACTCTGTAGCTCCAAGTCTGGTGTCAGGCACACACAGAGGCACCTTCTGGGCTCCAACAGGTATGGGCAGACCCACCCCTATGGCCTTGCCATCTGCAACACATATGGCCCTCATAAACTGGCTCTACTTGTTGATGGCAGCTGCTCTTGGCAGAGTCCATGTTACTGGTATTGCCAACATCCCAGGGTTACCATTACAGCTAAGGATCCACCTTCAAATTTTTACACTTCAGCCCTCCAACAGCTATCCACCCTTGCCATAATGCCAGGCTCACCTCTGGAATCTTGGTGGCAGCCTCCATAATCCCGCGACTCTGGTACTTTACAAGCCTGTACAATCAGCACCGTGTTTGGACAACACTAAGGTCTCCTGCCAGCTCAAGTGGTAGTTGGGTGGCTAAATCCTGGACAGCACTTCCCTAGGTTTCCCTTTGTCAGCAGGGTGGCCAGGACGCATTCATTTCTGCCTTTTCAAAGGAAAGTCAAAGATTCTGACATCCTAAAATGGAAGGGATCTGGTCAAATCCTCCTCCTTTGTATGCCTTGTTTGTTCTTTTTTTTTTTTTTGGGGGGGGTTCTCTTTCTTATTGCTATAGAAAAATGGACATTTGAATCTACTACTATAGTAGTAACTATGGAAATCAGATTTTCCTTCTCCTTAGCATCTGCTATTATGTTTGTTTTAATGTAAAACTGTTGAGGTCTTCCTTTGTTGTTTTTTTTAGTTTTTGTTTCAAATACTTTAATCTATTATTTAGGTGGGTACATATGCACATTTTTATGTCTTCTTGCTGTACTGAACTTTTGTTAATAC
Source organism: Pedetes capensis (assembly GCA_007922755.1). Lineage (NCBI taxonomy): Eukaryota > Metazoa > Chordata > Mammalia > Rodentia > Pedetidae > Pedetes > Pedetes capensis. The sequence continues at coordinate 162,522 of VMDO01000384.1, read as the reverse complement.
ATTATGTCTTTTGTCTCTTGTATCCTTTTGATTTAAAGTCTATTTTGTCTGAGATAAGTTGCCACTCCATTCTCACTAATTACTATTTGTGCTAACTTTTACCATCCTATCATTTTCAACCATGTCTTTTGAACCTAAAGTAAATCTCGGACACAGCAAATAACTGGATGTCTTCATCCATTGTGTGTTAATCTCATCTTTTGAGTGGAGAGTTTAATCCATTCATATTAATGTAATTACTAATAAGGACTTACTTATGTCATTTCACTGTTTTTTCTATATGATGTATACTATTTTTACCATTTTTTTTGTATTACTAGCTTCTTTTATGCTTAGTTCATTTTTTGTAATGAAATATTTAAACTCCTTATTCATTACTTTTCTGTACATTCTATTGCATTTTTATTTGTTGTTACCTCAGGGGTGGCATTTGACACTCTAAGGTAAAAGCATTTTAATTTGAATATATATCATTTTAACTACAATGTCATACACAACTGCTCTTTTACAGCTCTGTCTCCAATCCTTTCATTTTCCCATGTTTTGGTTACTAATATCACAAAATTATATCCTTCTATATATACTGTGTCACCCAAATATAAATAATTCTTTCACTGGTATGTAACTGGTATATAACATTATGTAGAAAACAAAATATGAAGGTATAAACCACTGTTTACAATACTAGCTTTTTAAAACTTCCCATATGTTCATCTTTACCGACATATTCTTTTCTTTTCTTTTCTTTTTTTACAATACTAGGGGTTGAACCCAGGACATCGCGCTTGCATGCTTTGCAAGTGCTGGACCACTGAGCTGTGCCCTCAGCCCTTTCTTTTTTTTTTTTTTTACTTTTTGAGACAGGGTCTCGCTAAGTTATGCAGACTGCCTCTGGTCTCAAACTTGCGATCCTCCTGCCTCCTCCTCCTAAGCCGCTGGGATTGCAGGCATGTGCCACCACACCCAGCTACACAGTCATTTCTTAATATGGCTTCAAGTTTCTGCCTAGTGGCCACTAGTTTCACGATGCAGGACTCTCCTGAGCCTTTCTTGCAGGGAAGGACAGTGGTAAAAACTTGCCTCAGCTTTTATTTATCTGGAAATGCATTCATTTCTCTCATGTTGGAAGGACTGACTGGACAAAGGATTCTTGGTTGACAGTTTTTTCTTCTTCTTCTCTTCTAGTTCTTTGAACACATCAACCCACTGCCTACTTTCAAAGTTCCTGATAAGAAATCTGCTGATCTTATTGACAGTCCTTTGTAGGAGACAATTTCTCTCTTGGGGCTTTTAAGATTCTCTGTCTTTCAAATGTTTGATTCTGTGTCTACATGTGGGTCTGTTTGAGTTCATCTTACTTGGAGTTCATTGAGCTTCTTAAGCATTTATATTTATGTCTGTCTCATCAATCTGGGAAGTTTCCAGGCAGTATTTTTTCATTCTCTCTGCCCGTACTCTCCCTTACGTCTCCTACAATGTAATGTTGGTGTCCTTGACAGTATCTCATACATGCTTTGTGCTGGGCCTACTTCAATCTTTCTGCCCCCTCTTCTTCAGACTCAGTAATCTCCACTGCCTTATCTTTAAGTTCACTGGGTTTTTCTTCTGCTTTCACAAATCTGCCTTTGAATCCCTACAGTGAATTTACTACAGGTATTTTCAGCTCCAGAATGTTTTTGGTGCCATTTTAGGTTTTCTCTTTATTAATAATTCATTTTCATCACACATCAATCATTTTCTTGCTTTTCTTCACAGGTTCTTTTAGTTCTGAGTATCTTTAAGGCACTTGTCTTAAAAGTCTTAGCTCAATAGCCCTTCCATAAAATCATTGTTGTTCTTATGTTTTCCTTTGAATGAGTTGTATATTTCTGCTTTTGGTGTATGCCTTGTGATGTATGTTTGTTGGTTAAAAACAGGACATTTGAATCTACTACTGTGTTAACTGTGGAAATCAGATTCTGCCTATTTGTCTCCTGTCTCCATTATTCAATGTCCAGGTTTCACAACGGTATGATGTGACTTTTTAAAAATACCATGGCATGAGTCAGGTGCACCTTCATCTTCAATGTGACATTTTTACTTTTCAACACTTTAAAGAGGTCTTTTGAAACAGCTTTTCCCAATGCAATGTATCTTTTGATTTCTTGACTGCTGCTTCTGTGGGTGTTGATTGTAGAACCGAGTAAAGCAAAACTGTGGACATCTGCAATCTTTTCTCCATTTATTGTGATGTTATACACTACCCCAGTTGTAAGGACTTTTGTTTTCTTGATGTTGAGGCACAATCCATACTTAAGGCTGTGTTTTTTGATCTTCATCAATAAATGTTTCAAATCTTCTTCACTTTCACCTAGCACAGTTGTGTCATGTGTATAACATAGGGTGTTAATGAGTCTTCCTCCAATCCTGATACTTCATTTTTCTTCATGAAGTCCAGCTTCTTGGATTATTTACTCAGTATAGATATTAAAGAGGTACGGTGAAAGGATACAGCCCTGACACACACCTTTCTTGACTTTAAACCAGGCAGTATTTCCTCATTCTGTTTGAACAACTGCCTCCTGGTGCATGTACAGATTCCTCATGAGTACAATAGGTATTCTGGTCCCATTTTTTTTGCAATGTTACCCATAATTTGTTGTTATCCACTCACCTTTCCCTCACTTGTCTGTAAGTCTGCTGTATTGTTGGGGCTTGAATATTGCTGTGATGCTAAAAACTATGTCACTGGTAGTAGACACCAGCAGGGTCTAAAAACCAAACTAAAGCCATGGAAGCAACATCGAAAGTTTAAGGCTTTAAAGCTAAACAGCACTCCTAGGTTTTCTGGTTTGTTATTAATATCAGTTGAACAACTGAACAAGGACTGAACAGTCAGTCATTGAACACTGACAAGATTGTGGGTGTGGGCACATGCCTGGAATCCCAGCTACTTGGGAGGCTCAGGCAAGAGGACTCCAAATTCAAGGACAGAGAAAGGCTGTGTAACGTAGTGAGATCTTCACTCAAAAAAAAAAAAAAAAAGTAAAAATGGCCTGGAGATGTGGCTCATTGGTCCAACACTTGCAAAACATTCATGAGGCGTTGGGTTCAATCCTCAGTAGTGAAAACAAACAAACAAACAAACAAACAGTCCCCCAAGACCAAAAGAGAGAAACAAATACAGAAAGGTCTCCTCACCAAGACTAACCCTAGCAAAAGACTTCCCAGCCATTCGCCACATCGCATGTGAGGATGGGTGCAGTAGACCGGAAAGCAGGAATGCAGCCGGGATGTTTCCTTTGTCAGCAAACACAGAGCACACAGGCCCCGTTCTGGAAGTCTGTGGATACGCTCTCCCAGTCTCACCAAACCTCGCCAGCGGGCCGTCCTGAGGTGTGGATGACACCTCCCTCAATCGCCTCGCTCTAGCGCTGTTTGGCTGCTGTCCCAAGCTGGGAACAGCATATCTATGTTTATTCTAATATTCCTGCGTTCCCCAACACGTGGCATTATGGTTCTAGTTTTCCCAAATTTGAGGACCCAAAATGCACACAGGCCTTCTAAGGATTCCATGAAATTCTGCAAGAAACACATTTGCTTAGCACAGCCTTACACACACTTTTTTTTTTTTTTTTTTTGCGGTACTGGGGGCTGAACCCAAGGCCTCACGCTTGCATGCTCTGCAAGCGCTGGACCACTGAGCTGCACCCTCAGCCCATTTTTTTACTTTTTTTTTTTTTTTGAGACAGAGTCTCGCTAAGTTACGCAGACTGCCTCTGGTCTCAAACTTGCGATCCTCCTGCCTCAGCCTCCCGAGCCGCTGGGATTACAGGCGTGCGCCACTGCGCCCGGCACTATTATTTTTCTTAAGGAAGGCTTCTCTCACATGGTATGTACTAAGATACTGCAGGAGAAAAGATGCTTTGGAACACATTTTGGTCACCGTCCCCTGGGCCCACAGCGGGGTTTACATGCAGGGCACAGGAGCAAGACACCTGGGATGATATTCTAGCAGGAAAGGTGAATCATGCAGACATTTCAGTGACCTGCTCATGGTGTGGGGAGCAACACAACTGGACCACAGAGGACCAACCTGAGGCACGCGGCCCACAGAAGGACAACCACAAAATTCTCATAAAAAGACACACAGAACTCAAGTCTCTGAGGAGAAAGGAGTGGGCAATGTGTCCCCAGGAGGCTATCATTTCAGCACTCAGACAATGACCGTGCCTATTATCTAAGGTCAGAACAAAGAAGTAACCTTTGGGTGGATACTACGTGCTAGAGGCTCAGCAGGGTTAGTGGAAGACTTCATATGCAACAGAGCTTGGTACCCCTGCACCTCAAGCAAGCACACCTGACACAAACACAGTGGACAGGGGCTAACAGACCCAGGAGGAAGTCTAGACATTTTAATCTGCACAAAAGCAGCAGCCATGGAGTCAGGCAAACCTGTGGCTGTACCCTGGCCCTCAGGTGAACGAGGTGGGAGAGTCTGGACCATCTGCCAAAAGTCTCTGGAGTTTTATCTACCAAAAGTCTTTGGAGTTTTATTTTCCTTATCTGTAAAATGGAAACAACAGTTCTCACCAAGAGGACTGCTTAAAAATTGTGCAAGAGAATGTATATAAAGGATTGGGCATACAGATACCACTCTGTGACTGATGTAAAATTTCTAATGAGATGTGACAGACTGCCCGCACCTGCGATGCCCGCCTTGATGAATTTCTGCATCTGTGTGTACCCACCCAGCTTTTCACGGGGTTGGAAGCACTGCCCTTGGCGATCTCCTTAGTGCGTACACTGCGGGCCCAGAGAGCATGTGCGTGTTTAGTGTTACCAGACGATGCCAACACGTACTCCAAAGCAAGTGTCCCGATTTGACTCCCCCAGCTTCTGCAGCGTACCCAAGGTCTGGCTGTCGCATGTCCCTGCCATCCACTTGCTATTGTCAGTGCTTTCATTAGTCATTCAGGGACGGGGGTCTAGGGGTCCCTCACTGAAAATCAAATGTGTATTTTCATGATGACTGCCAGTATTGAGTGTTTCTGTATGCTGACTGGCCATTTGGGCTTCCTGTTTGGTAAATCGGTATGTGAGTCTTCTGTCCATTTTTAAAAAACTGAATTGCCTGTCTTCTTGTTATTCTAAGGTCTTTCACCAGATATGTGTAATACGAATACTTTTACAGTCTCTTGATAATTACGGTACTTTCAGTTAAGGGTTTTGTACCTTGTTTAAATAACCAGACTCTTCTGTGACTCCTTACAGAAGCAGCGTCATTTCAGGGCTCACAGTAGGGCCTATGATTCACCTTGAATTAACATTTCTAAACAGCATGAGGCAGAGGTTGCAGGATGTCTCCTCCTACAAGGTATGTGGCATTGGTACATTGGCACTGCGGGGAGAGGCCCTCGTCTTCTCTCTGCACTAATGGTCTTTTGCTGCCCATGTGCAAACCCTCTTCTGCACTCTGCACTCTTCTCTGAGACATTGTTATTGGTGTCTCACCACTGACTCACAATGCAATCACAGAGGAAAATTTACCTTTCTCATACGGATTAATAGCTATAATAGGATATTTGCACAGGAAGACCAATCTGCTAAGACACTATGTGGGGTGCTTTATAAACACGATGACACTTCACTTACTAGAACCCTGTGGGGGCAGATCCCTTTTGCCAAAGAAGTGACTATGCCCAGGGGTTAAATTAGGTGCAAGGAAGGTAAGAAAATGGCAGAGCTGAGTCTGAGTCTGGCCCCAGAGCAGATGCCTTTGCCAATAGGCCACATTTCCTAAGCACAGGATTACCAGTCGTAGTAGTGTCTGGCTATTTTTCCTACACACACTGACATTCTTCATGTGAGTGAATTTTATTTTCTTAAAAATGAGATTTTTCAGTAAGAGACAGACCGAGAAAGAGAAAAGAGAGAAAGGAAGGCAGGAAGGAAGGGGAGGAGAGAGAAGAAAACAGAACCATCTAATTTGGGCTCTCATTCTATCCCTTCCCCCACCCAATCCCCCCAATAAAAAATATATATATAAAAAAATCCACATCAAGGATAACAGATCAAAACACAGATCAAAAAAGAACGAAAGAAAAACATTTTGGACAAAGCTCAGCTGTTTCTATTTGGAAACAACAACAACAAAAAATCCCACTTGCCACAATAAACTGACAAATAAGAAATTGACTCTGCGGTAGCGGAGCTGGAATTTTCCGATGGCATCTGCTACTCTGTCATTACTGCGGGCGACCCAGTGAGAGCAGCTGGGCTCACGGCCCTGACACAGGAGCACGCAGGGCAGGCCTCCAGGGTTAGGCTCCCCTCTGAGCTGCCACCTTTCCCTGAAAACGGAAACCCTGTTGGCTCCAGTAAGCTGGAGAGGTAGACCAGTACACCTCGCCATCTTGCCCCCACATGAGGAATTTCCACCGACAGCTTGCTCGGTCTGGCCAGCCTGACAGTCCTGATCCATGTGGGGACCAAGAAAGTGGGTATCTTTTACAGTCCTGTCCGTGGATTTCCCATAGAAGAGATAACTGCCCAAAGGAACCCCAGGCCTTCCACCTCCATCCACTAGGGATACGCATACACATGGTAAGGCTGGTTATCCAAAGGGATGTCTACAGGTATGCCCCCCTGGTGTTCAATCCCATCAGATCTTGAAAGCTAAGTGGGGGTGGGCTAAGTGGTTAGTACTTGGATAGGAGACCGCCTGGGAATACTGTAGGCTTGGGAGAAGGACCCGGCAGCCCACTCGCAAACAATCAGCTATGGAAAACTCCATGAATAACAGAAAAGCACTGACAATGGTGCTGGATATGGCAAAGTGTCAGGTACTGTTTTGTTCTATTGTACATAGGGTTGCTATGAGTCAGACTCAACTCGACAGCACCTAACAACAACAACAACAACATTAACTGGATTGTCTTCTTAAATTGTAAGAGGTTCTTTAGATACTCTGCAGAGATATACATACTGCAAATATTTTCCTTGCATGGCACAGTGTTGGGGAGTGTTTCCTTCTATTGTGCATTAGGTCGCTATGAGTCAGACCTGACTTGACAGCACCTAGTAACAATTCACAGGGATCAGAGAATGCTGGAGCACAGCAAAACTATCTACTGTCTTTTTTTTTTTAAACACAAAATATCATCGAAACTAAGGTTCAATAAAAACTTCGGTGGTATTAATTATTGGAAGAACAGGTTAAACCAAACCAATCTGAAATAATACCAGTGCCAAAACACGAATACTTAGTTCACAGAATAATCTAAGAACCCATAGGAGAAATTTCTCTTAAGCTTAGAACAAGCTAAAAGGAGTCAGACAAGAAGTAACAAACAGGACTGTAACTTAGGCTAATTAAACAAACCCAAGAAAGCTGATCCTATGCAGCAGTGAGAAAAACAGAAAAGGGATTCAATCTGTAGAACCCTCCAAGAGCTCAGGCACGGGAGAATCACCTGTGCCTCTTCAGTGACAGATGAGATGAAAATTAAAACCAGGCATGATGGCACACCCCTGTAATCCCCACAACTCGGAGGTGGAGGCAGGAGGAGGTAGCTTACATAACTTAGCAAGACCCTGTCTCAAGATAAAAAATAAAAATAGGTGGATGGTGCAGCCCAGTGGTTGTGGACTTGCAAAGTATGTACAAGGAGTCTCTGGGTTCAATCTCTAAACATGGCAAAAAACCCAAAAAACTAAAAAGGGAAGGGAAGGGAAGGGAAAGAAAGGATAGGAAAGGAAAGGAAAATGAAAGTAGAAGGGCTGTTTGCAAAGTAAAGAAGTAGGTGGACCCCAGTGTCTCTCCTTCCCCTCAATGGAAGGCAGGAATACTCAGTCAATGACGAAGGTAGAGTAGGGACCGTGAATGAGGCACCAGGAGCAGCTGAGGGTAGAGATACCACACTGGAAACAGTGGAAGTCCGTAAGTAACAGTGCACATATTAAAATGTCATGGTCCTGCAGCTATCACAACAAAATGCTGGCACTCTCCCCAACGCTCTCCAGCACGTCACTAGAGAAATGGAGGCCAGAGAAAATTATCTTCAAACAAACTCGGACGGTTCTCCACCAATGAACCCACATTAAAGGGACTTCTAAAAGAAGGACCGTGAGAAGATGGAAAACAATCCCAAATAGATGGACAGAGATACAAGTCGTGCAAGGCACAGAGAGTGGCCATGTGTGCATAAAGCGAAACAAACACTGATGATGCTGAACAAAAGAAGTAATATTTTATACGGTTTCAAGCAGAATTAAAATATACTACAACTAGAGCATGTAAGCTAGGGTGCTAAGGAGTCCTATATTATCTGGGAAGAGGAGTAAAGGCTGGATAAAAATAAGTCTCTGCCTCATTAAGGATGCACATTATAGTTCTTTTCAGGGAACCATTAACAAAACAGAATAAAGAACTTTCAAACTAGAAAAGGATATAACTTCAACAATTAAAAACAATCCAAAAGAAAGAGAAAAAAGAAAATAAGGACAACATATAAAGAGGCCTAGGCATAACTGAAAACAAGAAGCATAAATATATTGGTGATTGTTGTTGTTGTTGTTAGGTGCCGTCGAGTCGGTATCCGACTCATAGCGACCCTCATAGGGTTTTCAATGGCGACTGTATCGGGATTGCCTTGGAGTGGATTGCCAGGGCCTTCTCCCATTTTTTGCGGTGCTGGGAATTGAACTCGAGACCTCAGAGACTACAGCGCAGCGCTCTACCAATTGAGCTAAATCCCAGCCCATATCGGTGATTACAATTAATAAAAATGAGCTAAATGCAATAGCTGAAAGGCAAAGATTTTCAACCTATACTAAGTAAAAATAGCTATATGCTCTTTACAAAAAAACATCCAGAAAGGCTGAAAATAAATGGACTGAAAAAGTTCTACTATCTAAACACCAACTCAAACCCTAAACAAGCTAGGAAGCTCTATTAATATTGGACAAAAAAACGTTTAAAGATAAAGTTACTTTATAATAACAGGGCTATTTCTCGGGATCTATTATACACCTTTACCTAAAAATATTATCCCAAAGCATATAAAGGAAAAGTTTAACTGTAAGGAGACAGATAAATCCATAAAGCACCTCCCTCTGTAATTGACAAAGTATGAAAAAAAAATCAGTAAAAACAAAAAAGTTTTAAATATCACTTACAAATTTAACCTAATGTACACGTATAAATAACTGAATCTTATTACTAGGGAAGACATGCCTTTCAAGCACACAGAGAACATCTTCAAAAACGATACACACTGGCAGACTGGGTCATAAGTCTCAAATTCTTTTGCAGGACAGAGAACATTATGTGTTTACTGATTATAATGCATTTATGCTACAGATCAATCTCAAAGGACGACTGTTGTTGTTGTTAGGAATGAATAAACTCCCTTCTCAATAATTCATCGGCCAAAAAGAAATTGTAACAGAAATTAGAAAACTCTTAAATGAATGGCAACAAATAACACATATCAAAACCCAATCAAGGGAACTAAAGAAGAACATAGAAAAGAATAAAAGTAAAAATTTATAACCCTAAATTATGAGTAGATATACCACAGTCATGGATTTGAAGACTCAGTTTTGGATCAATCCTCAGCAAATTCATGTTACTTAATGAAATTTTAGCTAGTTAATGAAATAACTCAACATGAGGATTTTAGATCATCTTTGTTGGTGGTGGTTTTGTGTGGGCATACGTGTTCAGCTATGTGTGTGCACATCAATGTGAATGTGGAGAATTTGCCACCCGGTTCTACAACTTATGTAAAAATAAACATGACCAAAGTTATAACATTTTTAAAATTCCCCCCTGAGCAATATAATTGGTTTATCTATAAAACAGCACCTCAGTGCTACCTGCTTCCTCCCCGCCCCTTTATTGGTAAATGTTGGTAGGGTACAGAGTAACAGAGATTTTGTTTTTCCCATTATCACATTCTTAAGAAAGATGAGACAAATTCTAAGAACTTAAGTGTCTGATACCACGAAATGTTACTAAACTATAGTAATTAAGGCTGGAGTTGGTGCAGGTTTAGATAAATAAAGCAATGGAAAAGAAAAGAGGGTTGGGTGTGAGGGCGCATGCCTGTAATCACAACCCTCACGAGGCTGAGGCAGGAGGTTTGAGAGTTTAATGCTTGCCTTGGCTATAAGGCAAGAGTCCCTTCCCCGGTCCCCCAAAAATGGTGGACAGGAGAGCCAAAGATATTGTTCTCCCATTAAAAACCCTTTGTTGTTATTAGGTGCCAATGAATCAGGACTGACTCATAGCGACCCTCATAGGGTTTTCAATGGCTGCTTGTTTCAGGACTGCTTCAGGGGTGGATTGCCACGTCCTTCTCCCATTTTTGTGGTGCTGAGGATCAAACCTAGTTTCTGGGAGAGTACATACAGTGCAACACTCTATCAAGGGAACTAAATCCCAGCCACCCAAAACCCTTTAGCACTAAAAAAAAAGCCACATAAATGCAATGTTTTCATGAATTAAGAAAACGTTAAGAAAGAAAATACCACACACACACACACACACACACACACACACACACAAAAGGTGAAGAAAAGTGAATGAGAGGTATCAAGTAAAGTTAGGGAAAATAGAACTTCCTGGGAAACCTGCCTGCGAGCAGGTGCAGAGAAACAGCATGGAAGGAGCACCGTGTGGCTGACCCACAAAGAGGGCAGCTTTTGGAATCTGTTTCATGTCCCTATTTGCTTCAGTACTAAGGAGGCCAGATTGTAATTCATGGATCATATCTAAAAACTGAATCTCTAGGCTGTAATGCCTTCTCATTTCTGACCATTCAACCATCATTCTTCCTTTCCTGTGAGATTTCAGGATGTGTCTCAACTTACTGTATATGTTTTATATGACTTTAAAATCTGCCAGGCCTAATAAAACTCCAAAGAATTATTAGGCACACACACTAAAAATACCTTTAACAGTTTATCTTTTCTTAAGGATTCAGAGGAGACGCAGGGATCTTGCAATGCTTTGTTAATTATCACCATGAAAGTCACTTGTCTTTTATGTGACTTTTTTAAATGAATACTTCCTCCACTGCAGGATTATGTTAACAGTCTCACCGCTTATGTTCATCTCGTCTCAGTGACTCAGAGGGAGCTGGTAAGTGTAAGTGTAAGAATTCTGTGCTCACAAGCTTAGGCTCTGGTTGACCTGCAGGACATGTTAGCGAGGCTCTTGGTTTACTTCCTAACCTACAAGATGAGGGTGGATCTGTTTCATGGCGGTGTCAGGATTCAGCAAGGTCATGTGAGTAAACACTCGATACGGACTGCCTAAGGGGCTGGGATTTAGCTCAGTTGGTAGAGCGCCGCTCTGTAGTCTCTGAGGTCCTGAGTTCAATTCCCAGCACTGCAAAAATGGGAGAAGGGCCTGGCAATCCACTCCCAAGGCAATCCCGAAACAGTCAGCCATTGAAAACCCTATGAGGGTCGCTGTGAGTCAGATACCGACTCCACGGCACCTACCACCACCACCACCACCACCACCACCACCAAGGGTTTCATGAAGAAGTGAGGGACACATGAGCGGGGCATCTGCCAAGGACGCCAATGTAAGGGCGCCGTGAGCTCGGCTGCCACCTACCCCATCTGCACACTGCCCAGAGGCCTGTGTGTGTGTAGTCATCTTATGCTTTGGTCTTTATCAAAAGCCAAGCATTGGTGATGGAAACCTTTCTTCGTGAGAAGGTCGATTCAGGGATCGTGAAAGCGAATCTTCGGTTCCCTGCTCCTGACAGATGACATTCACCATGGGAAACACACCTGCAACTGCACCTGGACATCCTTCCACGACTGCTTTCCTGTGCCTGGAAACTGCTGCTTCTTTCTTTCCTTTTTCTTTAGGCTGTGCTGAGCGCAGCATGCGGTGACTAGTGACCAGGCTATGCCGAGTACCAACTTTACTTTCTTCGAATAAGGGTCCTCTGGGGCTCTTGGCTTCTTTCCCTGACTGTTCTCATAAGCTACTGTGCTCTTTAAATGAAATTTTTTTCTATTGCTAATCAGACCCAAATGGCATCATGTTTAGCAAAAACATCAAGCACTTCTTTCTTACTTTCAAACACAGAAATTTCCATAAGCTCCTTTTCTCTTCTGGGCAGAAGACCCAGGGAAGGGAACAGCATGGTTCAAGTGTCGCTGCTCAGTGCCCTCAGTCCTAAGCTGGGCTCCTCCCTCCCTCCCAGTGGGCCACACACCCTAAGTCTTGCAACAACCTGTCCGCCTCTCCCCACGTGCAAAAGCACAAGGTCATGCATCAACTGGGGCAACGGGCAGGACTGAGTTTAGCTCTTCCAGGGAAGTTCTTAAACCACAGGGCTCATTCTCAAACCTAAACAGGCTACATCTTGCCCCTGGTTACTCACCACTGTACTATATCTGTTTCGCATGGCACAACAAATTGGTGAAATACAGAAATACTCAAGGTCCATCAAAACACTCTCCAGGCAGATGGGGAGCCCAGGCAGGAGCACGGGAGAGGTTCCCAGCTCTGGCAGCAGAGGGCTGCAGGACACAGCCCTTTAAAAACAAGAAGTGAAGGCCACTGAAATACTTGTCCCTGTCACTAGGGAGCTAGAGTGCTCCCCAGGTTCCCTTCCTGCCAAACCACTGTTAAAGTAGTTCTTCCAAACGCCTGCATACTCAGAATTTCTACAGTGAAAACATGCAAATCATTTCATTACCCCAAGGGCTCCATACACACTTTGAGAAAGGGGCACTGGTGACATACGCACAGGAGCCTTGGATGAGCTGTCGCTGCCCCAAAGTTTAGTGGCATGCTGCTTTAGGACGTCCTATTTACCTTGAAAAATTAGCTCACTATACCACAAAACCTGCAGCCATAGCCCTGTGGGATCTGATCCCATCATATCTCAGAAGCTAAGCAGGGTTGGGCCTGGTTGGTACTTGGATGGGAGACCACCTGAGAATACCAGGTGCTGTAGGCTTGGGAGACGGACCTGGCAATCCACCCCCAAAAACCAATCCGCCATTGAAAACCTTATGAACAGCAGAGAAGCACTAACAATAGTGTTTCGCCTGTTGTATGCAGGGTTGCCATGAGTCAGATACCGACTCGATGGCACCTAACAACAACTACAACATACCACAAAGGTTACAGGAATGAGATCCCAGAAGCACAATTTCAAGAGCGTTGGTTCTTTCAAACAAGCAAACAAACCAGCCAGCCAGCTACATACTGATTGCACACCAGGAAAGGGATTCGCTACGCTCAGACCCGGACGAGGACAGTGCGTGGCCATGGCTCATATGCAAGGATACAGGGGTTGCTGTCGTCGATGTTGCAGTTGTCCAGGATGAGGGGAATGCCGTCAAGCTCGTTCACCTAGAGAGAAAGAAGACGGACAGTTGGATTGGGGTCAGAGGACAGCTGACTCTTGTCTACTCCTTTATTTCCTTACTCAGTGTTATCATCCTGCTTATACAATTACATGTTGTTGTTGTTAGGTGCGATTTATCTGACTCATAGCGACCCTCATAGGGTTTTCAATGGGGACTGTATCGGGATTGCCTTGGGAGTGGATTGCCAGGCCCTTCTCCCATTTTTGCGGTGCTGGGAATTGAACTCGAGACCTCAGAGACTGCAGCGCAGCGCTCTACCAACTGAGCTAAATCCCAGCCCTATACAATTACACAGACCACCTATATTAGCCCAGAAATATCTTAGACATGTAAATCAAAGTGGTACTTTATTTTCTTTTTACCCTTCCTCAAAAACCTTGGGCAGTTAGGTACCCATAATAAAAAGATAACAGCGGATCACTTCCTAACATGCTCACCAAATAAATCCGAGTTCTAAATTTAAAGAATGAAAAAATACCAGTACTAGAAGAAGACTTGAGTGAATTCCTCTTCTAAGCTGGAAATAATTATGCTTCAAGATCCAAAAATAACAGGAAAAAGGTTCTAAAATGCCACTTTTTACAAAGACAAATGAAAGCTGGGGAAATTATTTGGAAGACAGCACAGATTTCTAAGATATACATAGGATTAGTATCTTTAATATATAAAGAACTTATAAAAATTGAAACAAGGAAGGGCTGTAGCTGAGTGATAGAGCTCATACTTAGTATGCATGAGGTCCTGGGTGTGATTCTCAGAACAACAACAACAAAGTGTAAAAAATAATGAAAAGCTAAACAAAAAAATAATCACTACACAGAAGCACAGATAATGTATCTGGTTACATAATTTTATGACTTTGGAATCTTGTACATTTTATACAATTTTTAAAAACTGAGTTTAAAGTTATAAAAATTGAAAACAGAAACAAATGAATAGCATGCAAACCAAAGAAAAAGTTACTTCACAGAACTGAAAGTGTCTTGAATTTTCATCCTTGGTGAGATCCTACAGTGAGAGGGAAATCTAACTATATCTGGTGATCTGAGCATTACTAATATTAGCATTGTTATTTTGAACCATTATTTGTATATTTAGTTTAAAGGAAAGTAACTAATGTTATTAGCAACCAAGTTTTTACATCCTAAGAAGTACCAAATCAATTAATTTTACATTTAAATTAAAAATATTAGTTGTTGTTGGGTACCATCAAGTCGGTATCCAACTCACAGCGACCCTTTGTACAACAGGCAAAACAATATTGTTACTGCTTCTCTGCTACTCAAAGGGTTTTCAGTGGCTGATTGTTTATTGGGAGTGGGCTGCTGGGTCCTTCTCCTAAGCCTACAGCACTTGGTGTACACAGGGGGTCTCCCATCCAGTATTAACCAGGCTCGACCCTGTTTAGCTTCTGAGATCTGACACCACAGTAGTGTGGCTTCACGCAAAAATATTAGTTATGAATTCATATATATACTATGCCTACAGTGTACCACTGTGGTGTCTGATCCTGTCATATCTGGAAGCTAAGCAGGGACAGACCAGGTTAGTACTTGGATGGGAGACCACCTGTGAACACCAGGTGCTGTAGAATTAGGAGAAGGACCCAGCAACCCACTCCCAAAAAACCACTGAAAACCCTATGAATAGCAGAGAAGCATAATAGTGTTTCGTTTGTTGTATGTAGGGTCACCATGAGTCAGACACTGACTCAAAAATACCTAACAACAACAATATACATTACATTTATATAAATTTTTCTTTTCCCCCCAAATACTATTTCCTAGCTTTATTTGAAAAGTCCTAAAAAAAACAACAACAAAACAAAACAAAAAAACAAAGGGCAGAAGCAATGAGCACTCAGTCTGAACACAAGTCCCACTGGCTCCCCGAGGATTCTGGTGACATACTTGCTAGGAGTCACTGTTTTGATGGCTTTTAGTTTCACAAAGGCCAGGAAGAAGAGAATAAATTAGTGGGTAGTCATTAATTTATATAATTTAAGTTTTCTTCTGGCTCTGGTTTAGAAATGGCCACCATTTTTAGAGACTCGCCATATACGAGGCAGTCACAGACACTTCAATGGTTTCACTGAACTCGGACAAGGCCAGGTATTCCTGGTTCGACTGCACAGATAAGGAAAGCAAGGCTCAGAAGCCAGTAATTTCCTACGGTCACTTATCTAAAAGAGTGACTCAAAGGTAATGTCTAGAGACCACCGGCAGTTCACAGGAACAGACTCTGAGGCGATGAGCAGAGCGCTTCTGCTGGCAACCTGACACTACGATGTTGGCTGAATTTTATAATAAAATGTGCGCTTGAATTTGGGAGTTTTTAAATTTTAAATTTTTCTAGTAATTCAATTTATACTATGTTTTATAAAAATAGCGGTTCAGGATAGCTTGGGAGAACTTACTCCTCCTCACAGGTGGCATACACAGCAGGTGGGGAGAATCACACCCCTCCTGGGCATGCCATGGCCAAGCTGGCGGGTGTTCCACCTAACGCTCATAGAGCAGCCCTCACCTCCTGGCTTCTCCAGGGACCTCCCAGCCCCTGCCCTGTAGGCAGGGCAAGTGGTGGCGGCAGACTCCCTATGGGAAGAGCTGCTGCAGACACCGGGGTGAAGGCAAGCTCCAGAAACGGACCCTGGCCCTGGAACTGGCCCCAAGAGGAGCAGCCCGCCGGCCTGTCCATCAGCTCCTTGCAAGTGTGGGATCCAAACCCTTCTGGAACATGAGCTCCAGGCCAGACTAAGGCTGGTTTGTGGCTCCTGGATGGGTTTAGCCAAGGGAACGTACAGCAGGAGGCGCACAGGGCTGGGCTCCCTGGACAAGGGATGGGAGCTCCAGACAAGCAGAGTAAGAGGAAACGGGGAAGATGAACAGTGGGGGACGGTGGGGTGTGGGGCAGGGGAGGAGTGAGCGCAAGAGCTGGACCTGAGAGACTTGTCTGTGTTCCAGCAGCCATGAGCAGGCGGCACAGGGCATGCTGTGGGCCAGAGCCTGGCCAGGAGCCCGGCCGTGGGCAAGTCATGGAACCATGAAGACTCAACTTCTGCATTTGTAAAATGGGGTGACAGGGCCTACTTCAGAGACTGGGACTATGTAATCACAGCAGAGGGAAAACAATGGAGAAAATGTCCAGCGGAGGGGATAATGGTCACGGGAGCTGGTGGCTCCTGGCAGCACAAAGATGACAAGGCCACCTTCCACAGGGCTGGACGCACGTTTCCGTTCCAGACGGTGCTGAACTGCAAACTCCTCCTCAGACACCAGGGTTTTTAGTTTTATGTTTTTGGAGACAGTATCTTGCCGTGTAGCTCAGCCTGGCCTGGAACTCTACATAGCCCAGGCTGGCCTTGACCTCGAGTCAATCCTCCTGTCTCAGCCTCTCAAGCACTGGCATGATAAGTGTGCATCACCATGCCAGGCTGACACCGGTGTTTTTGATAAGTGAGAAATAAAAGTATTCAGGACTTATTATTCACTGCCAGAAAAAAAAATAAAATAAAAACCCACTTCACTTTGTTAAAGGAAAAAATGGTAGAATTCTGAGATGTGCTAAATAAGACCGTCTTTGACAGAAATTGCATACTAAATGCTGAAATGTAAGCAGGCGATATCATGAATTAAAGAGTTCTTAAAACTCCTGGCTGCACTGGAGCAGTGGGTGAACTGAGGTAACGCGCTCCTGGATAATCAGACTCATTCACACAGGCGCACTCAGCAAGGATGTAAGGAAACTTTTTATAGAAATTCATTGCTGTTTACAACATAAACGGCCTACTCTAGACACAGATGGCAAGTGCATGATTACACCCTCAAGCATGAACGCAGGTTAAGGTCTCTGGGAGCCGCGGACATCGACGCCGTCACCTTCACGAGGCGGGCCGACAATGCAATTTGTTATTGCAGAGATCAAGTTTATTGCTGCAGCTGCATTCGTAGAGCTAATGGCCGGGGCAGGGGGAACAATCAGGAAGTTAACGAGTTTTCGGTTAGCACTCCATAAAACACGGAAGTCATCTGTTTCTTCACCCGACGTGTTGGGAACTGACTCTAGACCCTGAGTGCGTCACGGCTGTCGCTTCTCAGAGGAGCCGAGCTCAGTGGAAGCTTGCTTCCCAGGCGGTAGTGCTGCTTCACCAGACGGTCAGCTTGGCTTTAACACATGAACATTTAGCCTCTGGAAACCGAGTGTAGACAGAGGACAGCTAACTGATTTGCTCACTTTCTGTCGATGTGAGAGGGCGCACTCGGCAAAGCACATGGACTGACATCTGAGGAAAGCAAGCTCCTCTGGGAAAACGTACTTGGCCGCTAGGAAGCAGCCTCAATGCCCCTGCTGCCTTCACACTGGATGGTGAATATAGAGGTATGAAGCCCTAGCTGGGCGTGGCGGCGCACGCCTGTAATCCCAGCGGCTTGGGAGGTGGAGCCAGGAGGATCGCAAGTTCGAGACCAGAGGAAGTCTGCGTAACTTAGCGAGACCCTATCTCAGAAAGTAAGGAAAAAAATAAAAGGGCTGGGGGTGCAGTTCAGTGGTCCAGCACTTATATTCCTAACAGCGCAGCAGTCCTCATGCCAGACAGCATGAAGAAGAGATGGGGGTCTGAAGATGCCGACAGCGTTTCCACTGAGGAAACGTCGTCCTGGGGCCAGCTGACAGCCCGCTCTGGAATTGGTAACAGAATAATGGCGGCTTCATAAAGTAAGTTGTAAAGTGTTCCTTCCCCTTTTGCTTCCTGAAAGAGAGAAACTGGGTATTCATTCTTTCTTAAATGCTTGAAAGAATTCATTGTTGTAATCATATGTACCTAGAGATTTTGTTGTGGGCAAGTTTTTAATTTACAAATTTTTTATAATATGTTGTTGTTGTTGTTAGGTGCCGTCGGGTCTGTATCCGACTCATAGCGACCCTCGTGGGGTTTTCAACGGCTGACTGTTTCGGGATTGCCTTGAGAGTGGATTGCCAGGCCCTTCTCCCATTTTTGTGGTGCTGGGAATTGAACTTGAGACTGCAGCGCAGTGCTCTACCAACTGAGCTAAATCCCAGCACCCCCTTTTTTTAAATAATATGTTGTTGTTGTTGTTGTTAGGTGCCATCGAGTCGGTATCCGACTCATAGCGACCCTCTGTACAACAGGGGAAACACTATTGTCAGTGCTTCTCTGCTGTTCATAGGGTTTTCAATGGCAGATTGATTTTTGGGAGGGGGTTGCCAGGTCCTTCTCCCAAGCCTACAGCTTCTGGTGTTCCCAGGCGGTCTCCCATCC
>VMDO01000384.1:0-143755 GCA_007922755.1 Pedetes capensis | reverse complement strand
TTTTAATAATATAGGCTATGCAAATTTTCTATTTACCCTTGATTCAGGATAGGAACTCAGTCCTGCACCACTGTGGAAAGAAGGTACAGCATTTTTCATGCTTACCTTCATCTTAAATTCAAAGTGTACTGTGTGTGGACATCATATAATTTGAGTCTTGCCTTTTTCATCAGTCTAACAGTCTCTGTCTTTCAATTAGATGTTTAAGCTATTTATATCTAATATACTTATCAACATGATTGGGTTTATCATTTGGCAATCTGTTTTTCTATTTGTCCTAACAGTTCTTTGTGTCTTATTTCATTTTTCCAGACTTCTTCTAGACTGAGAATTTTTTAAGTATTCTACTTTTTCCTCCATTGCTGGCTAATAAACGATTTCTTTCTCTTTCCCTGTGTCTTATTTTAAAGAGGTTGTTCTAGGTTCCACAGTATATATCATTAATTTGTGGCAGCCTATATATAAATAATATTACACTACTTGACATACAATGTAAAACTCTACAATGTGTACCTCTGCTTAACCTTTGGGCAACTGTTTTTAGACATTTTTGCTCTATATACGTTACCAACTCTAAAATACATCACTATTATGACTGCTTTGAGGAACCAAACATAGTTTTTAAAATTAAGAATTGAGAATACAAGTATTTTAATTTTACCCACATATTAATTTGCTCATCTTGATTCTTTGCACAAGTTTGTACAGATCAGGTTCCATGTGCTACCATTTTCCTTCACCTTGCAGAACTTCTTTTTAACATTTCTTTTGGCACAAATGTGTTGGTGACAAACTCGGCTTTGGTTTATCTAGACATATCTTTATTTTGCTGTCATTTTTAAGGTTATTTTGGCTAGATGTACAATTCTACATTGACAGTTTTCTTTACAAATTAAATGTCTCCATTGATTACTACTTTGTGTCATTTCTAAGGGGGAGCATGCTCTCAGTTCTAGCTTTGTTCTTCTAGATAGAATGTTAATCAGAGTAACAACACTACAGAGAAGATTCACTAAAACCAAAAGCTGATTCCTGTAAACATTAATAGAATGGAGAAATTCTAGAAAGTCTGAGGAAGTAACAGATTGAGACATCCTTTTAAACAGAATAAATGGCAAGAACAGAGACAACATACTACTTACAGTGACACCTTGGCACTCAAACTACTGTGTGGTTGAACATTTCAGTCCTTGACCAATATTTTCTAGAGAGTTCTGGTTCAGTGTTTGCCCATTTGCTTAGCATTCGACCACTGTGCTCAAACCTGTATGAGATGCCACACTTACCCATGAAACAGAGGGGAAAGTGTTACTTTGTGTGTCAATTTAAAGCAGTAAAGACCTGTCCTGAGGCTGTGTTCACAATCTTATGGGTATGTGTATACACACACACACACACACACACACACACACACACACACACACACACACATCAATCATATGGTCATTATGGCACTGAAGAAACTTTCTAGCACTAAAAGTGAATTTAGTGAGAAGATTGCTCCCAAAAGTCATACCTGGGGATCCCGGTGAGGTACAAACGAGACTCCCCACTGGCCCTCTCTTTCTTCCAAATTCCACAGGCTTCCTGCAATGGCCTAGATTTGGCAACAAATGCTAAGTGCCGGTTTCTGGGGTCACCCTCTGCAAAGGTAACTATAAGGGGACTGGGAAAGGACTTGCTTCCTGACTTTGGTGTGTGTGGCTAGTATTTTAATCATCCAGTGCCCTGGTAACTTTTCTGAATTTTAAGAAGTGAGGCGTAGCAGAAGTCTGGTCTTGGGTGTTCCTGGAAAAAAAAAAAAAAAAGAAAAAACAAAAAAAACCACAGATTCCAGGATGCAGCCCAGAGCCACGCTTCTCCTGTGAAAAGATGTGCTGACCCTCCAAAGGCATTAAGAACCCCTCCAGACATGGGTGTTGGTGCATGCCTGTAATGCCAGCCCCTACGAGGCTGAAGCAGGAGGATCATGAGTTGGAGGCCAAGCTGACCCTGAATAATAAGAGCCCATTGAGCTGAGGCCAAGCAGAATTAGAAATCAGGCAGAATATGTCTTGAACTTAAATTCCTTTGTATTTTAACACACTTGGGCAAGAGAATTTGACTTAATGCCTCTGGACTTTAAAATGAAATGTAACCTCTGGATTTTAATATTTCCCTGGGAATTTGATAATGAGATAGGATTAATATTCAAATACGGAGTGTCTCTTGTGGGCATTTTATTATTGCAATGAATTTAGCCTCTCACTGTAGTATCGCAGTATGGAATAAATCTGCCTTGAGGTCAAAGTGACTTTGGAGGTAATTAGATTCATGTTATGCTGACCCACTTAAGACTCTCCTGGGGACAAAACTACCCCTCCCTGACAGAGGTAGAAGAGAAAGAATAGGAGCGTATTGGCATTGGCAGAGCAGTCTCAAGGAGATGGACAGTACCGACAAGCTTAGCTTCTTGCCAGAGGAAGGCTGAGCCCATGCCCTCGGGTGCCCAAGATGAAGCTTAGCACAGGAGCAGAGCAATATCACAAAGAATGCCAGTCGGCTCAGGAGATTCTTCCTCTCTCTCTGCAGAAGAGGGCCATCAACACGGCATTTGTGACTTCTCATGGCAGTGACAGTCAGACCAGTGAGGGTGGCTGTGAGCAGGCCACAGTACACACAGCAGCTGGCTGTGTGATGGTCTGACTCTATTACTGCACTCTGGCATTTTGAGTTACAAAAATCGCATTTCATTCATTCTTGTATCCCCTGCCTCATGCTTAGATGCTCATTTGCTGAAAAGCACCTATGTGAGGGTGACAGGACACCTCTTATAGCTTTTCCCACCATGTACCCACCCCACCTTTCTACCCATGTAAGTTCCAACCAACCAGCAGCATGTGTGGGATGAACAGATGTCGGTGAGCAAGGAGGAAAATGTGTTTACTCATTATGAAAATCTCTGTGAAAGAAACAAGCAGGCTGAAATAGTAGCGAGTGGCTGGGGAGGCACCACTACAGATGCACTGCCACCAAGACTTCTGTGAAATGGTGACACCTGCACAGACACTTCATCCTGGACTATTTCCTTTGCAAAAGTCCCAAAGAAGAAAGGCATGACCAAAAAGTATCCATATCTTTAAATCTCTGTGATATACACTGTTAAGTAGCCCCTGCAAAGAGGTCTACACCACCCCTAGAACCACTCACTTCACTTTATCCTTTCTGACAGTACAGGGCATTTTCTGCTTTTGTTTCTTTCATGTGCTTTTGTGATAAGGAAAAAATGCTATGTGGGGACTGAGGACGTAGCCCAGTGGCAAAGTAATCGCCTAGCATGCAGAAAGCCCTGGGTTCCATCCCAGCACCACACTGATAAACAAGTAAACATTACTATTGCCTGCAATCGTAGCACTGTGGCATCTGATCCCGTCAGATCTCAGAAGCTAAGCAGGGCCAGGTCTGGTTAGTACTTGGATGGGAGACCACCTGGGAACACCAGATCCTGTAACCACCATTAAAAACCCTAGGAATAGCAGAGAAGCACTGACGATAGTGCTTTGCCTGTTGTACCCAGGGTCGCTATGAGTCGGACACCAACTCAAAGGCACCTAACAATAACAACAATTACTATTACAGAGGCTGAGCATTTTTACACAAGCACAAGTTTTATAAATTACAATTTTAAGAGAGAAAGGCCTTTAATAGTATAAGTTCTGACCAGCTAAAATGTACCCAGCCTGCAGCTGTAGCCCTCTGGCATCCGATTCCATCAGATCTTGGAAGCTAAGCAGGGTTGGGCCTGGTTAGTACTTGGATGGGAGACTGCCTGGGAACACCAGGTGCTGTGGGCTTGGGAGATGGACCCGGCAACCCACTCCCAAAAGTCAATCCGCCATTGAAAACTCTATGAACAGCAGAGAAGCACTGACAATAGTGTTTCACCTGTTGTACGCAGGGTCGCTATGAGTCGGATACCAACTCAACAGCACCTAACAACAACAAAATGTACCCAAGAGCCACACGTAGAGAAGACGCTGAAAGCTGAGTATGGCAGAATCAGCAACACCTCCAAGCAGGGAATCAATGTGCCAACTGGAACAACGTTAGCTGTGGGGCCAGCCCGTGCCCCACAGCCCACAGGAGGACGGGGCATGCAGAACACCCTGGTGACAGTGCAGGCACACCGCAAGGGCCCAGACCGGGTCCCAGACTGCACTGTTCTCAGGGCACTGCGCGGGACAGCACTCTCAGAAACAAGGGCACAGGAAAAGGTAAGTGTGAAAGTGGCTCGTTATAGCAAGTGCCCTCAAAAGAGAAAGGAACTCAGAAAGGAGAACGGTACTGCAATTCCACAATTAAACAGGCTTGACGGGGGCGCAGTGGAACAGTCAGTAATGGTCTGAAAGCTTTTCTGCAAAACAAAGCTGTCCTATCTCTTCCTTTTTCTTTCTTACACTACTGGATGGTTGAACCTAGGGTCTTGTACACGCTAGGCAAGGGCTCTCCCACTCAGTTGCACCCCCAGCCCCTTTTTATTTTTTATTTTGATACAAAGTCTCACTGAGGGGCCCAGGCTGCCTCTGGCCTCAGACTCACAATCCTCCTGCCTCAGTCTCCCAAACTGCTGAGATTACAGGCGTGCACCACAATGCCTGGCAACTTTTCAAGAGTAATCGCTGAGTTCTTAGTGTACCCAGAGAGCCCAAGAACAATGTGATTAATGAATTACTTTCTAATTTCAGCTGACAAATTCCAGAAAGGTAAACAAAAACTTTTTTTTAAGTAAACATCTTCATGTGAATTTAGAGGATCTTCTCTTAAAACCTTCACCTAGCAGATAAGATGTGGGTTGAAATGATGAAGGAAGCTACCTATATTTATGACTATAAGAGTGAAAACAAGCCCACCACATAACTATTTCTCAATGAGAGGTAAACAGTACACTGCAAATAATAACTCAATAAATATTTGGTAAACCGGGCGCAGTGGCGCACACCTGTAATCCCAGCGGCTTGGGAGGCGGAGGCAGGAGGATCACAAGTTCAAGACCAGAGGCAGTGTGCGTAACTGAGCGAGACCCTGTCTCAAAAAGTAAAAAAATGGGCTGGGGGTGCAGCTCAGTGGTCCAGCACTTGCAGAGTACGCAAGCGAGAGGCCTTGGGTTCAACCTCCAGTACCGCAATAAATAAATAAATAAATAAATAAATAAATAAATAAATAATAAATATTTGGTGACTAGAAATTAAATCAGTGCATGCCTATAAAATCTGTCTGCTTCTACTGTGACCAATCAGAAATCAACCAGAAACCTTAGGGCTGGAGGTCAGGCAGGTGTCTGCAAGCAACTTGGAATGTGCAGTCCAGCCTCCAAAGGGAGGGCCTCTGACTCCCACTGTCTCCATACCCTCAGGTTTCTCACCAGGGTCAATGGCAGGAAAGCTAATGAGGGGGGCCTGGCCACTGGCACAGCCTCGTGATCTCCAGGGAGTCCCCTTTCCTCACAGGAAAATCAGGCAAAAAAGCTCTGCTGTAACCAGAGGGTGTCATTTTAGTAAACAGTGAGAGAGAGGGGGGAAAAAAGTATTGCACAATACCTGGCTTCTAGAAAGGGCCAAAAATGGTCAATAAAAGTATAATCTATTTTATGTGTCCTTCTACTTACGGCATTTCTGTTGCATTCTTTGTAAAGAACTTTAAATAGCTGAGTCATAAGCACAAAGGGTTAGCACACAGTTTTCCACGACTGTCACTGAAGATAGCTTAAGCAAAATGCCAAAAACTGACTACAAGTATTTAAAGAGCTAGATGAAAGGCCTCTGTTTTGAAGCAGAAGCAGGAGAAAATGTGCATCAAGAGGCACATTTCTCTAATGCACGTGACTGCAACGTCCGTTAAAACTCTACTCCAGTCAGAGCCTCCTCACGGCCCCACAAGACCTGACTTCAGAAAGCAGTAATACCGAAAGGGCTCAAGCACCACGGCAGGGGCGGGCAACCGGCAGCTCCGAGAAGCCGTTCTGGCGTATCTGTGCCAACACACACAGCCACATGCGGAACAGAAATCGCCCACACAGCAAGCTTTTAAAAATATGCACTCCGCCTTGGCTACTCAGGGTGCGCTTTCCACCCACAATGCATCAGCCGCAATGTCACACTTCGGTGCCTGAACAAACAGAATTCTTTCCCGGACACATTTGGTCTTTAATTTTTAACCCGTGGACAGAACCTCCACTGCGTGCTGTGTTATGAGGAGCTCCTGGTCATTACTAAATGAAGCTCCGGAGACTGCAGATGGATGTGCTCGTGGGGGGTCAGTCACTGGGGCTAGCCTGGCTCTCTGTGTGAATGAGCATCTTGAACGCGAAGAACAGCCAAGATGCCCACGTGGGCCCTGCTCCAAGCTGCACAACCTCTAGGCAGAGCAAGGGATGAAGCCTCTGGGTGAAGCCTGGGAAACCAATCTCTTGTTCTTTCTCCCCTGCTTGCTACTCATGCCACCTGACAGGCGGGCACAGACTCTGATGGGGGTCGCATGGACACCCACCTTCTGTGGGGGCACAGTGAGCCAAGGGAGATACTTGGTGAGCAGGTTACAATTAGGGGACTAGATCAATGAATTAACAGGACACTTTTCAGAAACTAGCTTTGCTCTGATAGAACATGGGGAGTGGGAGAGGGAAAAGATTTCCTTAATAATTAAGGACTCCAATTGCTCAAGAAATCGCAGCAAGGATAAATGGGGTTACATGAAATTAAAAAGCTTCTGCACAGCAAAGGAAATAATCAAGAGTCAAGGAAGTCCCCACTGAATGGGAAAAAAGATACAGGAAACATGACATCGGATAGAGGACTAATTTCTAGAATTTATAAAGAATTCAAGAAAATGATTCCTAAGAAAACAACCCAATACACAGTGGGCAAAGGAACTGAACAGACAGCTCTCGAATGAAAAAGCTCATAAGGCCATGAAACACATGGAAAAAATGCTCACTATCCCTAGCCACTAGGGAAATGCAAATCAAAACAACTCTGAGATTCCACCTTACTCCGGTAAGAGCGGCCAAGATCTACAAAACAAATAACGACAAATGCTGGCAAGGTTGCAGAGAAAAGGGAACCCTCTTATACTGCTAGCCTGCAGCCATAGCCTTGTGGCATCCGATCCCGTCAGATCTTGGAAGCTAAGCAGGGTCGGGCCTGGTTAGTACCTGGATGGGAGACCGCCTGGGAACACCAGGCGCTGTAGGCTTGGGAGAAGGACCTGGCAACCCACTCCCAAAAATCAATCTGCCATTGAAAACCCTATGAACAGCAGAGAAGCACTGACAATAGTGTTTCCCCTGTTGTACAGAGGGTCGCTATGATACCGACTCGATATGATACTTACACTGCTGGTGGAGTTGTAAATTGGTTCAACCACTATGGAAATCAATATGGAGGTACCTCAAAAAACTAAAAATAGATCCACCATATGACCCAGTTATACCACTACTGGGAATTTACCCAAAGGGAGATGAGCCATCAGCGCAGAGACACCTGCACCTCCATGTTCAATGCAGCGCTTTGCACAATAGCAAGGATATGGAATCAACCACAGTGCTCATCAACGGAAGAATGGATTAAAAAAGCCACTGCACAGCAAGGGCCAGGGTCTGACTCTGGAGCCAGAGCTCCAACCTGACACTGTTCAGATGCCTTTCATCATGAGCCGTGCCCTGAAATGGGCAGTGAGGAGGTTTCCAATCACTCTGCTCTTAGTCTTCAGGACACGTGACACAAAATAGTCACAGTTTCAAATGACACAGTCTGCCTTTTCATCTGGATAAGCCTTTTTAATTGGAATTCCAGGAATTTGGATACTAAAATCACATATAATGCTAAATACACACACCGAGAGAGAGAGAGAGAGAGAGAGAGAGAGAGAGAGAGAGAGAGAGAGAGCGAGAGCGCGCGCGGGATAGAGTGTGCGTGAGTTTTTTTTGCTGGTC
The DNA here is from genome assembly GCA_007922755.1 of Pedetes capensis. Classification (NCBI taxonomy): domain Eukaryota; kingdom Metazoa; phylum Chordata; class Mammalia; order Rodentia; family Pedetidae; genus Pedetes; species Pedetes capensis. The sequence goes on along the minus strand of VMDO01000384.1, from coordinate 135,786 downwards.
TGTTTGTTACTTTTATGAGACAGAGTCTTGTATGTAGCCCAGGCTGGCCTTTAGCTCACGATCCTGTGGCCCAAGCCTCCTGAGAGCTGGGATAGAAGTGTGCACCACCATGCCTAGCTTTTCTAAACTTATATTTTAAAAAGCAATGACCTTTAAATTATTGGTAAAACTATTAGAATATACTTTTTCCATTTATTTTTTTTGTCAACAAGTGATTTCTTAAAAACAAATTACTACTGATCCCCAAATCTCCTAAACATGAATGTTTCAGAAGATAGCATGCTTTCAAATAAATTACAAATGATTTCCTTTCTACTTTCAAGAAACACAAATAAATCCTATTGCATCTGTGGGAGATAGCAAACCACAAGCCACAGATTTCAGGTCCTAGCTCTCGTATCTATAACTACACTGTACAAGGCAATCTAGGATTGGTCCTTTCACACTGGACATGCTTTCAGAGAAAACATTTCCTACAAGGTTGTCCAGTAGAAAGCTTTCTAAGAAAAAGGGTATTGCAGAAATACCACTGAAAGAAATGACAGAGATGCCCTCTGAGGACCTGAAATCAGCCTATGGGGCCATGCAAGAGGGCCCTGCCCCCCCCCTCCCCCCGTAACCCTAGTCCTGCTCCCAGCCCTGAGGTTTCGTTCATGGAAAAACAAACAAGAAAACAGCACGGTCCCCTTTTTTTTCAGTCCTCCTCAGTCACAACTGGAAAGTGCCCCAGATGACTGTGTGGACCAACAAAAATGGCATTGCCACTTACAGATAAGGACCAGGAGATTGTCCAGGGTAAGAAGCGGCAGCAGCGAATCATTTCTCACGATGAGTAGGGCCCCATCACTCCAACAGTACATGTTCTGCACTTAGAAATATGAAGAATCAAAGGTGCGAGATTGGTGTGTAATACAAGAACTGGTGGTTTCTTGGAGGAAAGAAAAACAAAGCAAAGCTCTCTACTTTGGGGATGTGGTCAAAGAGAAAATTCACAAATCACATATAGAGCTCAAAAGAGAACACTGGCCCAATCGCCTTCACTTACAAATGAAGAAATCAGCAAGAACATTTCCCCCAAGTCAAGCTTCTAGATCCTCTGACACCACTTGCTCATTCGGCTCAGCAATGTACTTCCCACCAAAATAAATATCTGACACAGAGAAGTAAAATACTCAGGTCTTCGGGACCATCTTACAAAAATCAACTTAATTACAATATCAATATTTAGTGACTATAAAGACAGTATTAGCTTCATAATTTCAAATATTAATCCTCATTCTGAAAACACAATCACTACTTCATAGACTATTAATCTAATCTGATCCTTATATTCTCAGGTTGTCTATTCTAAGATATAATCAGAACGTTATAGAATGAGAATGAAATTCCAAGAGTTAACTCCACGTTCATAAGTACCTATTAACATATTGGAAGCATCAGATTTTTTTTTTTCTTTTACCTTTCCCACTCTCATGTTCCTCATCTGAACTGTCCTACGCACACGGAACAATCTGTCAACCTTGCATTGATTACTCTTACTTGGGAATGCACTGTTTGTTGACTTAGTGGAGAATCATAATTTCACATGAGTTCCTCTCTGTCTTAAGCTACCTGCCCTAGGTATATTCCTCATTACTTCTAGTTATTCATTCTTCCAGCAAAAACTTTAAGGATAGTAAACATGGAATTACAAGGGTCCCAACTCTGAACAGAGGTTCTCTTTTGCTTTACATAGTAACAATCCTGTATTCAGTGACCTAACAGCTAAAGTCACTGAGCATGTATTCTGTTTACGACTGCCTAAAGGAAAAGACATGATGAAGTTAAGGGGCTAAACACAAGATTTCAATGGGTAGCTCAAGAAGACAAAATCAAATGTTTTCATGACACATGAAAAGAGCTGGAGACAGAAAACAAAACGGGAAGAACACATCATTTTTCTCAAGCTAAAGGAACGGAAGAAAAAATTCACACCAAGAGTGGCAATAGTAAAGGATTCTACAGGGAACATATTAAATGACACAGGAAACATCAAAAGATGGAAGAATACACAAGAATCATTATACAAAACAGAATTGGTGGATGACCACTTCAAGAGGTTGCATATGATCAGGAAACAATGGTATTGAAGGACAAAGTAGAATCTGCCTTAAAGCAACTGATGAAACACAAGGCTCCAGGAATTGATGGAATACCAATAGAGATGTTTCAACAAACAGATGCAGCACTGGAGGTGCTCACATGTTTATGCCAACAGATTTAGAAAACAGCTACCTGGCCAATTGGCTGGAAGAGATCCATATTTGTGCCTCTTCTCAAGAAAGGGGATTCCACTGAATGTGGAAACTATCAAACAATGTCATTAATATCACATGCAAGCAAAATTTTACTAAAGATCATTCAAAAGTGACTGCAGCAGGATATACACAGGGAACTGCCAGAAAATCAAGCCAGATTCAGAAGAGGGCAGGGAACCAGGGAGATCATTGCTGATGTCAGATGGATAATAGCGGAAAACAGAAAGTACCAAAAAGGTGTCTATCTATGTTTTATTGACTACACAAAGGCATTTTGATTGTGTGGATCATAACAAACTATGGATAATACCGGGAAGAACGGGAATACCACAGCATCTATTTGTACTCATGAGGAATCTATATATGGACCAGGAGGCCGTTGTTTGAATAGAATAAGGAAACACTGCCTGGTTTAAAGTCGGGAAAGGTATGCATCAGGCTGTATCCTTTCACCATATCTCTTCAATTTATATGCTGAGCAAATAATATGGGAAGCTGGACTTTATAAAGAAGAATATGGCATCAGGATTGGAGGAAGACTCATTAACTTGCTGAAAGTGAAGAGGATCTGAAACATTTACTGATGAAGATCAAAGAACACAGCCTTCAGTATGGATTGTGACTCAACATCAACAAAATAAAAATCCTTACAACTGGGTCAGTATGCAACTTCACAATAAATGGAGAAAACATTGAGACTGTCCAAGATTTTGCTTTACTTGGTTTCACAATCAATACTGGTGGAAGTAGTAGTCAAGAACTTAAAAGATGCATTGCGCATTGCATTTGAGAAAAGCTGTTGCAAAAGATCTATTTAAAGTATTGAAAAGTAAAGACATAATACTGAAGGTGAAGGTGCGCCTGACTCATGCCATGGTATTTTTCAGCTGCATCATATGGTTTTGAAAGCTGGACACTGGAAAACGGTGTAGACAGGGAAAGAATTGATCCTTCTGAATTACGGTGAAGAATATTGAATATACTATCGCCTGTCAAAAGAACCAACAGATTTGTCCTAGTGCCAAAAGAGCCAACAGATCTGTCCTAGAAGTGTAACCAGAGTGCTCCTTTGAAGCAAGGATGGCTAGACTTTGTCTGATGTATTTTAGACATGCAGTTCAGGAGGGACCAATCTCTGGAGAAGGACGTCATGTTTGACAGAGTGGCAGGTCAACAAAAAAAGGAAGACCTTTAACTACATGGATTGACACGGTCTGCAACAATGCACTTAAACATAAAAAAGATTGTATGCCTAGCACAGAATCAGGGAGTGTTTCGTTCTGTTGTAAGTAGGGTTGCTACAAGTGGGAACCCACTCAATAGCACCTAACGGTAACAACAAAAAAATGCCTAGGAATGTTCTAAATATTGCTTTCTATAGGTGCTAATTCACTTAATCCACCCTCTGAGGATTATGTAGGAATAATGTCCTCTGAGAATACAAGTTTCACTAGAATGTGAGCTCTGTCAGGGCAGGTACTTTTGTCTATGATGTTCACTTCTTGAATGTGGAATAGTGCCTGTCACATAGTAAGCATATAATATATATTCACCAAAGGAATGGATAAGTAACATTGATAGAGGAAAACTGAAGGTTACCGAATATGACCAACTTCCTACAAGTACTGCATGGTGGAGCTGGGATTCAAACTATTGGCTTTTAAAACTAACTATTATTATAGTGTTAATATATGCTTGTGAAAGCTGGATGTTGAATTAAGGGAGATAGGAGAGGAATTGATGCTTTTGATTTATGGTGCTAGAAACGAATATTGAATGTTCCATGAACTGCCAAAAGAACCAACAGATCTTTCCCAGAAGTACAATCGGAGTGCTTCTTGGAAGCAAGGATGGCTAGACTACATCTTACATATTTTGGACATGCTGCCAGGAGGGACCAATCCCTGGAGAAGGACATCATGTTTGGGATAGTAGCAGGTCAATGAAAAGAAAGCAGACTCTTAACTAGATGGATTGACACAGTGTCTGCAACAACGGGCTTAAACATAAAAATGATCACGTGTCTGGCACCATGTTGGGTAGTGTTTCATTCTGTTGTATACTGGGTCACTATGAGTCAGACCCCACTCGACAGCATCTAATAACAATAACATATGAATCCATGTATGACAAGGAGACAAAATGTTTTCTATAGAGGCCTGGAAAATAAATAATTTAGATTTTGCAATCCATATGGTCTCTGTCGCAACCACTTAACTGTGGCTATGAGAATAGCCACAAATGGTATACCAAAGGAATGGGCATGGCTGGGTCCTAGTGAAATCTTATTTACAAGAACAGATCCAGAGACCATAGTCTTCCAGCTCCTACATTGTTGTTGTTGTTAGGTGCCGTCTAGTGGAATCCGACACATAGCAACCCTCATAGCGTTTTCAATTGCTGATTGACTGGGAGTGGGCTTCCATGCCTTTCTCCCCTTCTTGTGGTACTGGAGATTGAACTCAGGGCCTCAGAGAGCTAAACCCCAGCCCAGCTCTTACATTAATTAAGTCCTCCTACTAATCCAGCAGGGGCTGGGATTAAGCTCAGTTGGTAGAACACTGTGCTGTAGTCTCTGAGGTCCTGAGTTCAATTCCCAGCACCGCAAAAATGGGAGAAGGACCTGGCAATCCACTGCCAAGGCAATCCCGAAACAGCCATTGAAAACCCTATGAGGGTCGCTATGAGTTGGATACCTACTCGACGGCACCTAACAACAACAACAACAATAATCCAGTGCTTCCTCCTACGCCTCACCGTCTCTGTGAAAGGGAGAGAGCCGCAGACCCCTGTGCACTCCGAGCTTGCTTCCCAGCCCAGATCTTGCATTAATTAAGTCCTCCTAATAATCCAGCGCTTCCTCCTATGCCTCACGGTCTCTGTGAAAGAGAGAGCCGCAGGCCCCTGCGCACTCAGAGGTTGCTCTTGCGCTCTTAGGCTCTACAGCAGAACCTACATTTTCTTTTGCATCTTGAAATCAGACCCCAACTCCAGCAGGGTGGCAGTGCTGAAGTGCACAGGCAGGTGTGCTGGACTATGTGCAAAGTGCACGCAAACAGTTAATCTAAAATCTGTTTCTACAAGAAAATCTGACCTTACATTAAGCACCGTGCTGTGGAAACAATGCACAGGCTCCACCTGGAAGACTGGCAGGGCACAGGATTGGCCACTCTTGTTCTCCTAAGGAAAACAGCTTAACCAAAACTAAACACTAACCTGGCTAAACGTGAGGTGAACATAACCGAAATCATTAATCATCAGACAGTACGATAAAAGAAAATATGCACGCTCTCTCCCAACTGTTTACCGCTTATATTTTACTTGGAACAGAAATGCATTTTATATATTATATGAATCTATAAAAAACACATACCTCGTAAGATATCTGAACACATACTCTCTATCAAGAGTAGTAAGAGATGGAATAGTCCATCATCATGAAAGAATCTTGACTTCACAAAGGTTAAAATACCTACCTGACTCCAGCTATGGTAACAACCGCATAACAAAAACTAAGCAGCACTTTATGCTAGCTGGTTAATCTTGATAATTATAGGCTATTTGGTATGTAGCAAAGTATGACAAACTCGTCCTTAATGCTGATCCATCTCAGTATGTAAAGTATTACTTAGGAGTAATATAGTGAAGTTTGAACAGGAAGACCCAAATCAACTATCTTTTAAAAATGTAAAAGTAGCTTTCTAGTTTATTTAAAATTATTGCTCATATGTATAAAAAATCATTCAAGTTCAAAGCTGTCCATTATGCAAATGGCATAAATATTACTTGGCTTAATGGTTCAACTTAATACATTTACTGAGAAATCACGTACAAAATCATATGTCGAAATAAAAAACTGAGAAGAGCATGGTTCTTCCAACAAGAAACTTAAAAAACACACTTGTCTCAGAATCTGTGGCAAAATCTGCTAGGCACCACGACACAGGCCTGTAACCCCAACAACTTGGGAAGCTGAGGAAGGTCACAAGTTCGAGGCCAGAGGTAGCCTGTGGAACTTCCAGAGACTGTTTCAAAAAATTTTAAAGGGGTGTGGCCCTAGGAGTGTGGCTCCATGGTACGGCATGTGCCTACGTGCATGAGAGACCCCAGGATCAACAGGCCCAGTACCAAAGAGAAAAAAATGCAGATGACACAACTCTGCTTGCTGAAAGAGAAGAGGGTCTGAATCTGAAACATTTACTGATGAAGATGGAAGAATGCAGCCTTTAGTACAGATTGTGACTCAACATCAAAACAACAAAAACCCTTACAACAACTGGGTCAGTAAGCAATTGCACAATAAATGGAGAAAAGACTGAAGTTGTCCAAGATTTTGCTTTACCTGGTTCTACAATCAACACCTGTGGAAGCAGCAGTCAAGAAATAAAAGACGTATTGCATTAGGAAAAGCTGTTGCAAAACGCACTTCTTTAAAGTGTTGAATAGTAAAGATGTCACATTGAAGACGCAGGTGCACCTGACTCATGCCATGGTGTTTTCAGTCACATCATATGGTGGTGAAAGCTTGACAGTGAATAAGGGAAACAGGAGAAGAACTGATATATTTGAATTATTGTGCTAGAGACGGATACTGAATATATCATGGTCTGCAAAAAGAACCAAAAGATCTGTCCTAGATCAAGTGCAACCAGAGCACTCCTTAGAAGCAAGGATGGCTAGACTGTGTCTTACATATTTTGGGCATGTAGTCAAGAGGGACCAATCCCTGCAGAAAGACATCATGTTTGGGAGAGTGCCGGGTCAACAGAAAAAAGGAAAAACCTCCACCAGATGGATTGACACAGGGTCTGCAACAATGGGCTTAAACATAAACAAGATCCTGTGCCTGGCACAGAATTGGGAGGTGTTTCGATCTGCTGTACATAGGGTCACTATGAATCGGACCTGACTCAGCACCTAACAACAACAAATTTATTTAGAATATAAACACAGCCTAGGGTAAGCCCTGGGCTCAACATCTAGCACTACAGGGGAAAAAAACAGCAGAACTAGTAGTTTTCAGTGCTTATCACGTACTAAGCATAATTTGACATGTTTTACATGTATTGCTTTTGTTCATGGCAATCCTGCAACACATAACGCACGCAGGATTTTCTAGTATTTTGTCTACTGATAAAACTAAACCAGCTGGTGAGCATCTGGAACCACAAAGGACTTAGAAGCAGGACTGCCTGGCCTTCTGGTCCTAACTTTTCTTCCTCATCATAGTTTAATTCCGTTTCTAACTCTGAGGTCCAAAAGCAGGTCTCAGGGAGCTCCTGGACCTACACAAACTGTATGAAAACTGTATGGCTGTGAGTCTGCAGACTTTTCTAAAAGGGAAAAATTTTAAGGGAGAAAATATGATAGATGGTGAGATGAAATACACATAGCACTCATCATACCTGCAAAATATAATCCTCTTTGCTTAAAGCACCTTTACAGATGTCCTTTGCAAAATCTAAGATGGTATAAAAAGATTATGAATAAACAAATCAAGGAGCAACTTAAGATTAAGACAAATAGGGTCCATAATAGGTTGTAGATGGAAAAAAAAAACCAGTAAAAGTCACTTTATCTTTCTACCTTGGGTGTCTGTTCTGCAAAATACTACTTCTGTTGACTGTAGTGTCACCGTCTACTGCCATCCTCAGAACGATTCTGTGGCCTGTGAGCCCCCTGCTCTTTAAACTAGGCCGTCCCTCAGGCTGCAGTGTGGCCTGAACTCAGGGCCCACAGCCCCCCTTCATCTCGCAGACCTGCAGGATGCTAATCAACAACAAAGGGATGTTAATCTTACCTCGCAGGATTGTGCTGAGGGGCTGCTCATGGAACAGATTAAAGGATGTGAATTTATTGTTGGTTTTACTATGCTGAAAGAACTGAAATCTAAATCACAAATTCTTTTTTTTTTTTTTTTTTTTGCGGTACTGGGGGTTGAACCCAGGGCTCTGTGCTTGCATGCTTTCCAAGTGCTGGACCCTCTGCACCCTCAGTGCTGGACATCGCTGCACCCTCCGCCCATTTTTTTTTTTCCTTACTTTTTTGAGACAGGGTCTCGCTAAATTATGCAGACTACCTCTGGTCTCGAATTTGCGATCCTCCTGCCTCCACCTCCCTAGCCTCTGGGATTATAGGCATGCACCACTGGGCCTGGCTTACCAGATCACAAATTCTTTAAGCATGGAAACTACTCCAGTGTTGTGTTCTGCCAATCCTCCCTCAAGAATGATATTTCAAGTTCTACTTTTATTATAGTCACACTAAGGAGCAAATTGTTACTACACAGATCAAAACAGCCCAAAGCCACCTTTGGTGGTGACTGAATTCTAACCGTATTTTCCAACACTGACTATATTTTAATAAAACTGAAAACACTATAGAATAATTATTTCTGAATATGATTCCACAATGAGTAAATGTTTGCACAGAGTAAGACAGCTAAGTAGGGGCTAAATATAGACTTTCAGCAAGTACGCGCCCCTGTTGCAAACTCTTAAAATGTTTGTATGTTTTCCAGTCTTCATTTCTTGCAACCTGACCTCCTCAGGCCACATAACAGAGGGAGCGGCTCAGCCGCCACACCCTAGGCTGGGGCCTGGCCTGGGCAAGAGGACCGGGACAGGCACACAGTCATGGCTCAGCGCTACTGCGTGCCAGCTCGGCTGACAGTTCCATGTCCACAGGCCCATGGAGTACCAACACCCTGTTGTTGTTGTTGTTAGGTGCCGTGAGTCGTGTCCAACTCATAGCGACCCTTATAGGGTTTTCAATGGCTGACTGTTTTCGGGATTGCCTCGGAAGTGGGTTGCCACGTCCTTCACCCATTTTTGTGGTGCTAGGAATCGAATTCAGGACCTCAGAGACTGCAGAGCGGCGCTCTACCAACTGAGCTAAATCCCAGCCCATCAACACCCTAGCTGTTCTTTTATGTGCACACGACATGTTCTTTCCCTACCCCCACACCTCCTTTCCTAAGGACAGTAAGGACTGAGGACCAGGGTTTCTCCAAAGAAGGCCCGTGACCAGAACGTCCACCTCTCAAAATGGGAGGTCCTAAGACCTGCGGCATCAACAACAGTGATAAGACACTAAGTTTTTATGAACTACCAGAGGAAGAAGAGGAAAGGATGGGGGAAAGAAAAGAAAATGAAAGAAATGCACTTCAACATACAGCTTCCCCATCTTCTGTCTCCATGTTACAAAAACCACTTAAACTTTACTTTTCCTTTCCCGGAACTTGACTTTGAAGGCTTCCTGGAGGTGGGATCCTTGGCTGGACAGCACAGCTCAGGGCTGGAGAGGAAGATGTAGGTCGGAAGATATTCCAGCTCTCACAGCACTGACCTTCTCTTTCCCAAAGGGCCACGTTCCCTTCCCTGCAGGGCAGCTCTGGTATGCGCAGGTACGGGGCAGGAGCCCCGCATTCTCCTGGGGAAGGGGGTGCTTTCACTTCATCTCCACACTGTTTTGAGTCACTTCTCAAATTCTGAACCCCTCAGTCAGGAAGCCCCCACATTTCTGTCAGCTTGTCCTGCTGTGGGGGCTTGTGTGTTGCTGTGATGCTGAAAGCTATGCCACTGGTATTTCAGATACCAGCAGGGACATCCATGACGGCTAGGTTTCAGCTAAGCTTCCAGACTAAGACAGACTAGGGAGAAGGACAGGGCAGCCTACTCCCAAAACAATTAGCCATTGAAAACCCTATGAATGGCAGAGAACCACTATCAAACACAGCGCTGTTGAGCGCCCCAGGCTGGAAGGCATTCAAAAGACGCCTGGGAAAGAACTGCCTCCTCAAAGTAGAGTTGACCTTAATGATGGGAATGGAGTAAAGCCCCAGGGATCTCCTTTTGCTGATGTAGCCTGACACAAAATGAGAAGAAATATAATGGCTGCAACAATGGGCTCAAATATAAAAAGACCATGTGCATGGCACAGTGCTGGGTAGTGTTTCATGCTGTTGTACTTAGGGTTGCTATGAGTTGGATTTGACTCAACACCATTTAAGAATAGTCAGGAAGAGCCAATGTCTCAGCAAATCCCCGGAAGAGTCCAAGGGCTTCAAGGACCGTGGGCTTGTCCTGTGGGACTGCCACCTGATGGCCAGGGCTATCTGGCTGACCTCTTTGGATGACGGTTCCAGTTTCCCTCCCCCACGAGGATCAGAAGCTGGAGATACGCCCTGCTCTTTGGAAAAGAGTCCATTCCCTCCTATTTTAACGACTTTGTTTTACCACGTCGCACAAAGGCTACCTTTACTCTGCCATCGTAACTGGAAATCTCTTAAGCTCTATTTTTCATTTATCATTTCACTTTCTTATTGGTTTTGTGTAGCCCCATTTTTAATGGACTTAAATTTGTCAATATTTTCTGTTTCTAGACTGAGCTGCCTGCAGCCGTACCACTGTGGTGTCTGATCCCGTCAGATCTTGGAAGCTAAGCAGGGTCGGGCCTGGTTAGTACTTGGATGGGAGACCGCCTGGGAACACCAGGATTGATAAAAAGACTGCATCTTCAAAAGACCAGTACCGCCACCTAACTGCTGTGTTGCCATCTTACTGCTGTAGGCTTGGGAGAAGGACCCGGCAACCCACTCCCAAAAAACAACCACCCATTGAAAACCCTATGAACAGCAGAGAAGCACTGACATTACTGTTTCACCTGTTGCATATAGAGTTGCTGAGTCAGACACCGAATCCACGGCCCCTAACAACAGCAACAAGAGTGAGCCACACAGGGAGGCTTCCTTCACTCCTAGTTCATAAAGGAATTCACTCAGACTTTCTCTCCTGCCATTTGGAATTCATCAAAATAGGTGTATTCTGTAAGGGCTGAATCTGATTTTACAGAAAGATAAAGAAGATCTAAGTTGTCCCTGTACCTTTTACTAAGAATCCTCCTTTTCCCCTAATGATCTGAGAAGCCACCTTAATCATACGCTAAGTTCCCAAAACACTTGAGTTTATTGTGGATGTTTCTATTCTGTCCCATTCACCAGTCTCTGCTGCACGAGTTGTTGTTGTTGTTGTTGTTGTTGTTAGGTGCCGTCGAGTCGAGTCCGACTCATAGTGACCCTATGTACAGCAGATCGAAACACTTGCCGATTCTGTGCCAGGCAAACCATCTTATTTATGTTTAAGCCCATTATTGCAGACACTTATCACACTGCTTTTAGGTGTGGAAGCTGTTCAACGTGTTAAATATGTTAAAAGTGACTAGATATTGTTTTTCTTTTTCTCTTTTTTTTTTTTTTTTTTTTTTGCGGTACTTGGGGTTGAACCCAGGGCCTCGCATTTGCATGCTCTCCAAGTGCTGGGCCACTGAGCTGCACCTCTGGCCTTTTTTTTTTTTTTAACTTTTTCAGACAGGGTCTCGCTAAGTTATGCAGACTTCCTCTGGTCTTGAACTTGTGATCCTCCTGTCTCCGCCTCCCAAACTGCTGGGATTACAGGCACTTGCCACCATGCCCGGCCGATATCATTTTTCTTTTAATTGGAATTTTCTGGCTATTCCCTTTCATTTATCCACTTAGAATCAATTTATCTAGCTCTTAAAATAAACCCTGAGCTGAATGTAGTGGCACACGTCTGTAATCCCAGAAATTTAGGAGGCGCAGGTGGAGGCAGGAAGATCGTGAGTTTGAGGCCAGAGGTTGTGGTGGTTGTTGTTAGGTGCCATCTAGTCGGTATCCGACTTGTTGTTGTTGTTAGGTGCCGTCGAGTCGGTATCCGACTCATAGCGACCCTCAGGGTTTTCAATGGCTGACTGTTTCGGGATTGCCTTGGGAGTGGATTGCCAGGCCCTTCTCCCATTTTTGCGGTGCTGGGAATTGAGCTTGGGACATCAGACAAAGCAGCGCAGTGTTCTACCAACTGAGCTAAATCCCAGCCCCGAGGCCAGAGGTAGCCTGGGTGATTTAGTGATATTCTGTCTCAAGATAAAAAATTAAAAAGGAAGCTAGAGGTAGGTGTGGCTCCGTGGTAGAGCAGCTGGAAAGCATGCACGAAGTCCTGGGTTCAGCCTCCAGCATGGCATGCATGTATGCATGAATAAGCACAACATCCCTGAGAGCACGAGTGAGATCACGTTAAAACTACCAACGAACCTATGCAGAAACACCACCTGTGGGAAAGTCAGTCCTCCTACACAAGGATGGTGTGGACAGTGACAAGCCCACACAGGACATTACCCTCTCCCAAGTACCATTTTGAGAGTTTCCAATACTTTCAACAGCAAGGGTCAGATCTGCAATTTGTTAGGAAGTGGTTTCTTCCTACGTCAGAAATGACATTTCTGACACGGAGTTCTGCAACCTCCGCACTGAAGCTGTGAGGAGCTGGGAGGGGACAGAGAGGACTTAGCACCCTGGTGAAGGGGAGGTGGGAGCACACCCAGCACACTACGTCATCAATCCCATAATGAGCCCCCAGAGCCTCCTACAACATTACGTGATGATCTGCTGCAACTGCACCTCTAGCTCTGTCTCCTGAGGAGAGGGTAATGTCCTTGGCTCCTGGCAATGATCCCACAGGGGCACACTTTACAGTGCTTTCCTGCCAGCATGCTTCTTTAAACATGCTCCATCGGAATTCCTGAAGGGGATTCTTATTATTTATAAAATAGAAAACCTATCACATGACCTTTTCAGTCGTAAAAAATATGGTTACTGGTAACAATAGCTGTGTTTTTTTTAACTGATAAATGAACAGCACATACTAAAGACATGAGGCAGCTCAAAAAAAAAAAAAAAAAAAAAAAAAAAAAAAAAAAAAAAAAAAAAAAAAAAAAAAAAAAAAAAAACCTAGCCTGGCATGGTAGAGCAGGTCTGTAATCCCACTGACTCTGGAGGCTGAGGCAGGAGGATCGTGATTTTGAGGCCAGAGGCATCTTCCATAACTTAGCAAGACCCTGACTAAAAATAAAAAATAGAAAATAGGCTGGGGTACAGCCCAGTGGTAGGGCACTTGCAAAGTATGTGTGAGGCCCTGGGTTTAACTCTCAAGTAACACAAAAAATAAAATAAATAAATAAATAAATAAATAAACAAACCTAAAGCAGACAAGAATTTCCTTGGTCACCACACTAGTAGGTGGCACTGCTACTCTGGTTTTCTGATGGCAAACCTTTGGCAAAATGTGTGCTGAGCCAGTGTGCCTGTGAATTGCCACTAACTATACACCTTCCTCAATATATATGTAGTTTAAGAATTTTGTCATTTGCTCCATCCAGAGTGTCATGTGTTGCACGGTTGTGAATAAATTCTTTCGTGGCTCAAAGCTTGTGTAGATCTTCACTATATGGGGAATAGAGTTGGTACCAAAAAGGAGAAAACACTGCCTTAGCTTAGATTCACCCACAAAAGAGGATGGGAGAAAGTCAGGGAAACCACCAGCAGTAGACAGCTAAGGATGAGAAAGCGCGAGGTAGATGCTGAGGTCTGGGAAAGACAAGGCCAAGCCCACGTGGGCCACACAGACGTAAAGCCCATGTCCTCTGAGATGGTCTCAAAGCTTACAGACTGTGTGTAGGTGGGAAAGGCATCACAAACATTTTTTAAAAGGTGCTTGCTGAGGGAAACCCTCCCACCACATTCTAACATAATGTCCCAAATTCGTCTGGAGTGGCTAGGCAGGAAGACAGTACAAGAAGCACAGGCCTATAATGCCAGCACTAGGGAGGCTGAGGCAGGAGGACAGACATGAATTTAAGGCCAACTGGTCTACATGGCAAGTTCTGGGCCAGACTGGCTCCACGCTATGTCAAAAACAAACAAAAAACAAAAAGAAAAAAATGTGAAGAAATGAGAGGACATAACCAAAAGACTGAGCGCACAGGGCAATGGCGCACTGTGGGGTGGGGAGTGTGGGTGCAGTTTGGGAGCCGGCACGAGGCAGCCTCAGAACTGCAGGAAGTGAGGGGCTGGGATGGAGCGTGCACCCAAGCACTGCTTGGATAAAGGCAAGCAGAAAGGCTGACACAAGAGCCTGGGAAATGCTGGCTGGCAAAAGTTTGGAATGTAACTCCTAAGTCGTTTATTACATTCATTACAACTTCCCCAGTACCACTCAGCAGGCTACCTGACTGCCAAGGAGTGTGAAGGACAGACGCCAACAGGACAGAGAGCATCCAGGTCACCAGGAAAAGGGAGCGGGCACAAGCAGACACACGGCTGTGCACGGGCAGCAAGGCCTCTGTGGAGATGACCAACAGCCTGAAGGAAAGACGGACCTGAGCCACACAGCCGCACAGCTCTGGAGACTCAGTGTCGCCTCAAAGGGCAGCACAGCAGATGGCCTCAAAGGGCAGCACAGCAGATGAGGAGGTGAAGGCCGCAGCCCTCAGCTTGATGCTCAAGGCACCTGGCCATGCCTCCGGAAACATCTTCTCTGCCAGCTCCCCGTCCCCACCTCTCATCCACCAGGCCCACCCTCCACCCCACTCTCTCCAGTGGGAGTCTGCTCTTGCCCCACTTTTCTGCCTCCATGGCTCTCTGTCCACAGCACCCTTCTCCCAGCTGAGAGCTACCAGAGTGCGGGAGGACAAGGATGGTCACAGAAGGGCCCTTTTCTAGGGCCCTCCAGACTGGAAGGTGCAGCCACAATTCTTTTTTTTTTTTTTTTTTTCCGGTACTGGGGTTGAACCCAGGGCCTCGCGCTTGCATGCTCTGCAAGTGCTGGACCACAGAGCTGCGCCCTCAGCCCATTTTTTTTACTTTTTGAGACAGGGTCTCGCTAGGTTACGCAGACTGCCTCTGGTCTCGAACTTGCGATCCTCCCGCCTCTGCCTCCCGAGCCACTGGGATTATAGGCGTGCGCCTCCGCGCCCGGCCCCCACAACTCTTTTCAAGCAAAGGAAGCTGCTGTTCCCAGTGCCGTCCGCTGAGGTCACGGTCTACGGTGTATTTCTTCACCGTTCACGTACATTTGACGCTCTGGAGATCTGGCGCAGCACGTCTGGGCTGGGGCCTCAGGTCCTGCATCCCAGAGAAGCTGCGAGGTGAGGCCTCTGTGGTTGCCCAGGGTCCACATCTGAAGCGAGAGCAGGAGGACGGAACAAGAAGCCAGGCAAAGCCATGCCATTATTTGCACTCAGGATCTAGACGTGCGACACAGAGGGACTAGGCTTGTGGAGCAGAAGGTTCCAGGGATATGAGGTAAGGATGCGTAAGGAAGCCAGGCGCTGTGGCGCCTGCCTGTAATCCCAGCGGCTGGGGAGGCGGAGAGAGGAGGGTCGCAAGTTCGAGACCAGAGGTTGCGTAAGGAGGCAGCCATGACCACATGGGGCCACAGCAAATCAGAAGGCTACCTCAACAGGTGGGTTTCTGGGCGAGAAGAGCAAGGATGAGGCCGAGTCACAGGACTGGCCTCAGAGGCAGCTCCTCAGGTCCTGTTCCGGAATCCCATTTTTTCACTGTACCGTAAAATACAACTCTCGCCCAGTTTGTCTTAAGGCAGCTGGAGAGCAACAGGGAAGAGCCTGGGCCTGGTGGAGGATAAGTCTGAGAGACATCCAGCAAGGCTCAACAGGTTCAAGGGTGCGCGTCTGAGTCAATCGATAGTAAGCCAAGAATATACAATAGTCAAAAGGATTCTCGGCTTGTCTGAAATAATCCGCTTTATCTATTATCTACCATAGCAAAGACAAATAAGAAACAATGCTTCCTCCTAGCAGAGGGATGCATTCACTGAATACTGAACGCCCACTCTGGGGCAGGCCCTCTATTAGGCAATGCCAATACACAGAAAAACAAGCTGAGTTACCTGCTCCTTGAGAAAGAATCTAGGGCCGTCTGGGAAAATCATTTCAAAGTCAGCCTCAGAAATGCCATGACGAAGGCAGCATGGGAACGGGGAAATTAATTTACTTTTTTACCTATAACTTCCAGCTTGTCACTTTTCCTGGAATTGTTATGAACAAAATACTTTTTATGATTAAGCTTTGCTGTTCAATCGAACCATAAAGTGAAGTAAAAGCATATTTTGAGATAGTAAATTCTTTACAAATCAGAAAAACCTGCAAGTCAGAAGACTCTAAAATGCTTATCACGTCCATTCACTTGTTTAAAGGAGCGCACCTGCAATGCTCCACCCCAGATAGATGTATTTTTTTAATCAAAGCCAGATTATGCTTGAATCCATTTAACGTGATTACACTTAAAATCAAGCTCTTCTGTTTTAGCCAACACTTAAAAAATACCTGTATCACCAAGGCCTACTTTTGTTTCAATTTTAATTAAAGGTTATTTTGTCAAGCAACAGGCTTTTGCTATTCCCTGCCCAAGGGTATAGATTCCAAGAGATTTTTATGTCATTACTAAAAGTAACAAGGAAAAGCTAGGAAAGTATATGATAGAAAAATAAAGACCAAAGGCATCATAGAGTGCTCTAGTTACCGATTCAGAAGACTCAAAGGTGAAAGTATATAAATATTTCCTAATGCAAACTAGATTCTGCCACATTACATTTGATTTTAGTCTTTTTAAAGGTGTTTATACCTATTATACCACATTACAATTTAATCAGGCATCAGTTGTGCAACTAATCTTCCAATAAAGGATAGAGACAAACAAAAAACAAGCAAATGTAGTACTACTTAAGAGCTTAGAAAAGTTTAACTGTAAAAAAATAAAATGTACTTAAGAATAGTTACTTGCTCATCTCCAAAGATGGACTGAGCAGGCACACCAAAGAAACAACTCCTCTTGCCTTGCCTTCTCCAACCCCTTCTCAAATCTGTCCCTCATCCTATCCTAGTCCATCATTTCCTCCTGTGGGAGACACCTGCAGCACCTTGCAACCAGCTCCCTGGCCTGGGTGAATCTTCTCCAACCCACTATGCCGAGGTAGGAGAATTTATGCCGCAATAAGAAACAATCTACGGAAATCTAAGTGGCTTACAATAACAAGTAGATTGGTTTTCATGCCATTTAACACCTGCATAGTTTCTGGCACATTTCTTAACTCTTGAGACCTCAGGCTCCTCTTTCACACACTGGGGAAATATTATCACTGAGTGAGGTAAGTGAGAAACACTGAGCACAGTGCCTAGCACTCTGTGGGAGACAACTGGGGCTGCCACTGTTCCTACCGACACGGAGTCTGAATCAGAGCCTGCATGCCCACTGTGCCCAGTTCTGGCCACATCCCGCAGCAAATGATGAGCTACCTGCAAGTAAAGATAGGACCTGACTTGGTTGTGGAACTGCAGGGCTTATTAGAGCTTCTGGCACACGGTAGGCCCTCAGTGAATGTCTGCGAAGCGGAAGAGCAGAATGCTCAAGAAAATTCCATGGCTTAGAAGACCCTGCACGTGCCGCACACCCTGAGCGCCATGTAAGGGCATGCTCACAGGTATGTCTGGCCTGCAGGACACCTGACTAAAAGCACAAGATGACGGCCAGGGCAGCACCTGGAGATGGGAAATCCCCCAGCTTAAGGCCCCTGAACCAAGCCTCGACGTGAGCCAGGCAAGTGCTGCTGCTTCCACCAAAGCCCAAGCAAAGGAATGTGGCTGCCCACCTGGTCGAATCAGCACAAGTTACTCTCCACACAGCAGAGTGTGATCCAAGGCTCCCCTGTTCCTCGATCCGTACTTAGGACCCGTATGTACCAGGCTACAAGGGCACACAGAAGCCAGGCCCAGCAGGGGGAGCCTCTCTGAGGGAATGGTAGGTCCTCTGTGCCCTAGAGACAGTCTACTCCCTCGGACTGGAGTGTAGTCACAGGGGAGCATACAGGTGTCAAGTTAAAAACAAAGAGAGACAGAGAGAGCAAGACAGAGCGAGAGAGAAGAGAGTGACCAAGGCCACCACCGGCTCGATCCTCTCACTGGTCTCCTTAGCTCATGCTCAGGTGAGGCAGGATGCCTCCCCTAGTACCAGAGCCTTCTGAAGGGAGGAAGGGCAGGAGGGCAAGTGGAATGACATGCTGGGTGAACCTGGCCTCTGAGGCCAGCATGCTTCAACGTCACTCATCCTGAAAGCTTGGGCAGCATCAGCGCCCCCGAGCTGTCTGGTCAGAGAGCTTTACCATCTTACGTTTTAGTGTCTTCCTCTAGGTTGGGAGTTACTTCTGGGCACGTACCTCCTCTTTCACTTCCGTCTTGTTGTTGTCGTTAGGTGCCGTAAAGTCCAGTCCGACTCATAGGGACCCTCATAGGGTTTTCAATGGCTGACTATTTTTGGGATTGCCTTGGGATTGGGTTGCCGCGTCCTTCTCCCATTTTGCGGTGCTGGGAATCGAACTCAGGACCTCAGAGACTGCAGAGCAGCGCTCTACCAACTGAGCTAAATCCCAGCCCTCACTTCTGTCTAGCACCTCACAAAACATTTGGCACAAAGTATGCTCTTCAACATCTGTTTCTCTGGCAATATGTTTTTAAAGTTACTATCAAAGATATATTTTCAGTTGCGTGACACAGTTGTGAAAGCTGGATAGTGAATAAGGGAGACAGGAGAAGAACTGATGCTTTTGAATTATGGCGCTGGAGACAAATACTGTATTTACCACGGACTGCCAAAAAAAACAACACATCTGTCCTAGAAGTATAACCAGAGTGCACCTCGGAAGCAAGGATGGCTAGACTGTGTCTGATGTATTTTGGACATGTTGTCAGGAGGGACCAATCCCTGGAGAAGGACATCATGTTTGGGAGAGTGGTAGGTAAACGCAAAAAGGGAAGACCCTCAGCTAGATGGACTGACACGGTGCCTGCAACAATGGGCTCAAGCATAAAAAAGATTGGGTGCCTGGGACAGAGTCAGGGAGTGTTTCAGTTGGACCCCACTCCAGGGCACCTAACAGCAAAACCATATATATGCTGCCTTTAAATAAGAATGCTACTTCTAAGAATAATGTCTACATTACATTAAATATTAGAAATTCTGTAAAGATTTAAGTCTCTTCTTTTTGGATATGTATGAATCCTACTGTCATGATTTATAAGCCCATAAAAGCCACACACTTACGGGGCAGGATAGACAGTAAGCCTGGAATGCATAGCACAGCACTAGAATTCCTGCTATAAAGATCACTGATGCCTCAGGCTTTTAAAAAAACGAGATGTCACATGAAGCTGTACATCAGGATCTTGCCCTCAAGAAAAAACATTACATACTGCTCTGCCCATTCACCTTTAAATTACAGCTCCTGGCACTCTGTCTGGAGTGTGTGTGTGCATGCGTGCGTAAGCCTGTGGCCAGTGTGTTTAAATGAACACCTGCAACCTAAAAGCAACACCACAAAGACAGCTGTCAGAGCAGGAAACTTGGCGCTTATCAAGAACTTCCAAAACTTATGGCTTAGCACAGTGACACTCAGAAGCAAATCTGCAATGAGGTGTGAGGCTCCCAGGGAACCGCAGCTTCTGCCGATTGAAAATGTGAATCTGATGTCGTGAACCTTAACCAATGACGCATTTGTGCCACGCCCATCACTACAGTGGGTACATCCCACGCCACAAATGTGCACTTTCCTAAAAGGAACATTGGTTTTTCTGGCTCTTTATCTGAGATAGTTAGCAAGCCTGCCACATTAGGAAAGGCAGTGCTCCAGGCACACTGGGGCTGTGCGCCCCTGGGCTGGCACCCGAAGGCCCAGGTTAACTCTTAGCACAACCCTCCCAACATAACACCATGTATGGTGCTCTGACTCTCCCTTACTGGTAGACACTGAGCCATGGGTCAGGAAAGAGCATGGGGCACACAGGACAACAGGGGCCAATGCTAATGACGGCCCACAGCTTCCTCCACCACTGTTCCGGCAACACATCACGACATCGGTCTCAGTTGTACAAACTAGGAGTCATGAACTTGAGTTTGAATCTGCGTATCTCATCACCAAGGCTGGACTTTGCATCTGTTTGACAAGTTTCAACAAAATAAGTATATATAGTACAAGTGCAAAAAATGCCCATTTATTCAATATATGCTAAGTGAGTCCAGCTGGAGACAGGGAACTACAGCTGATTGTTCTAACAGGTGCAAACTGAAACATAAAATTACCAATAGAGAATAACTTTTTTTTTTCTGGCACTCGGAGTCAAACCCAGGACCTCGCGCATACTTTTACAAGTGATCTACCACTGAGCTGCACCCCAGCCCTTTCTTTAAAAATTTTTTATCTTGAAACAGGACCTCACTAAGTTACACAGGCTGCCTCTGGCCTCAAAACTGCAGTCTTCCCGCCTCCACCTCCAGAGTCACTGGGATTACAGGCACGTGCCACTGTGCCCAGACAGAATAATCCTTTAAAAAAAAAGAAAGAAGCCAGGCACAGTGGGAGACGCCTGTGATCCCAGTGGTGTGGGAGATAGAGACAGGAGGACCGAGAGTTCAGGGCCAGAGGCAGCGTGCATAATTCAGTGAGACCCTAACTCAAAACAAAAAATGAAAAACTGGGCTAGAGGTGCAGCTCAGTGGTAGAGCACTTGCGAATTAGGTGTGAAGCCCTTGGTTCAACCCCCAAGTACCAAAACAAAAAGATAAAATAAAATAAAATAATAAAATGAAACAAGCCAGGTACACCGGTGGACATCTACGCTCCCAGCATTCAGAAGGCTGAGCTGGGAAGATTGAGTTTGAGACCAAACTGGGGTAAACAGTGAGATCTAGTCTCAAAAACAAAACATCAATTAATTTATGGTCATTCTAACCACAATTGTGATGTAACTAAAATTTCCAAACAATTTAACTTTTAAGGCCTACATGTGGAACTCCTTGAACCTTATGTGTATATGAAAAAGTTTTTATCCTATCCACACTTATTAAGACTCCACTAACATTCTTTCTTCTAAAGTTACTAGAAACCGAAGTTTCAAATTTAAAACATATCTATCTTTACAAGGGCTGGGATTCAGCTCAGTTAGTAGAGCACTGTGCTACAGTCTCTGAGGTCCCGAGTTCAATTCCCAGCACCACAAAAATGGGAGAAGGGCCTGGCAATCCACTCCTAAGGCAATCCCAAAACAATCAGCCATTGAAAACCCTATGAGGGTCGCTATGAGTCGGATACCGACTCGACTGGCACCTAACAATAACAAACAACAACATCTTTACAAAGAAGACAGAAATTTCTTTCTCCTCCCGAGGTACTGAATGTAACAGTCATGGCCCCCTTTGGGAGGAACTTCCCCAAGAGCGCCCGCTGGGAGAAGCCGAGTCCTGCAATCTGGCCCGCATGCCCAGCTCACAGGAGCCTTGGGCACCCTGCCGCTGCGGGAGCTGCAGGGCCAGACAGCAACTCCACCAGAAGCACGGATGGGAACAGTGCTCATCCACATCTGAAGATCGCCTGGCCCCGCTCTTCTCGGCACGGACGCCCTGAGACAGTTACATCTCATTTGCGGCTGAAGGAGGGAAAAGGGGGTAGCTGAAAATTGCCAGGTTGGAATTCCAACAGGCCAGGGACTCGCCCTCTTCTCTCTCTACTCCCTCAGGCCTGCCAGTCAGATTTTTTCCTGTCAACACCCCCGCTACTGACAGCCCTGCTCAGGCCTCCCCAGCTTGCCCCAGGCTGTCTACCCAGGATGGCAGGTGCAGACCATAGACACTGACCCGGCACAGGGGCAGCCCGCTGGCTTCAAGCGGGCATCCAAATTTGCACCGCTCAGCCCACTCCCACTCCTTACGTGGGTCCCTCCTCTTCACCTTCAGGCAGCCATTATGGGATGAAAAACCCGAGACCTCAACTCCAATCCCTCCCGCTGCCCGACTCTGCATGCTAGTGACCAATTAACATGTCATTAACTTAAAGGTCTCCTGTGGATTTTTCCAGTGGGTACATTCAGCATTGTCACTAACACACACCAAGTAAACAGGGATGAATCACTCCCAGAAATCAGTCTCACATTAAGCCAATTATTCAAATATCTAAGAGTAACCTGAGCTCACTGCAGCCTGTGGAAGGATCTGTAATGTAAGATGTGCATTAATATAAATAATACAAGCGGCTCAACTTGAAAAAGACAATCCCATCACCCCTCTTATCCCTGCAATCAACCGATAGACTGAGAGGCCCCAGCCACACACAGTTTCCTGCAGTTCTCAGCCCCGGGGCCTGAAACGTTGCCTAAAGGAAATTTTCAGCCAAACGAAAACTGGAAATGGCATTTAGGAAGTTAACATAGCTCTTCAGCTATGATTCAGTTTCTTCAGCTATGATTCAGTTTCAGGTAGTCGTTCGTTTTCCTTAAACGATTAAAATACAAATATTCTCTTTGCTCACATGAATATAATACAAAATTTCTTTTACTAAAGACTTCTTTTGGGGAATGCCAAGACTGTACTCTACATTAACTACTTAAAAATAGTCTGGATAAGCAGAATCTTATCCCTCGAGTAGCAATACCGAAGGATTCTACAGGGAAAATACTAAACGATGCAGGAAATATCAAAAGAAGACGAAAGGAATACATAAGTCATTACACTAAATAGAACTGGCAGATAACCAACCACTTCAAGAGGATGCATATGATCAGGTACCAAGGGTAGCAAACAATGAAGTAGAAGCTGCTTTGAAGGAACTGATGGAATACCAATTGAGATGTTTAAATAAACAGATGGAGCACTGGAGGTGTTAACATGTTTATGCCAAGATATCTGGAAAACAGCTACCTGGCCAACTGACTGGAAGAGATCCATATTTGTGCCTATTCCCAAGAAAGGCGATCCAACTGAATGTGAAAACTATCGAATGATATCATTAATATCACATGCAAATAAAATGTTGCTAAAGATAACTCAAAAGCAACTGTGGCAGTGTATAGACTAGGAACTGCCAGAAAATCAAGCCAGATTCAGAAGAGGGCCTGGAACCAGGGACATCAATGCTGATGTCAGATGGATATTAGCCAAAAGCACAGAATACCAAAAAGGTGTCTGTCTATGCTTTATCAACTATGCAAAGGCATTTCATTGTGTGGAGCATAACAAATTATGGATAACAATGTGAAGAATGGGAACACCAGAGCACCTAATTATACTCATAAGGAATCTGTACATGGACCAGGAGGCAGTCATTCAAATAGAACAAGGAAACAGTGTCTGGTTTAAAGTCAAGAAAGGTGTGTGTCAGGGCTGTATCCTTTCACCGTGCCTCTTCAATCTCTATGCTGAGCAAATATTCTGAGAAGCTGGACTTTATGAAGAAAAACGAGGCATCAGGATTGGAGGAAGACTCATTAACAACCCGAGTTATGCAGATGACACACTGTGCTTGCTGAAAATGAAGATTAGAAACATTTACTGATGAAAATCAAAGAACACGGCCTTCAGTATGGATTGTACCTCAATATCAACGAAACAAAAATCCTTATAACTGAGTCAATACGCAACTTCACAATAAATGAAGAAATGATTGAGGTTGTCCACGATTCTGCTTTACTTGGTTCTACAATCAACAACCATGGAAGGAGTAGTCAAGAAATCAAACGATGCATTACATTGGGAAAAGCTAATGCAAAAGATCCCTCCAAAATGTTAAAATATAAAGAAGTCACACTGGAGACAAAGGTATGCCTGACTCATGCCATGGAATTTTCAGTCGTATCATATGGTTATGAAAGCTGGACACTGAATAAGGGAGACAGGAAAAGAATTGATCCTTTTCAATAATGGTGCTGGAGATAAATATTGAATACCCATGGACTGCCAAAAGAACCAACAGATCCACCCTAGAAGTGTAACCAGAGCGCTCCTTGGAAGCAAGGATGGCTAGACAACGTCTGGTGTATTTTGGACATGTTGTCAGGAAGGACCAATCCCCGGAAAAGGACATCATGTTAGGGAGAGTGGCATGTCAATGAAAAAAAAGGAAGATCCTCAACTTCCAACACTGGATTGACACAGTGTCTGCAACAATGGGCTTAAACATAAAAAAGATCATGTGCCCAGTAGAGTCGGGGAATGTTTTGCTCTGTTGTACACAGGGCTGCTACGAGTCACACCCAACTCAACAGCACCTAAGAAGCACCACAACAGTTTAAACTTAGTTTTTAAAAATCACCTTACTCCTATACCTGAAAGATACTAGATATTCTGTATGCTTTTGGAGATACAAATCACGTCTGTGATCACAACACAGAAAGTCGGAAAAGCCATGGCTCTGACTGGCTCCCTTCCCCCAACACCTCCCAAGCCGCGGCCCGTGCCGAGTCCAGGCAGATGAAGAGGTTCAGAGCACGGGCCCGGAGCCAGGCTGCCTGCGTTCTTGTGTGGCTACGACCCTGGCTTATGTAACTTTGGGCAGGCTAATGTTCACGTGCCTCAGTTTACAAAGTAAGATGGGATCATGTTGCCCGCTCCCACAAATGTCGTGAAGATAAATATGCTGATACAAGGAAGGGCCCAAGGAATGCCAGACACACACGAAGCACCACTTAATGCTCGCAATGCTGTTACCGTGATTCCTGTTATTCTTCATTTCAGAAGTAATTTAACTTCTGCAGCGTGCAAACCTTTATTTTTCCAACCTAAATGAGTGTCCAAGTTATTAATACTTCCCGCACAAGAGACACGCGGTTACTTGGAGAGATAGACAAATTATTATGATAAGTGGCATAAAGATCGTAATAAGCAAGGTAGTGGTTATAATGGCCAATCCCCGAGCTGGGTATTGAGGCAGCTGGCAGGTAGAGGGCCCTAGAACCAGAGCACCACTTTTTGCTCCTCCATTACCCCTTGGCCTCCTAACCATTTCAGCAGAGTCTGTTCTCAAGAAAAGACCAGAAATGCGTTCACACAAATATGTAAAATGACGACGAAGGGTTAAGATGTTTCTCCTTTAAGGTGTTTTTGCATCTGAACACCAATTTGAACTGATGAAACAAAAGGGAAGCTTAGTAATGGAACCTGCAGCACAACTGGAGATGTGCTGCGTTCCTGAGTGCTGGACTGGCTGGTAACAGACAGCAAGTTGGTCCTGCACCTGGAGGGCAGGCAGGAAGAGCTGGCAGCTCATGGTGGAGACCTGGCATGGGCCCTGGCCTTTGCCCACTCTGGGCACCCATTCACAGCTGCTACCTGCTCATATGGTTGTGAAAGCTGGACACTGAACAAGGGAGACAAGAGAAGAATTAACGCTTTTGAACTATGGTGCTGGAGATGTCTATTGAATATACCATGGGCTGCCAAAAGAATCAACAGATCTGTCCTAGAAGAAGTGCAACCAGAGTGTTCCTTGGAAGGAAGAATGGCTAGACTGCATCTTACATATTTCAGACACGTAGTCAGGAGAGATCAATCCCTCGAAAAAGAGAAGAAAACCTTCCGCCAGATGGATTGACACAGTGTCTGCAACAATGGGCTTAAACATAAATAAGATCATGTACCTGACACTGTAGCCCTGTGGCATTCGATCCCGTCAGATCTCTGAAGCTAAGCAGGGTCAGGCCTGGTTAGTACCTGGATGGGAGACCGCCTGGGAACACCAGAAGCTGTAGGCTTGGGAGAAGGACCTGGCAACCCCCTCCCAAAAATCAATCTGCCATTGAAAACCCTATGAACAGCAGAGAAGCACTGACAATAGTGTTACCCCTGTTGTACAGAGGGTCGCTAGGAGTCGGATACCGACTCGACGGCACCTAACAACAACAACAACAACAACCTGACACAGAATCAGGAAGTGTTTCCATCTGCTGTACACAGGGTCGCTATGAGTCATACTCGACTCGATGGCACCTAACAACAACAACCTGCTCAAGACCATGAGGACAGCACCACCAACCTGGGAGTGTGAGGCCACACCGAAGGAGCACCAGGTAGGCGTTCCTTGCATGCTGAGCTGAGGCAGAATGACACAGTACAACACAGGCTTTGGAACGGGTTGGTAGAAAAAACATTGCCCTAAGACACACCACTCAGTAAACATGGGAGGCGCTATGTAAAAGCAGTTAGTGATGTGATCAGCACCGGTCAGAACGTCATCCTCACAACAGGAGAATGCAGGAGGTGAGGAACATCATCTCCATCGTACATACGAAGGGTGAGTCAGAAAGTACGCAACCTGTGAAGGGCTGCCTCGTGACTAAGCAAAACCCCCTGGTACTCAGACTGGCTCTTTTTCTCCAAAAATCTGCCCGTTCCGTGTACTGTGAAGGTTAGGGGTGTGAAGGTCCCGGCAGCAGGCTGTCTGGGGAGGGTTCACGCAGAAGGCCCTGCAGCAACTGCCGCGCCGACAGGTTCTTTGTGCTTAGGCCCTGAGAGCGCTCAGGGGAATCGAGGTCACACTGTCACTTGGTGGTATCTGCATCATCCTGCAAGGCCGGAAATGATGAAACCAGAGTAGGAGACAATCGAGGGGACATCCAGGACCCAAATGGGACAAGGTCCCTGGAGACCAGGGCTTCAGCACAGCTGAGGGAGAACCACCAAGGAGGTGGCCTTTGGTAGAGCAGTGACAAGAAATGAAAGATGCCAATCTAGGGTGAGCCCCTCACAAGCTGCCACTTCATGGAAAACACCTATCAGCTCAATGGCTGGGGTTTGCCAGACATCTGCTCGCCGAACAGAAGACAATTTCCACAAGCAGGCTGTGGGCCCACACGGGCACCATTAGTGTGGCATCAGCACCCCAAAGAATATAAACACTGGCAAGGGCACCCTGTGCGGAGGACGAGCGCACAGGCCACCGTCCGGGGGCCTTCCACGGAAGACAGGGACCCACAGAAGAGAAGCGAGGTAAAAGACCACGAATCACCGGAAGAAAGGCCACTGAGAAGAGAGCGGGCAGGAGGAGAGGGCAGGGAAGGGAGGAGAACAGAGAGGGGGCCAGCGAGGAACACTGGGGGCAGTGCTCTGGGGGCAGAAACACTGACCTCCGGGAGTCCAGAAAGCACAGTGAGAGCAAGCGCACCCCGAACCCAAGCACAGACTCCCCCAGCAAAGGTTGCGACAAGGAGCTGCTGAGGCTCAATGCTGGCCACTGTGCACAGCCCACTGACTACCAGCCTCACCCCGACCCTCACGGCACACGGCAGGCTGCCCGGCCCTCGGCTCCCAGCCTCTCTTCCGCCTTCAGGGTCCACACACCGGTTCTTCCCGAGGCTCAGAGGGTGGCCACTCCTTGCTCCCCACGCGTCCTCACACTCCCTGAAGAGGGTGCTTCTACATCTGTCTCCCCGCTGCACGGGAATCCCCAAGGCACCCCTTGTCCAGAACACTGGCTGGCACGGAGCACGTGGCAAATACATCCTTGTTGAACTGAAAGAAAAACCCTCACTAGGATTCTGGAGTACAGAATATTCTTGCCTTTTAACTGCAACATAGCAGTTAATTTCAATTCCAACTAAACCCTACAGCTTGAGACTAAGTACTACTCCTGTTCCAACAGATTAAGATGGGTATGAAATTAAATTCTACCAGAATAAGATAAGCAATAGGCTTTTAAAGTGTGTGCGGGGAGGTGTCAGATAATGACTTCAAGTGCCGCTGAGAAAGGTCATTTATAGCTGGGCGCCGTGGTGTATGCCTGTCATCCCAGCAACTCAGGAGGCAGAGGCACGGGCATCACACATTTGAGGCCAGAGGCAGCCTGCGCAATTTAATGAGATCCCACCTCAAGTTTATAAAAAGAGGGGGCTTTGGGGTACAGCTAAATAGCCGAACCCTTGTAAAATATGCGCAATGCCCCGGACTCACACCCCCAGTACTGCAAATAAATAAATAAATAAATAAATAAATAATAATAATAATAAACAATTTACTTATAGGAATAACAGGAATAAACAATTACATTATAGGAATGTAACTTTTATCTTCTTAATTTTCATTTGCTACCAGGAAATAAAAAATGATATGTGCTAAAGATCAAAACCATTTTAGATGTGTGTCACCAAGTTCTCTACATGCGCACGCACATTTGGTGATGATACTCAGTGGCTGAACTCAGGGCCTGGCATATATTTTGCAAGTGCCCTACCACTGAGCTGTACATCCAGGCCATTTAAAATGTTTCTATTTTGAGACAGGTCTTGCTAAATTTGGCAGGCTATCTCTGGTCTGGAACTGGCAATCCCCCCGCCTCAGCCTCCTGAGTTGCTTGGGATTAAAGGTGTGAACCACACCACCCAGCTTCCATCTTATTTTCCTTAGGAATGGAGAGAGCTAACCAGGCGTGACAGCACTCAGGAGGCTGGGGCAGGAAGACTGTGAGCTCAAGGCCAGCCTGAGTTATACAGTGACACCTTGTCTCAAAACCCAAAGGAAAGAGAAAGGGGGCAGGGGAAAGGAGGTGAAGAGAGAGGGAGGGGCAGGGGGGAGCAAGCATGAGAGTGTGCTACAGTCCTCTCTTAAAGAGCACATTCGTAGCCAGGCATGGTGGTGCACGCCTGTAATCCCAGTGGCTTGGAAGACAGAGGCAGGAGGATCGCAAGTTCGAGACCAGAGGCAGTCTACGTAAGTTAGCAAGACCCTGCCTCAAAAAGTAAAAAAAAAAAAAAAAAAAAAAAAGGAGCCAGGGGTGCAGCTCAGTCGTCCAGCACTTGCAGAGCATGCAAGCGTGAGGCCCTGGGTTCAAACCCCAGTAACACACACACACACACACACACACACACACACACACACACACACGCTCTTCTCATCTAACCAAAGAAATGAAGCATGGGGAGATATAAGGAAATGTCACAATGTAAAAATATTCAGGTTTTCCGAGGTGAACACAGGTAAAAGAAACCCGAAAAACTCACACACTCACTAAAATCCAATACGCCAAAGTTAGAACACTTGACACGAGGGTTGCTGCAAATCCTACTCCTTTGGAGGAGCAAAGAAGAAAACTCAGCCTGTTGGAGGAATAGTCTTTCTATCTTTGTCTCTTTCCCACACAAACTGATGTGTTACCCTGCCCCAGCTATTAATTATTGCAGTTGATAAAAGTCTCCAGATCCTAAACTAGACTTACTCTTAAAAGCCTTTCAATAAAAGCCTAGTTGAAATTATAATTGTTAAACTCCCCAGGTAGCGGCCAAGGATGGAAAAAGGCCACATTGCACAGACAATGAAAGTGGAACAAAGAAAATCATTTCAGTCATTAATGAACTATGCCAGTCTCTTTCCATCACAGAAAAATAAAATAGACTCCAAGTCCATGTCCCTCTTTTGATTTTTTTTCCTCATTGCTGAGGATAGAACCCAGGGCTTCACACTAGGCAAGTGCTCTACCAGTGAGCTCCTGCTCCAGTCTCCCTTTCCTTAACAACATCTTATTATTAAAGTGCTGCAGCCATAGTACTGTGGCACCAGATCCTGTCAGATCTCGGAAGCTAAGTAGGATCGGGCCTGGTTAGTACTTGGATGGGAGACCACCTGGGAACACCAGGTGCTGTCGGCCTGGAAGACAGACCGGGCAACCCACTCTCAAAATTCAATCCACCATGAAAAACCCTATGAACAGCAGACAAGCAATGACAATAGTGTTTTGCTTGTTGTACGTAGGGTCGCTTTGAGTTGGACACTGACTCAACACCTCACAACAACAACAACATTATTAGAGTAATTGATGTTCACTGTAAAGATCACAAAAAATGAAAAAACAAACAAACAAACAAACAAAACAAAACAACCCACTTCAACCCTTAATCCCCTCATATCTGCTACTAATATCATAGTGCATTTCTTATTTTTCTCAGGATCAGGAGTTCAAGGCCTGGGCAACACAGTGAGTCCCAGGCCAGCCTGGGCTACACTGCAGGACTCGTGTTGTTTTGTTTTGTTAAAAAAAAAAAAAGAAAAGAAAAGAAAAGAAAAGAAAAAAGAAGAGGTGGGCAGGGCAGGAAGGAGGAGGAAGGAAGGAAAGATAGATTTTTATAGGATCCATAATAATACATTTCCATAATCTATTAAGACACTTCCTACAGGTGGGAAAGTAAACTGTAATACTAAACCATAGCGCTGAAAGAAGTGCAACTATAAATATAACCATGACTAGGTACTTATTATATGTCTCACATTATCTCATGTACTCCTCAAAATGACGCCACGTCATAAATATACTATTCTAGTTGTGCTTGAGTAAACTGAGTCACAGAGGCTCATTTGCTCAAAGCCACTTGTCTATCTATCATTTAGCAGAATCAGGTTTAACCTAGGTAGGCTGGCTCCAGACCTTGAGTCCTTGGGTATTTATAGTCAGATCTATAACCTTCATTGTTTCTAATCCACAAAATACCCTGGCTGATTATAAAAAAAAAAAATCAACTCAGTATTATTCCAGTTCTCCAAGGTTCGATCTTAAAACATTTTATTCTTTAATCAGTCCCCAGTTGCTTTCGGTGTCTGTCACAGGTGAGCTGAGCTTCTTCCCAGCAACGAACGGTTATCAAAGGTCCACCTTTTACATAGCTTTCCTCTCTCTAGGCTCCTGGGTTATCCTTATCACATGGTTACCTTTTTATAAATTCTTGACGTCTGCTTTCCAAGTACACATTCTCTTCCACTACCCTATTCATTTCTGCATATTGTTGGGGTTATTTTATCTTTAAAGTGTAGTTTAAAACAAATAGCAACACTATTAAGATAATCTCTCAATTATTTTTATTTTGTTGTTCAAACTCTGGGTTTTTTTTTCCTCAGTGGGATTTCAACTGATCTCATAATAAGAGTGAGTTGAAAACCACTGGTATCTTTACAATATTCTGCACTTCCACCCAGAAGGCAAAGTTCTTAGTTCATTCAGCTGATTTTTCCCCTCACCCTACTGTGAATTGTTTCTGATAAACATGGCCGGTTTAAAACAAATGTCTAGAAACGGATCAAACAGCACAGTAAAGAAACCTGAGGAGCAGCTCAGCAAAGTGGACGCCAGTCTTTCGCTGACTGCTGAGCCATTCCACTGTGGGCAATGCCTTCCTTTCTGGGTTTGCCATAAGGTTAAACCTGGCTTCTGAAATACGTGAATCTTATGGACCATTTCCACCAAAACACTTCAAATCACAATAAAAAGGGCTCAACAAGGACTAAGGAATCCACTGTGTGACAGTAAGGTACACATCCTGAGGATCACTCAGATTTTGCCACAGGTTTTAAAGGTCATGTCTCAGGGCTTCCTTTTTTCCAGCAAAGTAGGAGCAGGGGAGTAGGGTGGGAGAAGCTGGAACCCTGGAGTCAGAGTTCTGCTTGCCACCATGCCAAGCAAGTAACTTCATTACTCGAAGCTTGATTCATCAGCATGACAGGATAATCGTTCATCATCCGTTAATCTCATTACACTATATGCCAGATGTCACAGTTGGTGTTGAGCCAGACACAGATGTGCGTCTTCAAGGAGCTCTAGCCAGATGCTGTGGTGTACACCTATAATCTCACCGACTTGGGAGGCGGAAGTAAGAGAATCGCCGAGTTTGAAGCCAGAGTTAGCTCTTTGAGGCCAGATGTAACCTGTGCAACTTGGCAAAAATCTCTCTCAAAATAAAAGTAAAAAAAGGTGCCGGGGGTGCAGTTCTCTGGTAGAGCAATGAACTTGCATGTGGGAGGCCCTTGGGTTCAACTCCCCAGCAGCAGGGGCAGGGGAGCCTAGTGAGTAAGAGAGTGGTGGAGGGGATCCACGAAGACAGCACAAAGCAGAGGTCAGGGGGCCTGCCGGCTAGGCAGCAGCAGCAGCAGCAACAACAGATAACTGCATGCTGCTGTGTGATGCTTACATAGTTCCCGTAGCTCTTCCTTTTTTTTTTTTTTTTTTGGTGGTACTGGGGGTTGAACCCAGGACCTTGCACCTGCATGCTTTGCAAGTGCTGGACCACTGAGCTGCACCCCCAACCCTTTTTTTTTTTTTTTTTTTTTTTACTTTTTGAGACAGGGACTCGCTAAATTATGCAGACTGGCTCTGGTCTTAAACTTGCAATCCTCCTGTCTCCGCCTCCCAAGCCGCTGGGTTTACAGGCATGTGCCACCGTGCCCGGCTGTAGCTCTTCCTTTTAAAAAATGTTATGCCCTTCTTACAGAAGAACAGCTGATTACTCCTATAACAACAAGACATGGAAAAGGGATTTGTGGAGTCAAACAGTAGAATATTCTCTTTGCCTTTAAGAAAAAAAAAAAGGATGTAGAGCTGCAACAAGAGAAAACCACCATCGGCACCTTGCAGACAGGAATTTAATTTTTCTTACTGTAACAGGAACTGTAAATTCAGGAAACTGAGATGGTGACAGCTTGATTTATGAATTTTGACATATTTCTTGAACTGGATTCCATTATAAAGAAGAGGAATTCTAAGCAAGCCATATCTTGCCTCTACTTTCAATCTTCAAATCAATAAGCTGCAGTTCTGGGCAACTTGCTTCTGACAGAGGAGAAGCGCACGGTGCAAGTGAGACAGGACGCAGACACGTGATTTACAAGTTCCTCCACACACACAGAATGGACCTGGAACGGACTTCGAAAGCAGTACAGAGACTGTATCTGCTCTTTACTGGATAGTATCAAGAGAGAAATTCAACTCAGAAAGTATGTGAGCAAGAGCTGATGAGAAAAAACAAGTATCCTCATCCTAAAGAAAGTTGTCTTATATGCTTTCACTTTACTTCCTCCATAAAGTCCCACCTATTAGAAAAGTAAAGGTACATAGCAGACAGAACATGAGATTTTCCTTAAGCTTTGTAAATACAACATGTTATCTACAAATTTCTATTTAAGCACCTGTAACTGAGAAACTGGGCTGGTATTTTAGGTCAGTTGGTAGATAGCTGCTCTGTACTCTCTGAGGCCCTGGGTTCAATCCTCAGCACTGCAAAAATGGGAGAAGTAACTGGCAGCCCACTCTCAAAACAATCCTGCAACCATCAGCCATTGAAAACCCTATGAATGGCGGAGAAGCTAAAGTCCTGTCTGGATTTTCTGTACCACAGCAAGCTCTCTGCCTGCTGTAAGGACAGAGGGGCCAGGAACCCAAAGCCATCAGGAACAGAGTTAGGGTACTGAGCCCCCCTGTGAAGATGGAGAAACATGTAGCCAGAAAAGAAGGTGGCTTAGCCATTATCACCCAGGAGACTTAGGGGAAAAGGGTTTAAAGAAAGAATGAATATTAAGAGAGAAGCCAGGAAAAAGAGGGCAGGGCGTAACTCAAAAAGCACTGCGCCTGCCAAACTGAAACTGAGTAATAACTAAGTCAAAATTTTCACACGACACTGTTTCACTGGTGGTCAGATTGCGCACATGCGTCACACGGAAGAAAATGAAAACAAAACCAACAACACCCCTATGTTGAAAAATGTACCTGAATTAACAACCTGTAATACATTGACATACAGAAACCGATTACAGCGGGAGAGGATCAGGTCAGGAAACGAGAGGGTTATGGAGTGCAGAGCCGACTAGAGAGGGCTTCTGTACTGACCTGGGGGTTTTTGTAAAGAAGGGACCTTGTGACCTTGAGTTCTAAAGGCTCTGTGCTGGTCACCTGGGTGAAGAATGAAGCCTGGCAAGTCCAGGTGGTGCTAACACTGGCTAAGGATACAGAAGCCAGCCTTGCCTGTGGACAGAGAGCAGAGCGGGCCAACCTATTTCACAGCAGCTCAGAGGAGAGCATGAACGCATACGAGGCATTTATTTCTTTGCAGATAATCATTCAGTCAATGATCAGCTAACACTGATGTACAAAACAGGTACTAGTGCTAAGAACAGCAGCTTAAATAGAGTAATTAAGAAGTAGCCATAGATTTTTTTTTTCCAGTTTCATGATTTAATAGGCAATCATTGTTGTTGTTGTTAGGTGCTATGGAGTCGAGTCCGACTCACAGTGATCCTCATAGGGTTTTCAATGGCTGATTGTGTCAGGATTGCCTTGGGAGTGGATTGCCACGTCCTTCTCCCATTTTGCAGTGCTAGGAATTGAACTCAAGACCTCAGAGACTGCAGAGCAGTGCTCTACCAACTGAGCTAAATCTCAGCCCCTAATAGGCAATTAGGCTGCCTGGAAACACTTCAGACAGGAGGAATTTGGAGAAGAGTGAACAGCTTGCCTGCTCTTGGCTCCTCGTGTCTAGATGCAAAAAGCTGAAAGGCATACCCCTCAAAACAACAACAACAACAACAAGACCAAAAAAACACTAAAAAAAATGATTACGGTGAATATTTAACAATTGTAAACGCAGTATAAAATTTTATTTACAATGAATGAAGGAAGTCCATTCAGATATACACAGCCTAAACCTAGGATTCATTTTTTAAAAATTATTTGCGAACAGTACAGCATGCATATTTCTTATGATCTAAACTATTATTTGGATAAGTGAAATAAATGTGGTAAATTAGAGGTAGGCATGGTGGTGCACACCTGCAATCTCAGCACTCTTGAGGTGGAGGCAGGACGATATCTATATAGCAACACCCTTGTCTCAAAAAAGAGGGATGGGGATTAAATTAAAACATACACTAAATGAGCATGTATGCAACTGGACCCTAAACATAAAAGACTTTCAAAAATAATTACAGAATACAGAATTTAGAGGACCGTAAGTTTTCCACCTGAGAAGCCGTTTTATTTTTACTCGGCTTTTTTTGCGAATAAGTCCTTAAGCCAGGGGAAGGCGTCCTACTTGCTTTGTATCTTCGGAACCTAAAACTGCACTCCATGTGAACACTCAACAAGTATTTAAAAAATAAACTGTCATTCAGGAAAAATTAACTGCATGCTTAGTACATTCCAGGTACAAATGAGTCAGGGGTAACACAATGAGCAAAACAAACCTAATGAAAATTTTATGACAGAGACTTTTATGTACGTAAATGAACCCTTCCTTCCTTCCTAATGACAATTATGAGGCCCACTGCCTTCACATGCGGGAGTCTGCCACACAGCACCCATTTTTAAGTGAAGTGATGCTATAGTAAAACCTTTCCATGTGCTCAAAAGGGAACACAGGGACCAGGGAGCATGTGTATGAAGGCCGGGGACCTCCAGGAGGAGGAGGAACTGAAGTGAGTGGCCAGCAAACCTTTGGCAGAATGGACTTCACAACCCAGCAGCATGCCCACCTTGGTCAGTGAGATTTCTCTGGGCAGAAAGGAAAGCT
This sequence comes from Pedetes capensis, assembly GCA_007922755.1. Lineage (NCBI taxonomy): Eukaryota > Metazoa > Chordata > Mammalia > Rodentia > Pedetidae > Pedetes > Pedetes capensis. The sequence goes on along the minus strand of VMDO01000384.1, from coordinate 100,486 downwards.
GATAAATCAGATCATTTGCCTGTCCATTTCAAATAATGCTCTTAGCTTTAGGAAAGAAAAACATGTTTGCTTTTTCTTCCAAAAGTGTATTCACTTAAAGAAGTTATGACAATAGCTAAAAACAGGAGAATGGGGAAGAGAAAAGAATACCCCGTACATCCTTATTCTAACAAAGAAGCCAAAGGATGTTTTTGTCACGTTTGCAGCATTAATATCCATGTGCTTCTTACAAAAGAAACCAAAACAGGCTCTCCATCTCCATCCACAGAGGTTTAAAAGTAAACTAATCACCTCAGCTATAGCAAAGAAACGCTACGCAGGTGGAGCACAAAAGACGGGGTAGGAGGAGAAGTGGGGAAGGGTTACAGAACCACTCCCTGCCTTCACTTGGTAAAGGAAGTCTAGCGATTCGTTCACCTTCAAGCAACATTACAACCCATCACTTGTACACAATGAACAGGTCAAGACTCATGCGAGGATGGCTTGAACACACGTCTGAGCACATGTTCAGAGCAGGGGCCAGGTGCCCTGACTCCCTGAAATCTTCCCCCAATTTACCCATCCCAACAAAGATGACCTCCCATCCTATGAAGACTGTGCCTGTGGCAGTCCAGCTCCTGGCCTGGCTCAAGAAAGGACTGCAGCTGTCATAGCCCGACCAGAGGTTAAGGCTACCTATCGGCTCCTGTCTCACAGACCTCTCCACACAGACTCTGGGTGGTTCTCGCCTGCTGAAGTGAATGGCATCTCCAGGCAGGCAGCGTGGCATTTCCGTTCAGTAGGAAACAGCTGAATTAAATCACGTGTAAGTCTCCCCGGGCCTTGGTTTCTTCATCTAGAAGATGATGATCATAAAGTCCTGTCAGTCTTTCTCACAGAGAAGTCACAGGCTCCAGTTACCTCATACAGATGGAAAAGGACCCCACACGATGGAAGGGGTGCCATCCAGCAGCTGGGCACCACATTCACCACAGTGACTGAAGTTACACAGACAAGCGGAGGGGAGACAAAGGCGGACCCAAAAGGCTTCTGCTCAGATTTCAGAGGAGACAGGCAGGGCACAAAGGCTCTAGGCAAGGTTGTGTCATGAAGAGTGCAGGGCTTCTGGGCCAAAGAAGCAAGGTCCCCAGACACTCCTAGAATGGAACCTTCCTGGGAGGCAAAACCTTCACCCATCAAATGACCCTCAAGGCTAGAGTCATCCACGTTTGACAAAGGGATGAATAGGAAACAAGAGACAAGAAGGCCACCAGAGCTCCAGGCTTGAACCCAAAGGGAGCTGAAGGGGTCCAGGTGGCAGCATCTACAGTCCCAAGAGCTTCAGGAAGTCTACTTGGAAGCTTTCCCTCTAAATCTTGGAAAGCTCTCGAACGAGAGGCACTAAGGTGCAGGAGGGCAAGCACAGGCCTGGGAGCGCACAGGTAAACAAACCCAGATTCTGCTCACCAGCTGCACGGCCTCTCCTCCCAATGTGGCTAGCAGAACCTGCTTTGCAAGCCGGATGTGAAGACTGAGGCTGATAACACCCAGTGTCTCGAAGCACCAGGCACAGACAACAGCAGATGGTGAACAAATAAATCATCCTCAGTGCCTTTTTACTTCTGGGTGAAGTAGGAACCCAAATTAGGTGAGATGACACAAAATCTCCCACCGTGGATCTTTAATCTTGGTGCAGACACACCCCAGTGGCCTCAGTCTGGGTGGAAGTGACACAACCCATCTAAACACCACAATGAGAATCCGTGGCCAAATGATAAAGAACCACTGCGTACCCACATACCCACCAATTTCCTCAGAACTGTAACTACAGGCTCCGAGTGCTACTAAATGCCATCCCTTGAGGCAACAATGAGCAAGACAAATATTTATAAAACCCAGCCAGCATCAAGACTTGGCTTCAAGAATAAATAAGCTCCCAGCACATTCAGAATAAGATTTTAGTGTTGTCTCTGAGCCTTTGAAAACAGAGGGGAAAAGAAAAAGAAAACCCAGCAGGAATGCGCCCAGGTTCAGGTTTAGGTCTACCCTTGGCACAGGAGAGAAGCAAGAGAAACCCAGGCATCCTCATACTCAGAGAATGAACTCCTTCATCCCCTCCAGAGTGTTTGCTCAGAAATACACAGTCCTATCTGTAACTTCGGGCTGGGATTTAGCTCAGTTGGCAGAGTGCCGCTATACAGTCTCTTAGGTCTTGAGTTCGATTCCCGGCACCACAAAAATGGGAGAAGGACATGGCAACCTACTCCCAAGGCAATCCCGAAACAATCAGCCATTGAAAACCCTATAAGGGTCGCTATGAGTCGGACTCGACTCGACGGCACGTAACAACAACATCACTAACTTCACAACCAAGAGAACACACCGCTGACTTCCTGTGAGCCCCCGCAGCCTCTACACAGCAGCTCTCGGGTACACTCCATATTTACTTAGGGTACAACCTGACCCTGATGTCATGAGTTATTTCACAAGCCTTTTAAGGGTTACTACCTTTTGTTCCTATATGAAGACAATCCGAATTAGCAACAAAAGAATAGTTCAGCACAAGGGAAACCAACCTTCTGTGCTCCTCTTGGTCATGAAAAAGGTAAAGTGTCTTATTCTCTACCAACTTTCTTTTATAAAAATCAGCCCAGTATGTTTCCAAAGGAAGATTAGAATTCCTACACTCACACCAGCTTAAAGAGGAGGAGGAACATCAAAATGGCACAAACAGAACAGAAGACCAAGCTTTCTGCTTGCAGTCATATCTCACAGGAATTATTCCTGTTACCAACTGCTACATAACAAATTACTCCAAAATTTACTATCTTAAAAATGTCCATTTTCTCTTCAATCTTTATTCTCCTTTCTTTCTCAGACTGGATGATTTCTACTAATGTATGCTCAGTATACTGAATCTTCCCTCTGGCATCTCTGTGCTACTGTTAAGCTCACTCAGAAGTCTTTTAATTTTAGAAACTATATTTCTTCAGTTTTAGAGCTTCTATTTATTTCTTCTTAGCTTCTAGTTCTCTGCTGATATATCCTGTCTTTTCATTGATATGATGCATATTTTCCTTTGCATCCTTGAGTACAGCTACAATTTTTTTGTTTTTTTGCAGTACTGGGGGGTTGAACCTAGGGCCTCACACCTGCATGCTCTGCAAGTGCTGTACTACTGAGCTGCACCTCCAGCCCTTTTATTTATTTATTTATTTGCGAGACAGGGTCTCGCTAAGTTATACAAACTGCTCCTGGTCTTGAATTTGTGATCCTCTTGCCTCTGCCTCCTGAGTCACTGGGATTACAGGCATGCCCCACCATGCCCAGCCTATAATTGCTACTTTAAAATCCTTATCAACATCTGTGTGATGCCAGACAGCTTTCATAGATGATCTGTTCTCTTGAGAATGGAATATATGCTCCTCTAGGTGAAGTAATTTTGGTCTCTATCCTAGACATTGAGTGCTACGCTGTGGAAACTTTGGATTCATTCCACTATACTTCTCTAAAGAGTGTCAGTATTTTTTAGTGGGTAAATATCTTAGTTGACTCCACAGAATGGTAGCTCGAATCCCGGCATCATTTTCTTAGGCGCTTGAAGCCTGCCTCATCCGTGTGTGATTCAAACATCAGCAAGGATTTAGGAGGCAGATACACAGGATCTAGGGCTTGCTTTCACCTTTCCAGGATACTCCCCTCACTTTCCAGTGGTACAGTTGGCCCCCACTGTTCTTTGATTCTTCAAGCTAGAAAAGGCAGCAGATTTTCTATCAGAGTTTTAACTGCCTGGCATGGCACATATTGTGTCATTCCCTTCTAAGTGTCAGCTTTGCCACAGAATCTGCCTATTTGTGTGAAATTTGAGTGGCCTCACACTGCTGTGTTTTGCCCAGAGTTTATAACTGTCAAGTCCAACAGTAGCTTCCTGGACTATTAACAAAAGAACCCACATTAACTTTTTTCCAACTTTTCACTTGTTCTCACAATGCTGTGGGTCATGAATTTGGAAAAGGCTTTGCTTTCTCTATATGGTATTGGCCAGGCGAGTAACAACCTGGCTGGATCTACTTCCAAGACTTCTGGCACACGTCTGGTGCTGTGATGCTCCTTGAGCAGTCTTCTCTCTTCTTTGCACCCCATGTTTCAGGGCTTCTCCATGTGAACGCCCCAACACAAAGCAAGACGATCTGAGGGAAATCAGCATTTCTTACACGATGACTGGCCTCTAAGAAAGAGGAAACCGAACTTGCCAGACCAGTGGCTAAGGGCTATGCCAGAAAGGGTACAGGATGACTTCTGCCACATTTTACTGTTCAAAGCAGTGAAAAGGGGCTGGAAAACTCAGGCGGATGGACAAATAGACGCCAAGCTTTAATGGGGGAGTGGCCAAGTCATAATGCAAAAATGTATGTAAAATGACAGTATTTCTGCAGACTTCTTAGAAAATATAATCGGCCACAGATTTAACAAGTAAACAAGCAGAACAAATGCCACCCAAAGTAAAACTCTAGGAAGACACAGGAACACTAGTCAACATGAACTGTGTGGTCTCATCTCTCCACAACTCTTTTATCACTCTCTCACATGTAATCATATTAATATAATTGAATCTATGCTGCTCAATACAAAAGAAGCTTCTAAAGGCAGTCACTGAGTTTCCAAAGACTTAAATACATGTCCACTTCAAAACATTCAGAAGAAAAGGCTTATGATGCTATAAATGTAGGACACAGATGTAAGTTAAGGGTTTTCTTCTTACAATAATAACTAGTGGGGTTTTTGCTTGTTTGTTTTTGTTTTCAGAGACAGGGTCTTGCTATGTAGCCCTGGTTGGCCTCAAACTCAAGATCCTCCTGCCTTAGACTCCCAAGTTGCTGGGATTACAGACGTGAGCCACCACACCCGGCTGCTCAGTATTTCTTAAATGGCTACTTCTTCTTGTTAGGTGCATTCGAGTCAGTTCTGACTCATAGCAACCTGCGTTGGGTTTTCAATGGGTGGCTGTTTTCGGGATTGCTATGGAGTGGATTGCACGTCCTTCTCCCGTTTTTGTGGTGCTAGAGATTGAACCTGGGTCCTCAGAGAGTGTGGAGCAGCGATCTACCAACTGAGCGAAACCCCAGCAAAGACTTCCTGTTGTTAGGTGCCATCCAGTTGGGTTCAACTCATAGAGACCCTCATAGGGTTTTCAATGGCTGATTGTTTCGAGATTCCTTCAGAAGTGGACTGCCGTGGCCTTCTCTCATTTTTGTAGTGCTGGAGATCAAACCCAGGGCCACAGAGAGCACAGAGCAGCACTCTACCAACCAAACTAAACCTCAGCCATGAATGACTACTGCTTCTAAAAATTTTTGTAGGCCTGTTAAATATCTGTTTTCTTATTGATTGTTCTCTACACAATATTAAGAGTGTGTAAATGCTGCAGAAAATTGACAATTTACAAGATAGAAGACTGCCTCAAACATACTCAGAACAAAGTCAATGCAAACTCTTAAAAATGCAAACTGTAGTACAAATACATTATTGTTTGTTTATGGGAAAATGTTATTTTTATATATTTTTACGTATGTTATAAAGGCATCTCTTCTCAATTTATTTTCTAAGCACCTCTAACTTACACTACAAAGATGTGAACATATTCTAAGTTCTAAATGTTATATTCTAAATAAAGCCACATATGTGTGATATATTGGACTGGAGTTTAGCTCAGTTGGTAGAGCCCTCTATATATATATATATATATATATATATATATATATATATATATATATATATATATATATAGAGAGAGAGAGAGAGAGAGAGAGAGAGAGAGAGAGAGAGAGAGAGGCGCTTAGTTTGATCCTCAGCACCATAAAAATGGCAGAAGGACCTGGCAGACCACTCTCAAAACAATCCTGAACCAATCAGCCATTGAAAACCCTGTCAACAGCAGAGAAGTACTGACACAGTGCCGGGCATGGCACAGTGTCAGGGAGGGTTTGTTTTGTTGTGCATAAGATCTCCATGAGTCTGACTCCACCGGACAGCACCTACCAACAAATACCATGTATGTATGATACATACTAAGACACAATCTTACCTTGTCTTGGTTATCTTTGTTCTTGTAACACAGGTTTCCAATCAGGCGAATGAGATGGGACTTAAACCCCTCAGTCATATTCGAGACATCACTTTCGGCTCTTATGCAACTATTGGTACTGAAGATATTTGTGGTGTCTTTTTCAGTTACATGAATCAGTCGTAAAAGATCTAGAATAAAAAGCATAGACTTCATTTTCCATAGGAAAATAAGTTTTAGTATTTGGCAGTAATTTTCCATAAAGGACTCTAATTTATCTTAGGGGCTTAAAGTAAAATAAGGTAGAGAACTGAGAGCTTTCTTAACTCATGATTAGGACAAGGTGGTGTAGCTCAATGGCAGAAGGTTTGCCTAGTGTGATCTAGGCCCTCAGTTTGATCCCCAGCACCAGAGGGGAAAATAATAATAATAATGGCGATGATTAGGCAATTCTTCTGCTTTTGCATGATATGTATTTTTAACTCCAGTTTTGGATAAGCCATAATGATGACTTGGACTTTATTTTTCCACAAAGAAAAACTGACTAAAAATTGTCTGGCCTCTTTTTAACAAAATGCTTTTTAATTCCAAGTTCTTTATGTAAGAACTCCTCTGACGGCTAGTCAGCTATGAGTAAATGCAACCGGTATCTGTAATAATCTGAATCACAGAAACCAAGAGCTTTATTTTTCTCAATGGCCAAATAATCAGAGGGAACATGTGCTCTCTATGAATCTAGGTTAGCAATAATCAGAAAAAATAACACTGTTACAGTCAATGAATACCTTTATGCAGCCTACAAAAACAGACAACTGTCTAGAAGTTGTATGTGGTGTTGACACATTATTTCACCTAACCCTCTCAACACACCTATTAAAGGCAGACATCACTCTCCCAATTTTATAATGAAGGAATCAGGCTCAGAGACGTTAGTAAATTGGCAGAGTCAAGAGGGCAAGCCACATCTGTCCTGGCTTTACCATGTTTCCCAGGTTGGTGGTGTTTTATTTTGATTGTCACTAAAAGCGCTACATTCAGAATAGAACTCTGGGATGGAATTCGAAGTGTCTTTTATAGATCACTGCTAGATCAGTTACACTTGTAGATATGAAGTTGCCTTTCTCAGTATACTGGCCTCCACAACAAGTATAGTATTTTTAAAGAAAAACACCACAAATGGTGGCAAGCAACACCTAAGCCAGGCTAATTATGCAGAACAGCTTCTATGTGAGTCATTTTGTAAGTAGATGTTTAGTAAAGGCAGTAATACTTCAAATAATAGTTTCTTATTTAAATTTTTTTTTGTAAGAACAGGATATATAGTTTATGTAAGGCACTATGAACGTGCTCAATAAATGTAATTGGGACAATTATACTGCCAAGTTTTGTAAAGCTATAGAAATATTAAAAATACAACCCACCCCCGTCATTGCAAATCCTTGGTCATCACTGTTGATAGCTGTGAAGCACCCAGTGTGGGCACCTGCACACCAGCTTTACCATGTCATCGTGCAGAGCAGATGTCCCAAGCTCAGCTGAAGAGAAGTGGCAAAACTATGACGTGGCCTCAGGTTGACCAACCTGAGCTACTACCACATCGGAGTTCCACACAAGGACAAAAAGTATTCAAAAAACTTCAAAAGTTATCAAAATGCTGAAAATCGAGGATCTGTATTTAGATTTATATTACAGTGTAAGTCAAAGGTTTCTTAACTGAAAATACGATGTATGATGTCCCACTTACCAACTGCTCGTTCCAGCAGGCCAGGAAAAACCTGCAGGAAGCCCAGCAGCTCAGTGTTGGCCGTCATTTCACACAGGACGTCCAGGAGCCGAATTGCAGCCAGTGCCTCCTGAAAAGACAAGGAACTCTGACTTCTAAGTATGTAGGAATCGAAATGACGTCATTGCTAAAGTTAACTGTACGAGAATGAAATATGACAATGAATATTTAAAACAGTGCTTATCACATCTGAAGAGAGGAACAAGATTATGCAGAACCAAACAGAATAAATACGTACTTGTATGATCATATTCACTGACAGCCTACACCTGCCATCAAAAATGCAAGATTATGTGTCATTATGTGCCTTTTTGGAGCAGAGTCAGAAAAGTTCTTATTTAAGTAAAAATACCTTCCAACAGTGGGATACATGTTCAAAATTGCAAGCTACGAATACCTAACATTTATGCCAATACGTTCTTTCTAAAAGCATTACTAGTATGTAAGTTCTACTTTAAAGATACAAATATTCCATGAAATATGTTAATTTATTGTCCACAGGAATCCCATAAAGTGCTAGGGTTGAAAAACTCTGGTCTCAAGAACTTGCATTATTTCTGGGCAAATAAAACCTATATGCAGTATGTTGGTGGGTCAGAAAAGATAATTTTATTTGAAAATGTCAGTTCATATAGCTACTAAATAATCTGTATCAAATAGATGGCACGACCAAAAAACTGCCAAGTACCAATTGCATGGTATTGGATAGTTTATATAAAATTTAATGACGTAATTTTTGTGAAGATTTTAAACCTTGCTTTTAAAGTACACATTATTTGATAAAATATAGTAGTGATTATAAATTTAGATCATAAAGACAATATCCTTCAAAAAAATTACTTCCTTTAATTAGAATGTGATTTGCTATTTTTTGGAAGATTTGAAGATAACATCTTATTATAGTAATCTGTAATATCAAAATTAATAGTAAGAAAATACATTTTTAATGCCTTGCGTCTTTAGTTTTGGTCCACAGCTTCCATTTGCTAATGAAAGCATTGGGGAGAACCTGTATGAGAAGTCTGAAAGGAGTCTTGGAAACAACCAGTAACTCCACAGAGTCTCAGCATCCTCTCCAGTTAAGTGAGTAATTACCCAGATTGTCATCTTTAGATACCACGTGTCCGCAGGAAGTGGCTGGTGACTCTGAGTGTGGGACAGAGCATGCACAAGATGATCCTGGTCATCTGTCATACACCACAGCAAAGAAACTATTAAGATATTACTCAGGCCACGTCAGAAGGAATCCAAAATAACTTGAACAGGTTCCCACTGGCCAGTGATGGCACAGTACATCAGTAGGAAGAATTACAACTCCAACAGATCAGAACAAGTGGTTTTAAAGTTATGAATTCAAGTGACAATTAAGCAAAACCAAACAACTCACTAGTCACCTTAGGATGATGTCACAACGCAAACCTAGTACTCTGAAGATTAGTAATGGGAGGATCATGCATTTATCCTGCCTTTCTTAACCAAAATGCACCTTCTATAAGCTAACAGTTGATTAGGGGAAATTTCTCTTTACAGAATAATCCTGCTAATGAATGAAGAATGAACACTAGAGTCAAAATACTACCACTTTACACTGGGCAGGGTGGCACAGTTCTAATCCCAGCATTCAGGAGGCTGGGATTGAGTTTGAGGCCAGCCTGGGACATGTAGCAACCATGATGAAATGATGAGTAGAAAAGAGTAGAAAACAATAATCACTCACTCACACACACCACATACACACACACACACACACACACACACACACACACACACACACACACACACACCCACACCATTTTGCTAACCCCACCAAGAGAAAGATAATCAAACATCATGTGCTTCTTGATGAAAACACTGTCACCAGCAATAAAACATTACTGTAAAATAGAAGACTTAACCCAAACCTGAATGTGCCTGGGCAACTAATTAGCCTTCACAGCAACACAAGTGACAGAAGGAAATGTTAACTGCACCCGTGGACAGACACTCATTGCAACAGGAACTGTAGAAAACTCTCCAGCAGGTGTACCCAACGCACAGCCCACAGGTGGCCCAGCACAACTAGTAAAGCGGCCCCACAGTTTCATATTGGTCTCGTTACTTTAAAGTTTATAATAAACATTTATCTAAAAGAAGTCTTATTATGCATATACATTAATTATATTAAATAATTTATGTGCAACCCAAGGTAATTCGTCTTTAGCTCAGTACAGCCCAGGAAAGCCAAAAGGTTGGGCCCTCCTGCTCTACAGCAGGAAGAACCCAGTTTCTTCAACAAGTGATGAAAGAAAGAAAACAGGAAAGCCTGAATATTAAAGGGGAACGGAGAGACATCAACCAATTGCAAAGTATGGCCCTGAATGGCACCCACGCTCAACAAAATGAACTTGAACAAACTACATGAGACGATGGGGAATATCTGTAATTAAAATTTGCTTCTTCATTTTATTATTAACTTTCTGGGTCTGGGAATTGTACTTGTGTCTGGAGTGACTTGTCTTTCAGAGGAAATGAGGAAGCACGGGAGAGCTACATGTCTGTTAGGGCGAGCGCAGGAGAACAGTGCACCAGAGGGTGGAACAGGAGCCGCACCACGCGGAGGACCGCTCCAGAGGCGCGAGCTTCAGAGTGTTCCAGTGAGCTTTTCTTTCGTAATGCGTGTCTGAAATTTTCCTTGGTAAAAAGACAGAAAGGAAATTTGGGGGTGGAAAAGGATAATCTGGAAGTTTTCTTTCTGACTCCTAAATTCTATATTAACCAAATGATACCCAAAAGAAAACTAATCTAATCCCATCTAACATGTTTCCAATCTATGTCATTACAATCCTTCTATTAATAAAGTGTTCCTAAGGAGCATCTGCCTGCAGCCATAGCCCTGTGGTATCCGATCCCATCAGATCTCGGAAGCTAAGCAGGGTCGGGCCTGGTTAGTACCTGGATGGGAGACCGCCTGGGAACACCAGAAGCTGTAGGCTTGGGAGAGGACCTGGCAACCCCCTCCCGAAAATCAATCTGCCACTGAAAACCTTATGAACAGCAGAGAAGCACTGGCAATAGTGTTTCCCCTGTTGTACAGAGGGTCACTATGAGTCGGATACCGACTCGACGGCACCTAACAACAACAACAAGGAGCATCTGGGGCTGGGATTTAGCTCAGTTGGTAGAGCACCGCTCTGCAGTCTCTGAGGTCCCAAGATCGATTTCCAGCACCGCAAAAATGGGAGAAGGGCCTGGCAATCCACTCCCAAAGCAATCCTGAAACAGTTGGCCATTGAAAACCCTGAGGGTCGCTATGAGTTGGACACGACTCAACGGCACCTAACAACAACACAACAAGAAGCATCTGGAAAATAATAAGGAAATAATAGCCAGGAAAAATTATTGTCTTAAAAAACTATGAATAATGAAGAAAATGTCCTTCCAGACACTCAGAAGTATTATCAAACTGTATCACTGAAAGCAGGAGTGGGAGGAGGGAGGAGAGAGATGTGAAAATCAAAGGGAAAGCCTTCCGGAAGGTTTTGAAGGGGAAAAGGTAAAAACAGTCTTGGCTTCTGTCCATCTCACCTGTCTCAGTTCATTCTACCCTTCGGTGTTGGAGGTATTTTTTAACAACAGTGTAAGTTATTAAAAACTGATGATGATACAAGTTTTTTTGCCCACTAATACGAATTAGCTGCCTCTGACCAGCATGCAATTACTGTCTTGTGCACAGACCAGTTTTTGCATCGATTTGTATGTTCATATCAGCATGCCTTTACTGCATATAAACATATGGCTCTATGAATTTCAAAAATCTAGAAATGGATATATATATATATATATATATATACATGATTTTAATATATATGATATAGATAGTATTACAATTAATGAAAAGGGTGAGGCTATTCACTAAATGGTATTGATGCAATAGTTAACATTTAGAAAGGCATTGGCTACATACTAGTCACACTTACAATGAAATACAACAGATTGTACAGGGAGAGAAGAACTGGCATGGAGAAGGTGAGTAACAGTTCCAAGATTCAGCCTGGCATTGTAGCTCACACCTGCAACCCCAGCGACTCAGGAGGCTGAGGCAGGAGGATCCTTAGTTTGAGGCCAGAGGCAGCCTGTGCGACTTAGTGAGACCCTGTCTCAAAATAAAAAAAGACAGCTGGGAGTACAGGACTTCCCTAGCATGCATGAGGCCCTGAGTTCCACCCTCAGTACTGGGTGAATGAAGGAGTGGGGCGGAATCAGGATTCAAACTCAGTCTTACACTAGCATTTCATAAAATCTTGGATAGTCAAGAGACATATAATGCATTTGGATCTTTACTTGAAAATAAACCCCTAAATTAATCAAAAGTGCAGGCTAGGTACTGAAAGAAATAGGACATACAGGTTACCTATTTCTTAACCCTATGAATAGCACAGAAGCACTGACAGTAGTACAGGGCATGGCACAGTGTCAGGTAAGGTTTCATTCTGTCATACACAGGGCCACTATGAGTTGGACTCAACTTGATGGCACCTACCAAAAACTGCATTTCTACAATCTAAGTGGAAGAGTTTACTAAGTATGTTTTTTAAAAAGCAACCAAAAAAAGAGGCCATAAGGACAAAATTGATAAGCCTGACTACATAAAAACATTTCTAAAAATACCATAAATACACTCAAACAAAAAAATTACAGGAAAAAATGTATATATAGAAAGATTAACCTTCTGAAATATTTTTAATACAGGCATTTTAAAAGATAACCTAATAAAGCAACAAAGCACTGGTCACTGAAAAACATTAAAGAGAAATGGTAACTAAATCAGATTTATAAAGACTTGTAACCTATACAATCTTTTTTTGTTGCTTTTGTTTGTTTGTTTCACAGTACTGGGGGCTGAATCCAGGGCCTCTCCCATGCTAGGAAAGCATTCTACCGGTGAACCATATGCCTTGCCCCTTTTGTATTTTGAGACAGGGTCCTGTTAAGTTGCACAGCTGCCTCTGGCCTTAAACTCATGATCTCCTGCCTCAGCATCCCAAGTCACTGGGACTACAAATACCTATAGAGTCTTATGCTGTATTTGTGTACCACTTGCAAATACCTCTATAAATTTTAAATACACATACTCACTGACCTAGCAACTCAATTTCTAGGAATTCATAATTCCAGATTTACTTGCAAAATTGCAAAGATATTTGTATAAGAATGTTCACTGTAACATTACTTGTAAAGAGGTTAAGAAAAGAAAACTGGGAAGCAACAGAAATGTCTACATAAAACAAATGAAGGAACTACCATACATCTAAGTAGCAAAATACTCTTCAATTGTGAAAAACATCCAGTAAGTATGCATGTGTTAAAATAGAAAGAGATATGAGTTATACTGTAAATAAGTGAAAAAAGTAAGTTAAAGAGGAGTATGTGTAATACTGCAGAAAAGGAAAAAACAAAAGGCACGTGTATATACACACACGATAATCTTTGGAAGGACACGAAAACAGCTCTGGAGAAAACAGGTGGGGACTGGGCAAAAAGCAGCAGCTTCTTTATGTTTCATCAACTTGAGATTAATTCTTTACAACAAAGGAAATATTATTTGCCTAATTAAAAAATGTAAGCCCTTATCAATACGTAGAATGAAAAAACACTATTTTTAGCACAGGTACAGAGGAGGAAGTGCCGTTTGGTGGCAGATCAGTTACAACCATGACTGCATTTACAACAGGAGTCAACAAATCCTCACGTCCGCATGCCACTCTCCAGGACACACTACGTTCACACCCATACTCTGTCTCCCCCGCTCCCCTGACTGTGGATAAGCACCAGCTCTGGATTCCAGACCCCTCACGACAGCCAACAGCAAGTCCTCCATCAATCACTCCTCTCTACCTGATCATTCCTATCAGCATAACATTGGCCTCTTACCTTTTTAAAATGTATTTAAAATCATCTTCGGTAAGGTAAAATTTATATGTAATAAAACACATCCCTAAGTACCCAGATGGGAAAAGGGCCTGGCAATCTACTCCCAAGCAATCCCAAAACAGTCAGCCATTGAAAACCCTATGAGGGTCACTCCGAGTCGGATACCGACTCGCCGGCACCTAACAACAACAACAAATACCCAGAGCTCTGTCAACGTACACAGCTACATATATACTACCCAGAAAGTTCTCTGACTTCAGCCCCAGCTCACAGGTGACCGACTTTCTGTCTTTATTGGTTACGTCTGGTCTGCTACCAAATCTCACAGAAGTCGAATCACAGAGTCTGGTCTCTAGTCTGTCTGGCTGCTCTCACCTGCTACCTTTAAAATCCATCTCTGTCGCTGCATCAGAAATGCTTTCCTTTTTGCTTCTGAGCAGCTTTCCAGAAAAAACAGTTCTCAAAAGGGAAGGAAGAAGAGAGAGAAATGAAGAGAAGCTGCCAAGTAAAGAGGCAAGGAGAGAATAAACGCCAGCTACCTTCCATGCCCTTACAAAAACAAGGCAGGGTAGGCTAGAAGAGGACCGGCAATGGTCAACGAGCACGAGGGACTGGGAGGTGCTACACTGGACAAGAGAAATCAACTTTCTAAAAGGCAATTTAGAAATGCTTATCAAAAACCTTACCAATCCATATACTTTACACCCAGCAATTCCACTGCTATGAGTCTATTACAGCACTACCTTACAATAGGTAAAAGTATCACCTGCACGTCATGCCCAACTCTAGGGAGCTAGATAAACAAATTAGGGTCAATTCTTTACCTGGAATGTTGTACTGTTTTGTTTTGTTTTTCCGGCAGTACTTGGGGGCTGAACCCAAGACCTCATGTGTACTTTGCAAGTGCTCTACCACTGAGCTGTACCCCCAGCCCACCTTTTCTTTATTTTTTATCTTGAGACAGGGTCTCACTAAGTTATGCAGGCTGCTTCTGGCCTCAAACTTACAATCCTCTTGCCTCTGCCTCCTGAGTTGCTCGGATTACAGGCCTTCACCAACATGCTCAGTTTGTCCTGTCATTTTAAAAAGACATTCACGATGTAATGTCCATTCATCCATTCAGCGACCATTTACTGTGTGCCTATTATGTACACAGTACTCTGAGCATGGTCTAACTTCTGCCCTCACAGAGCCTACATTCAGGGAAAAAATAAACGGAACTTACAAGTATGCATGCAAGCACATATTTGATGCGGCCTGACCAAAAAAATGTATGAACCAGAATTATTTTTGAAGTTATTAACTGTGAATGGAAGGAATAAGGGTATTGTGACCCCTTTTCATCATGTCTAAGCGCTCTAATAGAAAGTGATGTTACTTAAGTAGCACTTTAATAAAGCTTGTAAGAAAGAGAGCCGGGGAGGTGGTGGTTGTTGTTGTTAGATGCTGTCGAGTCGGTATCCGACTCATAGCGACCCTCATAGGGTTTTCAATGGCTGACTGTTTTTCGGGATTGCCTTGGGAGTGGATTGCCAGGTCCTTCTCCCATTTTTGCGGTGCTGGGAATTGAACTCGGGACCTCAGAGACTGCAGCACAGCGCTCTACCAACTGAGCTAAATCCCAGCCCCAGGGAGGTGGAGCACGGCTGTAATTCCAACACTCAGGAGGCTGAGGCAGGAGGATCGTTCCGAGTTTGAAGCCAGCCTCAGACACAGTGAGACCCTGTCTCAAAAATCAAGCCACAGAATAAAGCTTTTAGAATTCTCCTAAAGGACTTGGCTGAGTGAGAAAACCTGCCTGTTCTCTCCCGTGAGAGCTTGAGATCTGTCTCCTTACCTCATCCTCAGTGTGCTGCTCCGAGGTCAGCTTCAGCACCGTCCTACATTGATCCACAAAAGAGCTTGCGATCAACTCAGCATGGCGCAAAAACACAGGGACGTCATCCTTGGTCAGCTGCTCATCGCCCACGAGCCTGGCGATCATGAGGTCTAAAAAGGCAACCCTGTAAAACACAAAAGAGTTCCACATGAATACATAACACTTAAACTGTACAACACTGTAGGTACTATGGAGACCATTTCAAGAGAATGTTTTTATTTTAATTTTGTATCTTAAAATGTCTAGCTAGGAAAAGCATTTTAGGAGTAAAGCTAATCTTCATCAACTACCTATTTTTTTTAAAACTCTGCTTTCTTGGATGTGATTTGGCTACAGAAACAAGAACTCTCTAGTGCACTCTTTTATCTATTACGTTTATCATGGAAATAATTTAACATTTCAGAGATGCTGTCAGTTTTAAGTTTTATGAACATCTGCACAATAATAGCAGCAAAGTGAGGTCGATTAACATTCATTCACTACTTAAAATGAAGCTGAGCGTTTTACACACATTATCTCATCTAATCCCCACAAAACTTCCACAAGGCAACACCATCATCAGCTCCACATTACAGATGTGCACCGGCTTGGCCCAATTCATTCACCTGCCCTGTGTCACACAGCCACCGAGAGGCTACGGCAGGACTCAAGCTAACAAACTGCTTCAAGGATGAAATAAGGCTACAGTGAATGCTTTCTGTATTGTGGCCAAATGATGGGAAAGATCACTGGTCTTAAAAAAAAAAAAAATCACCTGTAAACTTTGGCGATTTTCAAAACTCCCCAAATCTGAGATTTCTTACAGTAATTGTAAATGCAAAGTAATGCAGACAAACAATTCCCTTTAAGCACAGTATTAAGATTTATTTCTTTTGCTTTAGTCATATAGAATCTTTAAGAACAATGAATGGGGTGCACTCAGGCCACTCTCCCCAAGCAGGATGACTGTCTACAGACATCAGCGAAGGGGTCGCCCATCTAGCGTGGCCCAAGCACCTCCTCGCAAACACTCCTTTATCACTGGATTAGATACTGTGGCAGTTATTGCCAGGTTGAGAAGTCATGGCCCCTGGCTTTAGCATCTAGGTAGCTATTACTCAAATCAGCAATATAAAAAAAAAAAGTGAATTGTTTTTCAGTCCTGGAGGGTTGAACCCAGGGTGGCACCATTCCGGGAGGTGGTGGCAACTTTAGGAGGTGGGTCCTGCTGGAGGAAGGCCTGCCTTCGAAGGCTATCCCTGCTGCCGTTCCTTCCTCCTCCTGCCTCTTGCCGCCCTCAAGTGAGCCCCGCTGCTCCACACGCCTCACCAGGACCAGCAGCAATGGGGCTAAGTGACCACGGTCTGACGCCATGAGCCAAAAGGAAACCCTTCTTCCTTAAACTGTTTGCCTCAGGTATTTGTCACATCTGGCTCACGCAGGCAGTGTGGTGCCTTCCAGAGATTGGGGTACCCTTGGAGGAAAGAGCCCAGCCCCTGACTGAGGAAGATCTGTGGTTGTAGCAACAGGTCGAACGGCAGTAAAAGCTGAAACGGCCACTCCTGGCTGCGTGTGCAGGTGCACACCTGTGAACCCAGCAGCAGGGAGGCGGAGGTGGGAGGAGCACGAGTTCAAGGGCAGCCTGGGCAATGCAGAGAACTCATCTCAAAAAAATCTCACATTTACTGAGTGCTAACTGCATGCCCACTTATAGCTGTAGCCCTGTGGCATCTGATCCTGTCAGATCTCAGAAGCTAAGCAGGGTTGGGCCTGGTTAGTACTTGGATGGGAGACTGCCTGGGAACACCAGGTGCTGTAGGCTTGGGAGAAGGACCTGGCAACCTACTCCCAAAAATCAATCTGCCATTGAAAACCCTATGAACAGCAGAGAAGCACTGACTATAGTGTTTCCCCTGTTGTATGCACGGTCGCTATGAGTCAGATACTGACTCGATGGCACCTAACAACAACAACAACTGGGTGCCTGGCACTGAGAGTTTGCTTTATTTCAGCTCATTGTGGTAACAACTTCATCAGGGAACTGCCATTATTATCCCTTTTCACAGATCATGCTGGGCTCTAGAAGGAACAAGTAATTTGTCCAAAGTAATGAGTGGCCTGAATAGCCCCTCCCCTTAAGTATAGAGCAGTACATGCAGATTCTGACTGGACACTGCACAAACTGCCTATCAAGAGCAGCGGGGCCCACAGAGCACACACATGTGGGCTCTTGCTTTCTGCTGAATCACACACACACTGATTTCAAGTCTATCCAAAATTCCCTCACCAAATAATCTGCCTCAATAGACTACCAGCCCCTCGGTGAAGGAGTCACGACCCGGACCACCATCAGAAGAAGAAGCACGTGGAGAGAGCCCTGTCCTGCACGCCTACGACATGTGGTCACTGGCCACCACCCTAGGCAGGGACTGGGCTCACTGTGCCCACTGAGCCCCAGACACCACCACCAGGTGCTTAACGAGCACAGTGCTTGTTCTGCCGACTGACCCACAAACGTTTCACGTAACAGCCCCAACCCAAGCAGACCTTCTGGCCTAGTGGGTCCAAGCCACAGCCGAGGCACCGGCGTGGCTGTGCTCTAACTCTTCGGGGGATCCTGATGTTCCCAACTCAACAACTCCGGTGTCTCACCAGCATTCTCAACTGAGGTTCTGCATCTGACCCAAGGAACATGGGGAGCGTTTTGAGTAACTTACTGCCTTCTTGGGTCTCCAAAGGATTCCGGATGCACAGGAGAGACGTTTACTCATCCCACATCCCAGCTGAGGAAACGTGACGCCTGGCCATCTCGCTCATTCACCAGAGAACAACACAGAGCAAGTAATGCACTCAGTCGTGCTCAGAAGGAGGCAAACGCAATCTCCAGCCTCTGCTTCACCCAGAACTTTGACAGCTCCTGCCAGGACCCCTGGCCGCCTCCTTGCCCTGCTCTCTCAACATCAGCATGGACACCCTCAGCCCTAAGCTCCCCAGGCCCTTTATCCAAGAGCTGACGTTGGTCACTGCAAAAAACATGGTGCCCCCAAATGTGGATCCAGAGGGACCCTGCCCCACACCAACAGAACACAAGCTTGACATAGACAGGAGTTTTTGCCAAGTGTACACACCAGGCACACAATGAATATTCATTGGGGCTGGGGGTATAAATCGGTGGCAGAGTACTTGGCAGGCATACATGAGGCCCGAGGTTTGATTCCTAGCACCATAAAGAAAACACTAAATTAAAAATAGTAGGATAAAATAATAAAACCTTGTTGAATGAATCAAAAACCTATTACCGAAGGGAAGCTCAACCTTCCTACTTTGCTCTCTCATGAGTACCTTATTCTCCACCCAAACCAGAATTCTCAGTGCTCCCCAAAATACATCCCAAGACTCCTTCACCTGTGCCTGTCTGTACCATTCCTTCAACCGGTAAACGTCCTCTTCTCGGCACAGGCCTGGCAAACCCTGTATCTTTCAAGATGCAGGATGGTATCTTGGTCACAGCAGGCAGGCAAATTACTTACTGCAGTGAGTCAAATAATTAAATTTTGCTTTTCACCCCACACATGGGGTGGTTGTTGTTGTTATTAGGTGCCACGGAGTCGGTATCTGACTCATAGCGACCCTCATAGGGTTTTCAATGGCTATTTCAGGATTGCCTTGGGAGTCGATTGCCAGGTCCTTCTCTCATTTCTGCGGTGCTGGGAATTGAACTCGGGACCTCAGAGACTGCAGAGCAGCGCTCTACCAACTGAGCTAAATCCCAGCCCACACACAGGGTAGTCTTGTCTTTTTTTGGCGGTACCAGGGGGATGAACACAGGGCCTCACGCATGGCGTTTGCAAGGGCTCTGCCGCTGAGCTGCACCTCAAACCCATTTTTCACTTCTATTTTGATACAGGGTCTTGGTAGGTCACAAAGGCTCCCCCAGACCCCCAACTCACTCACGATCCTCATGACTCTGCTTCTCGAGTTACTGGGGTTACAGGGGTACGCCAAGGTGCCTGGTTCTAGCCTCCTTTCCACTTGTATAAAGCACACGCCCTTCTTCATTTAGGCCCCACTTTCTTTAACCCTAAGTGGCCAGATATATTGCAAACATGTGCTGCTATAATTAAATTGCTTCCATGTGGATGTATGTGCAATTGAGAGGACATAAGAAACCAAAGGCACAAATCTTGAGCCAGAATATTTCTGGTTGTTCTATTTTGAAAAAAAAACCAAGTTTGCTGCAGCTGGCAATCTGGCTGAGGCCATACTGCCACACGATGTATGAACTGCAAAGACCCACCTCTATTAAAATCTTGTTGTTGTTGTTGGGTGCCGTCAAGTGGGTATCTGACTCATAGCGACCCTATGTACAACAGATATTGTCAGTGCTTCTCCACTATTCATAGGGCTTTCAATGGCTGTTTTGGGGGGGTCGGTTGCTGGGTCCTTCTCCCATTAAAATCTAGTCTCAGTGAAACTGGGAGCCTGATCATTCATTCTTTACTTCTTCTCTGAGGCATTGACCTAGTGACCGATCACCACGCCCAAAACTCTATGACTGAACTGACCTCACTATTAGGGAAATACACTGACCACTGGACACTGAGGAGAAATAACCCACCATACGAAAGAGAACTCTCTTCTTACAGGTATCCGATTTGTATGCCTTCACGTCATCCTGCGTACTAACGGGTGGCTTAAAGCATTTACATGTAACAGGAATGTCACCTTACCACTACGGACTTGAACCGCAGGCACACTGTGCTACAGTTATCAGCAGAGACTGGAGCCCAGTCACGTAGATTAGATTCTGGCTCTGCCACCTACTAGCTGAGAGCATGGGCCGGCCACGGAAGCACCCTTCTTTAGCGCACACATCTACAACGCAGACACCAACAGTACAGATCTTCTAGGTGGATATACGACTCCATTAACATTGGTAATGTGCTTAGAACACTCTCTGGTTTATATAACAAGAGTGTGTACATAGTTATTAAGAAAAATAAAATTGTTTTCACTGGCAATACATAGTAAAAGCAACAAATGATAGCACAAATGGAGATCAAAAATGGAGGTAGCTCTTAATGTAACATTTTCGACATTTAGAATTTGATGAATTAAATGTTAAAATTCTGACTTACCACATTGTTGTTCTTGTTTTTAGGTGCTACATACTCACATATAAAATAAGCATTTTGAAAAAATTAAGGCCCTGTCCCAAGATACCACCGTAACTAAGACCTCATGACTCCTAGAGGGGGCTTTAACTGAACGGCTGATGCTCAAGGACTGCAGACGCCTTCCTTCCCTTCCATCCTGGCCCAGAGTTCTGCCACACTGCTGCCTGCAGGCACAAGCGGAACTCACAGACACAGGAATCGCTCTGCTACCCCCAAATACCAAGGACTATAAAACTGTTACCTGACACAGTTGCTCCAAAATGACAATATCACTATCTCCCTACAGACAAAGTGATGAAAAAAAAAAAAAAAGTATTCCTTTCTTGAATAGTGTGTTGGCAACGTAGGTGTTCTCAGCATTTAGCACAACACAGAAACTCGGTGAATGTAAGTTCAATTAAAAATCAGGTAAAGGACGAGGCTCCACAGGAACACACACGCTGGCTACCTACAAGATGTTTTTCTGTTTTTGTTTTTTGCAATACTCGGGGACAAGCCTGGAGCCTCGTGCATGCTTTGCAAGCACTCTGTCACTGAACTGTACGCCCAGCCCCTTTTGTATTTTTAAAATTAAGATAGGGTCTCACTAAGTAACACAGGCTGCCTCTCGCCTTGACCTTGTGATCCTCCTGCCTCAGCCTTCCAAGTCACTGGAATGACAGGCGTGTGCCACTACACCAGCAACATCCTTTTGTTTCAATATTCTCATAAGTTTTTTGATCAATAAAAAATCTCACATGACACACGTCCAATGTATGTGAGTTACAGATAACTTGCCAGTGTCAAATTAGATATTAAATATTCACGAAGCTCAATTGCTCTCTGGGTTGTTTTGTTTTCCTTTGTCTTTCTGCAGTACTTCGGAGTTGACCCTGGGGACTCACACATGCTCTTTGAAAGCACTCGTGCCCTGAGCCACACCCACAGCCTATTTTTTACTTTGTATTTTGAGGCAGGGTCTCACTGAGTTACACAGGCTGCTCTGGCCTCAACCTGGTGATCCTCCTGCCTCCACCTCCCAAGTCACTGGGATTAAATATGGGCCCCACAGTGCCCACTTTTTCTGGGGATTTTCAGAAAACAAATAAACGTAAGTAGATGTTCTAATATTTTCTTGCCACACTGAACAGGCTAGTCTCACACACCCCGCTCTGGAGGCTGTTACTCCCAGGGACAACTGTAACATGATGGTCGGTCACCAAATAAAGGACAGAGAATTAAAGAAGCAACCCAAGCATCAATCAATGGATGAAGGGACAAACAAAGTACTCTCTGTGGAGAGAGACAGAGACACAGACAGAGATGAGGGGGAGAAAGTGTGTGTGAGAGAGACAGAAAGATGACATATGGGAAAACTAAGTCTGTGACAAAACAGCGAATTCATAAGATAAACACGGTGTAACTGAGAAGGCTGACGTATGGGTATGAATTTAAAGTTCAGGAAGAAGACCTGAGAGCACCTCTGGGCTTTCCAGCTAAGTAGATGACATTATATTAATGAGGCCACCAGAAAAATCTTTTATTGAATAACAAAAATTCTTTCATTCAATGAGGCTTTCATTGAAAAGAAAATTTTTTTTTTTGCAGTATATGCCATGTGCCCAGCAATGTCTGGACAGGTGAGCACCAGAGAGTAAGAGGGAGCAAATCCTTGCCCTCTTGGCACTATCACCCCAAAGGCAGCGTGCCACAAACAGTCAGGGATGCAACATGATGCAGTGTTTGACAAAAGATGTGATGGAAGTGAGAGCATCTCACTGGAAGCAAGCACCGAGGGGGAGAAAGAGACTTGAGAGCAGGACCAGGCATGAAGAAGGAAGCACCCACCACAACCTCTCCATTAAGGGGAGCAGGGGATCATGACTCTCATTTTCATTTAGTTGCATTATGGATCAGTTTAAAAATATCACTGGGCAGGAACAGGAAGAGAGAATATAACTGTGAATACTAATTTCAATTAAACTACATTCTTCTTATATTCAGGTAGTCTTTGTAACAAAGCAACTACTAACTTTTAGCGCTATATACCATGTTTTTTATATTTTAGGTTGAAAACTACAATGGAAATGTATTTATGGTGGAGGCGGGAGTAGGCATTGGACTTGTACCTGGTATTTAAACTGACTTTAAAAGCTTTTCCTTTTTGCTATAAATATTAAAAGAAGAAAATAAAATTACTCAACAAAAACCTACAAAGGAGTTGGTAAAGTTTAATTGTTGGAACCTAAACTCATAATAAGATTCCCAAAGCCTCTGCAATTAGAAAAATTGTGGCTAGAATTTAAAAGACTATAAAATATCTAAGTTTTGATCTGCGACTACTGAATAAATTTTATTTTTTCTGAGGCAACATTTCTAGTAAGATTAGGAAACACACACAGTTGAAACGTGTACTGCAGATTATCTTCCTCAATATTCTTACTTTACAAGCCAAGAAACTGAATCCAAACAAGGTGAAAAGGCCTGGCTATAGCCACATAAAGAATGATCACAGCCAGGTGTCGTGGTGCACGCCTGTAATCCCAGGGATTCAGGAGGCAGCCGCAAATACAAGGCCGGAGGCAGCCTGTGAAACTTAACAAGACCCTATCTTAAAAAATAAAAAAGGGGGAGGGAAGGGTCTGGGGGCACAGCTCATCGATGGAACACTTGCCTAGCATGCACTAAGAGCTAAGGCTCAACTCCCCAGTACCTAAAACAAACAAACAAACCCAAAAGACAGAGAGAATTATTATTACAAGGAACATGGACAAGTTATCAGATTCCTTTTTGTCTGAATTATCTAACAGAAAACTACAAACCTAGCGGAGTATATCCCAATCACACCAGTGATAGGGACAAGTAAGTACATTCCAAATACACAACTATAATACCGAGTTGCATAAATTACCGTTATAAAACTGAGGCGTGAGCATAACATTTTATTCTTTTTCTTTCTTTTTTTTTTTTTTTTTGGTGGGCAGTGCTGGGGATTGAACCTAGAATCTTGCACGTGCTAGGCAAGCACTCTACCACTGACCATTGACCTATATCCCTATCCCTTAATATTTTATTCTTAAAAGTTTTTTGGGGTTTTTTTTGTTTGTTTGTTTATTTAAGTATGCCTTTTTACCCAATAATGGTGCCAACCTGAGTTCTTCAATCCCATGTAAATCACTGCCTGCTGTGGTTGAACTATGATGTTAACCAAGCAATGCAAAACCAGCAATGAGCAGAAATATGTACTGAGAGGTCTGTGCCAACTGAGAAACCACACCGTTTTTCAATCTGGGCTGCAGGATGCTCCTTATGGAATGCTGAAGACTCAAAACCACACTGGTTTTGGGGGTTACCTTTCTTGATTGCTCAGTTTGGCATACATGGCTTCCACCAACTCCGGGCTTTTCAAAAAGTGGTCTGTAATAATCAGGAACCTAAGAGAAAAGGGAGGAAGAGTTTGGTTACCAGTACATCTCACACATAAAAGCACTTCATTTTATTGCACTTCTTTTGCTATAATCTTAAGTTTTTCAGGAGGTTCACACACTACTTTTTATTAGCAACTAGAAGGAGAAAAATTCTTGAAATACTCTTCTCGAATTTCACGTCTGAAAATTTTATTGAAATAATTCAAACTAATTCAACTAGAAAAAAAGAGACCGCTACAGCTTCTACCTAAGTTGAGAAAGGAAAATTCTTCACTATACACAGCAACATGAAATTTAGCTCTAATTTCAGGTACAGACAGAAAATGTATTGCACAGTTTTACTCAGAAGCTTAGAGCCATAGGATAAGGCAGAGATAGGGACATGTCACACTTTTATTGAAAGATATGCCAACAATGCAGTGATGAATCCTGGCTTGATTTTCTACTCTTTAAGAGTTCTCAAGTTACCAAGAAAATATCCTCGTTGTCAAGCAACGTGATCATGGGAACTTAGGAGATCAACTATGGAAGCCCCAAGGCAGAGATTATAAGGCATAGATCTTCAAAGTACCACCATGACATCTAAAAAGATTGCACAGTATTATTAATTCTGAATACACTCTACCAGAAGGATGAGAGAAAGATTTAAGAACTAAGGCTTAAAATGCTTATAACCAAGGTTACAGTAATAAGAGTTGAAGCATTAGATATACTGACACACAGTTCCCTTAATCACTAGTTAAAAAATAAAATATTCAGTAGGATAACCAAATGAAGCATATTAACTACCAGGAAACACTGTCCTTCCTGACAAAGCGAAATCTGAGGCTGGAGATCAGTGACAGAGCGCGAGCCAAACATACTGAAGCCCTGGGCTCCTCCAGTGTCCCCCCCCACCACCACCACCCTGCACAAAAAGCAAAATCTGAACAAGTTTCCTGTTTCTTCTACTATCTTTAACGTGGCATTTCAAGCTGGATGTCATAGCTCATGCCTGTAATCCCAGCAATTCTGAAGGCTAAGGCAGGAGGCTCATGAGTTTGAGGTTAGAGGCAGCCTGTCAACTTTGCAAGGCCCTGTCTCAAAATAAAAACTTTTTGAAAGGGGAGATGGGGTTGCAGCTCAGTGGTAGAGCACTTACCCGGTATGTGAGAGGCCCTGGGTTCAATCTCCCAGTACCATAAAATGGCTGATTAACACTTGGATGCAAAGTATTTCTAACAGTAATAGATAATATTCAAAATTTACAAACAGTACTCATTAATTAAGGGGCTGGGATTTAGCTCAGTTGGCAGAGTGCCTCTCTGCAGTCTCTGAGGTCCTGAGTTTGATTCCCAGCACAGCAAAAACGGGAGAAGGACATGGCAACCCACTCCTGAGGCAATCCCGAAAACAATCAGCCATTGAAAACCCTATAAGGGTCGCTATGAGTCGGCCACGACTCAATGGCACCTAACAACAACAACAACAACTCATTAATTAAGGCAAGTCATCAAGCTGCAATAACAGTAATTCAGGCATTTTAAGCTGGATTCACAAATAAAACTGGGATTCTAAAGCTCATTCATACTTTGTTATTGTTGTTGTTAGGTGCTGTCGAGTCAGTATCCGACTCATAGCGACCCTCATAGGGTTTTCAATGGCTGACTGTTTCAGGATTGTCTTGGGAATGGATTGCCAGGCCCTTCTCCCATTTTTGCGGTGCTGGGAATTGAACTCGGGACCTCAGAGACTGCAGCACAGTGCTCTACCAATTGAGCTAAATCCCAGCCCATTCATACTTTAGCTGCTTGGAAATCAGAACATTTTCTCTTAAGGACATTCATTCCAAATCACAACATTCAAGCCACGTGTGGTGGCACACGTCTGTGATCTCAAGCACTCAGGAAGCTTCAAGGCCAGCCTAGACTACAAGGTGAGGTCCTGGTTCAATAAAACCGAACTAAAAAACCAAAAAACATCAGAGCAACAACACTAAATCCATAATATTCCAAACACTATGTCAGGGCTAGAACACAAGCCTTATTTCCAAAAATATTCTTCTCCAAACAGTGGGGAAAGACACGCACGTAGACAGATAATTACTGAAGAATGTGTATGGTGCAACATGCAGACACACAACATGGATTACAGAAACACCAAAGTGTAATTCCCAAGTGGGCTGAGGGACAAAGGGTGAAGGACAGGACTGGGGCAGGAGATCAAAGAAGCCAGAAGAAGAATTTTGTGAAACCTCGGAAGATTACAGGGAGCCACGCACACTTACAATGGAAAGAAACAAAAAGAATGTAGAAAATTTGCATGACGAAAAGACTAGCCGTGTGTTCAGGGAACTCTAGGCAATAATGTTTCAGCCCCTGCACTTACAAGCCAGGTACGGAGGCCATAATTAAAAAGGATCAACTCTTTCTCCTGTCTCCCTCATTCAGTGTCCAGCTTTCACAACCACATGATGTGACTGAAAATACCATAGCATGAGTCAGGCGCACCTTTGTCTTCAATGTGACATCTTTGCTTTTCAATACTCTAAAGAGATCTTTTGCCACAGCTTTTCCTAGAGCAATGCATCTTTTGACTTCTTGACTGCTGCTTCCACGGGTGTTGATTATAGAGCCAAGCAGAGCAAAATCTTGGACAACCTCAATCTTTTCTCCATTTATTGTGAAGTTACATACTGACCCAGCGGTAAGGATTTTTGTTTTGTTGATGTTGAGTCACAATCCATACTGAAGGCTGTGTTCTTTGATCTTCATCAGTAAATGTTTCAAATCCTCTTCACTTTCAGCAAGCAGAGTTGTGTCATCTGCATGACACAGGTTGTTGATGAGTCTTCCTCCAATCCTGATGCTGCGTTCTTCTTCTTAAAGTCCAGCTTCTTGGATTATTTTCTCAGGACAGAAATTGAAGAGTTATAGTGAAAGTATACAGCCCTGATGCACATCCTTCTCAACTTTAAGCCAGGCAGGGCTTCCTTGTTCTATTTGAACAACTGCCGCCTGGTTCATGTACAGATTCCTCATGAGTACAATTACATGCTCTGGTATTCCCGTTCTTCGAAGTGCTATCCATAATTTGCTATGGTATACAGAGTCAAATGCCTTTGCATAGTCAATAAAACAAACACAGACATCTTTCTGATATTCTCTGCTTTCAGCTAATATCCACCTGACATTAGCAGTGATGTCCCTGGTTCCACGTCCTCTTCTGAATCTGGCTTGATTTTCTGGCAGTTCCCTGTCTACATACTGCTATAGTTGCTTTTGAATGATCTTTAGCAAAATTTTGCTTGCGTGTGATATTAATGATGTTGTTCGATAGTTTCCCCATTCAGTTGGATCGCCTTTCTTAGGAACAGGCACAAATAAAGATCTCTTCCAGTCAGCTGGCCAGGTAGCTGTTTTCCAAATCGGTTGGTATTAACATGTTAGCACCTCTAGTGCTGCATCTGTTTGTTGAAACATCTGTGCTGGTATCCCAATTCCAGGAGCCTTGTGTTTCTCCAATTCCTTCAAGGCAGCTTCCACTTCGTCCTTCAATAGCATTAGTTCCTCTTCATATGCAACCTCTTGAAACGGGAGGCCATCCACCAATTCTTTTTTGCATAATGACTGTGTATTCCTTCCATCTTCTTTTGATGTTTCTTGCACCATTTAATATTTTCCCTGTAGAATCTTTTACTATTGCCACTAGAGGCTTGAATTTCTTCTTCACTTCCTTAAGCTTTAGAAACACAGAGCATGTTCTTTCCTTTTGGTTTTAGGTCTCTAGCTCTTTACACGTGTCATTATAATATTTGTGTTTGTCTTCTTGAGCTGCCTTTTGAAATCTTCTGTTTAGTTCCTTAACTTCATCACACCTTCCTTTTACTTTAGCTGCTCAACGTTCAAGGACAAGTTTCAGAGTCTCTTTTGACATGTAACTTGGTCTTTTCTTTTTTTCCTGTCTTTTTAATAACCTTTTGCTTTCCTCATGAGTGGTATCTTTGGTGTCATGCCACACTCATCTCGTTATCATTTGCGTCTAATGCATTAAACCTGTTCTTGGGGTGCTCTCTGAACTCAGGTGGGATATACTCAAGGCCATACCTTGGCTCTCATACACTTGTTCTAATTTTCTTCAGTTTCAGTTTGAACTTGCGTATGAGAAGATGATGGTCTGATCCAAAATCAGCACCTGGTCTTGTTCTGACATTTGATATGGAGTTTTCCCATCACTTCTTTCCACAAATGTAGTCAGTTTGGTTTTGGTATGTTCCATCTGATGAAGTCCTTGTGTATAGTCACTGTTTATGTTGGTGAAAAAATGTGTTTGCTATGAAAAGGTCATTGGTGTGACAAAATTCTATCATGCAATCTCCAGCATCGCTTCTGTCACCAAGACCATATTTTACAACTATCGAACCTTCTTCTTTGTTTCCAACTTTTGCATTCCAGTCACCAGTAATTATCAGTATGTCCTGATTGCATTGTTGATCTATTTCAGATTGCAAAAGCAGGTAGAAATCTTCCCTATCTCCATTTGTGGCCTTGGTGTTGGGTGCATAAATCTGAACAAGAGTCACATTAACTGGTCTTTCTTGTAAGTATATGGATATTATTCTATCACTGACCACTATCACTGACACTACCAACCTTACATAAAAGTAAAAAAGATTCTAGAATAATCTGAATAATTATGTGCAAATAAATTAGATCATCTATCCCAAGTGGAATCTAGACCAAGTGGACTAATCTCTAAAAAGACATAAACTACCACAACTATCCCACGAAGAGGCAGACAATTAAACAGACCTACAACAAGTAGAGAATGAATCAGTAACCAAAAACTTCACACAATGAAAGTCCAAGACCAAATGGTTTCACTGGTAAATTCTACCAAATAATTAAAGATTAACCCAAATCCTTTACAAAAAAGAATCCTTTACAGTAAAGACAATAACCCAAATCCTTTACAAAAAAGAATCCTTTACAATAAAGACAATAACCCAAATCCTTTATAAAAAAGAATCCTTTACAATAAAGAATAAAAACAACTAATTCTATAAAGTTATAAAGTTAATACTAACCTAATACCAAACAACAACAACAAAAAAAACACATTAAAAAAAAGTCAGGCACAGACCAATGTGCCTTATTAATATACATGTAAAAATCATACCACCCTGGCATCCTATCCTGTCTGATCTCAGAAGCTAAGCAGGGTCGGCCTGGTTAGTCCTTGGATGGGAGACCACCTGGGAATACTACGTGCTGCAGGTTAGGGAGGACCTGGCAGCCCACTCCTGAAACAATACGCCACTGAAAACTCTATGAATAGCAGAGAAGCACTGACATAGTGCCAGGCATGGCACAATGTCAACCAGTGTTTCATTCTGGTGTATATAGGGTCATTATGAGTGGGACCTGACTGGAAGGCACCTAATGATAACAACAAATCCTTGACAAAGTAGGAACCAAATCCAGTAACATGTAAAAAGGGCTACATACCCTAAGAGGGATTCACCTCAGGAGTGCAAAGTTGCTTTAAAACATAAAAATTAGTGTTATACAAAATATTAATAAACTCAAAGACAAAATCATGATACTCTCAACAGACAAAGGATAATTGATAATTTATAATACTCTTTTATGATTAGAAAAACAACAACAAAATAAAAAGCAGAAGGAAAGTTCCTCACCCTGAGAAAGGGCATCTAGAAAACCCCATAGCTAGCACTGCACTCCACAGTGGAAGAATGAAGCCTTCTCCCCAAAATCAGGAGTACGATCCAGGGGTGTGTGCTCTTCACTTCTACCCAACACTGTATTGCAAAGCCCAGTAAGGAAAAGAAAGGCAACTTGATCAGAAAGAAAAAGGTAAAACTGTAGCTTTTCACAGGTGACATGATCCTATATACAGAAAATCCTAAAAAAAATTTAAAAAAAAAATCTACCACAGTTAAGTTCACCAAGGTTTCAAAATATAAGATCAATATTCAAAACTCAAGTGTATTTCTGCACTAGCAATGTTTTCTTAATGAAATTAAGAAAACAATTCTGTGTGCACTAGAGTATTTAGAAAAATTTTAACAAGTCATGCAAAATTTACGCACTAAAAAGTACAAAACATCACTGAAGAAATTAAAGATTGAGCTGAACAGAAAAATATTCACCGGTCACGAATTACAAAATTTAATTTAAGTAAAATGAAATATTTCCCAAATTGATCTATAGAGTCATGCAATTGGTATCAAAATGCCCGTTTTTGTTTTCTTTTTTTAATGAACTGAAAATGATGGTCCTCAAATTAATTTGGAAGTACAAGGGACCTAAAATAGAAAGAAAAAAATCCTGGGGAAAAAAAATAGTTGGAGGATTCACCCTTCCTGATTTCAAAATTTACTATTCAGTTCCAGTAATCAATACAGTGATGTGCAGGGATAAGAAACAAAATAAGCTGGAAAAAATTACTGAACAGAACCTCAAGGATCTGTGGAACAAGAACAGAAGGCCAATATTTGTATCTTCAAGGAAAATGTTCCGCCCGGGTGACCCTGTACATACACACATTGGGCACCCAAGCCAAAGCTTAAAGGGCAGCTAATATGGGCCCTGGCTGAACACCCTGTGGTGGTATAGGAACAAGAGAAGCTGAGAGGCCTGAGCCTATCTCCTTCCTACCAGCTGGTTCCTAAAGTAGGGTATCCTAAAATTGATTCTGATAAGGTGGTATCGTGCTAAGGTAGGGAGTTTTCTGCCTCAGCCTTCTCAGAATATAAAGTGCCTTTATGCAGTCAAGAAGGACTCCTCGACAGTGGGGCATCTCACAGACCCCATGCCAATCATCCAGCCTCTTTGGTGTGTCGGACCAGGAATACGGAAGCTGGGCCCTTTAGCTTCTTTTCTCTCTGTCCATTCAAGTAAAAATAAACTGCCTAAACCCACAAATGGCTGCTGTATTTTGTATCTTTATTGGTCACAGGAGACAGACCTCAGCATTAAAAGCGTATGTGTGCCTGATATAGAGCACCAGGAGAGGACAAAGAACATAGGGTTGAAAAGGTATTCAAACAAATAATGGCTGAAGAATTCCCAAATTTCATGAAAGATATAAATCTACAGATTCAAAAAGTTTAGGAAACCCCCAGAAGAATCAACTCAAAGAAATCTATGCCAAGACCTTATTATTAACCTCCGAAAAGATAAAATCTTATAAGCACTCAGACAGAAATCAGGTATTGGGGGAGGAGTGGGGAGAACACACACAGTCTACGGCCCTATCTCATCTATGCAAGGCCCACAAGACATAGACCAGTCTCTGATCTTGACTGATCCCTATGCTGCAGCCACAATGGTCTCTAAAGATGCTGAGATATTTTCATTCTACATTTTTTCATACACTAAGAATATCCTTCCCATTCCTCACTACCTTAAAGAATCTCCTATCCTTTAAGGCCCAACTCAAACTTCACTCTTTCATAAATTCTCCAGGTTCTGTTCAAAAAGTTTTTCTAATTTTGTAGACCATATGTTAAATATTAACTTAACAACTACCAATTCAAATTATCACAAGCTAAATTTTTACTAAAGTTTTACTAAAAACCTCTAGAGGAGGCTAAGCATATAGCTTAGTGGTAAGCACTTGCCTAGCATGCACAAGGCCCTAGGTTCAATCCCCAAGACTACAAAAAAATAAATCAAAGACTAGTTGTAATAAGCCAGGCACTGTGCCACATACCTGTAATCCCAGCTATTCAGGAGACTGAGGCAGGAGAATAAGTTCAAGGTCAGCCTAGGCAACACAACGAACTCGAGTCTCAAAATAATGATAACAATAATAATAGTAACAATACTTCTATTAAGAAAGTGAACTGTCAGGATGTCCTTAAGCAATCAAATTTCTAACAGTATACTTACGGCCATTCTGATTCCGGCTGCTTTTGGTGAGCTTCTATGACATTAATCGCAATGTTGAGGTTTTCTTCCAGTTCCTTCATTCTTTCAGGATTAAGAGATGTGAACAAAATCATTGAGCAGTAGGCCACAATTTTTTTGTCTGGATGATTTAAGCAAGACCTTCCAAACAAAGAAACGAGATTTTGGGTTAAATTTAATAACATAATAAGGTATGATTATAATACATAAATAGCAGTAATCCCATTAGCAAGTTTAGTATATAGTGATATCTTCAAGGATTTGATATTTACAATGCATTGAAACAAGTATATTACTTACTATAAAAATAGCAAATATAATGTTGCTGTTGTTAGGTGTCAAGTCAGTATCCCACTCATAGCAACCCTACATACAACAGGTGAAACACTGCTGTCAGTGCTTCTCTGCCGTTGGTAGGGTTTTCAATAGCGGATTGATTTTTGGGAGTGTGTTGCCAGGTCCATCTCCCAAGCCTACAGCACCTGGTGTTCCCAGGTGGTCTCCCATCCAAGAACTAACCAGGCCCAACCCTGCTTAGCTTCCAAGATCTGATGGGATCAATGCCACAGGGCTACAGCTGCAGACAAATATAACACTAAGTCACATTAAAAAGTTGCAGTTGAGTTAGGACTCAGAAGCAAAAAAAGAACTGATAGAGAACAAGATAAAAATGATCACATTTACAAAGCATTAAGACGTTCTTCTTAGGAAAAGAAAGGGGCAAAAGATGATACCTCAAAGACTACAGGCATTCCTTTAACTGCCACGAGGGACAGAATGTCTAAAGTGATGGTACAACTCAAAGAAACGGGTCTTGAAATTAAGAGTCTCAGTGTAATTCCGAGCTCATCTATCTATCAGCTACTCATTTGTCATTTGTCAATTATATCATGGTTCATGCACTACAGGGGGGTTTTTCTTTTTTCCTCTTAAACCTCACTAGCCAGGTGTGGTGGTACACACCTGCAATCCCAACACTTGGAAGGCTGAGGCAGGAGGATCATAAGTTCTTGGTCTGCCTGGCCTACATTGTGAGACCCTGTCTCCAAAAAAACACTTCTTAATATTCTTCTGAGGAAGGTGTTACTCATAGATCACAGATAAAGAAATCTGTTAACTTTATTTGCCCAGTGGCAAAGCCAGTACCTGCCAAAACTGGAATTCAAATTTAGCTCTATCTGTCCCATGAACACACAAAGAGCGGCTAGGGTTTAGCTCAGTTGGTAGAGGGCTGCTCTGGACTCTCTGAGGCCCTGAGTTAATCCCCAGCACTGCAAAAATGGGAGGACATGGCAATACACTCCCAAAGCAATCCTGACAATGAGCCATTGAAAACCCTCTGAGGGTCACTATGAATCAGATCCAACTCGACGGCACCTAACAACAACAAAACACATAAAAGAATGTTATCACATAACCTCTTTCAGTATGTTTTCTGATATAAAAAATGAAATATATAAGACCTCCTCCAGCTATGTCAGAGGGCTTTTGTGAGGATCAAATGAGGTGATATAAAAGTACCAAAAGCAAACTGTTAAGATTTCTGCCTGTTCAAGGACCTCTTTTTGTTTTTCTATTACATCCTGGATCTGTCCTAATTATATTAGTTCTTACACTACAAAACAATTGTTCCTTTTTTCTCTCACCAAAGCATGACATCCTTGAGAGTATAAATATGACTGTGTCTATGTCACCACTGCATTCCAGCCATCTAATTCAAAACCCAGCAGATACTAGGTGTCTAGAATGTTTTAAGGGAGAAGGACCTGGCAGCCCACTCCTCAAAGCAATCCTGAAACAATCGGCCACTGAAAATCCTATGAATTCTCTGTATCTACCAAAACATGTAGCATTGGGCTATGCCCGTAAGTACTAAATATGTAAATCAAGGATTAATTCAATGCCCATATTTTGATGCTTGGTGTTTAATTTTTTTCTTATAAATTTTAGGTTCCTTAACAACGTTACCTCATTTTCTTACAAGTAAACAGACCCAGTCAAGGGCACACACTCTAGTATATAGTCTAATGAATGTTCAGCTGTGCACGCGGGGTGGAACCTTCACTGGATCAAGACAGAGCACACTGCCAGGAACCAGACACCTCCCTCAAGCTCTGTCCCAGCTGATGCCTACCCAATACCACCCACAAAAAATAGCTATTGCCCTGAATTCCATCAACACAGGATAGCAGTAGGTGTCACACGTTACCCACTGGTTAGCTTTTCCTGTTTCTTAACTTCATATAAATGGAATTAGAACCACAATTTTTTTTCAGGAGTTAGGAACGTTTTTATCAATATACTCACATGAACAGTTCTGGGAAAGCATGCACCCAAACAATGGCCTGGGAATCTTCGTTGCGTGAGGCGATGTTGCCTAAAAATTGCAGGCCACAGCGAAAAGCTGGGAATAAAAAAAGGAAAAACCAAACATCCGTGATTAAGCATAATGAATAAACACAACTCTTTTCAGTCTTTTATTATTGGGGTTTTCTGTTCTTGTTTTGAGATAGGGACTTACTGCGTAGCCCGGGATGGTCTGGAACTCCCAGGGCTCCTGCCTCAGCCAGCAGAGTGCTGGGATTCCAGGCAGTCACTGTCACATCTTGCTCATAACTGAGTCTTAATAACAAATGTCTTTCACATTATTAAATAGAAGTTTCTGTTTCTTTTAAATACAAATGCCTTGCCAGGCACAGTGATGCATATCTGTGATCCCAACTACTCAGGAGGTGGAAGTATGATAAGGATCACAAGCTCCAGTCCAGAGGCAGTCTGTGTACCTTCGAGAGACCCTGTCTCAAAAAGTAAAAAAAATGGGCTGCGGGTGCAGCTCAGTGGTCCAGCACTTGCAGAGCACGCAAGTGCGAGGCCCTGGGTTCAACCCTCAGTACTGCATGATTACAAAAAAAAGTGGGGAGGGGGGCATTGAGGGTGCAGGTGAGTGGTGGGGCACTTGCTTACCATTCACAAGACCCTGAGTTTAACCCTCTAGTACTGGGAAGGAAGGAAGGAAGGAAGGGAGGGAGGGGGGGAGGGAGGGAGGGAGGGAGGGACAGGACTGTATTAAAATCAGTAACACCTTTTCTCAGAAGATAACATAATGAGAATAGAAACACAGAACAGCCACAGAATATAAAAAGACATGTAATACACAATTGTCATTGGATTTATACACAGGATATATTAAAAGAGAACTTACAAATCATTGTAAAAGACAACTGAAAAGCAGGTTTAAAAACTTGAAAAAGCACTTATAAGATCCAAAAGCAGGGGGAAAAAGTGTCCAACCCCAAAGGAAAACCAGGAGGTTCTACCCCACACCCATGAGACAGGCCCAACTTGTCAGGTGCCATCAAGTTGAGTCCAACTTACAGCGACCCTCTATACAACAGAATGCTTGCTTTACAAGTGCTGTCCCTGTCCCACTGAGCTGCACCTGCAGCCCTTTTTCTTTTCTTTTTTTTTTTTTAACTTTTTAAGATAAGGTCTTGCTAAATTACCCACACTGCCCTTGGTCTCAAACTGGCGATCCTCCTGCCTCTGCCTCCGCCTCCTGGGTCACTGGGATTACAGCCGAATGCCACGGTGCCTGGCCTACTAACTATTCTTAAGGTGTTGCCCACTGGGGCCAGGGCAGGGGTGCAGGGGAAGGGCTGCACAGCTGAGGAACTGAACCGTGTAGGGAACCCGGTACCAAAGATGTGAGTGTTGTCTACAACAGACACTGCTCTGGCTGTAGTAGCGCATCTGATCTCCAGAACCGCCTCAGAAGGTGAGTATTAACAGAATGCCCATTTCACAGCAAGTCACCAAAGCTCAGAAAGTTCGGGTAACTTGCCCGAGCTCATAAAGCCTGTAGGCAGTAGAATGGGATCGGTACAATCAAGAGAAGCCTCGTTGCTCAGGACCAGAATCCCGGCTAATGAGGGAAGGTGAAAAACAACAGGAGAACTTGAGTTGACCTGGAAGACTGAGTTGACAGGGAAGATTTTGTCCCATGAAAGGAAATTCCCACCAGGAAGCAACCAGAAAACATTTTCAGGGGCAAGTGGCCTAACTTTCAGGTCTCTGCTTGCCAAGAAGGGGCTAGCCTGCTGCTCTGGCCCAGAGGCTGTCCTCTCTCCTGGAGCTTACCACTGTCACACGTCACCATGTCTGCCTGAGCCTATGTCAGCTGCTGCTCCCACACCTCGCAGGCAGAGTGGCGAGGAGCAATGGGCCGCACCAGGTACTAACTCAGCAACGCAGCAACTGGCTGTTCAACAAGCTACAAAACTGTGGCCAACACTCGGAACACCGAGCCTTAAAAAGTATCCAAAGACAATGAGGTACCACCAAGAACCTCAAAACTGAACTAAGGCTGGCCAGGCACAGTGGTGCACGCCTGTAATCCCAGGGGCTCAGGAGGCAGAGGCAGGAGGATTCCAAGTTCGAGACCAGAGGAAGTCTGTGTAACTTAGCGAGACCCTGTCTCAAAAAGTGAAAAAAAATGGGCTGGGGGTGCAGCTCAGTGGTCCAGCACTTGCAAAGCATGCAAGCTCGAGGCCCTGGATTCAACCCCCAGGACCACAAAAAAAAAAAAAAAAAAAAAAAACACTGAACTAAGGCTATATCTAAATGCTGGGTACCAAACTGCAAGTATACAGTCATACAGAGAGATACAAAGACTGAAAAAAGGAATTAAAAAAAAATCAAGTGTTTCTTGCACCCTGTATATAAAGTGATGAATATTTTTCTTCTAATTTTCTGAGTCTTTAAAAATTAATCTGTAATAAATCTATTACTGTTTATAATAGAAAAATACTAACCCCTTTTCAGATAAATTATAATTTTAAAAGATATTTATATTTCTACTGAATGTTTTTTTTTTCAGTACTGAGGCGCTGAACCCAGGGCCTAGCACATACTTTGCAAGCACTTCACCACTGAGCTGCCTCCCAAGCCCCATTTTTATTTTGTTTTATTTATTTTTATTATTTTTTATTGGACATTTTTAATGTACACCTTAATGTGACTCATTCTGACATGCTTTTCATTGTGGCATTTACATATATGCATTTTGATGTACAGTTATAGGGTCTCCCTAAATTAACACAGGCTGCCTCTAGCCTCAAACCTGCAATCCTTCTGCCCCTCTGCCTTCCACCTCACTGGGATTACAGGTGTGTGCCAACGCGCCTGGCTTCTTGGACATTTTAGACTATTAACACTCAAATATCTGTAAAATTTAACATACAGAAAAAGCCAACAATCTAAGTTGGTATGACAGACAAGTGACCCAACAAGTCACCAAGCAAATAAAAACCAGCACTCTCAAGCAGAACACAGTTCTGGTAAGGACAAAGCTAAACGATGTCCCAGACACAAGAAAAGAAAATTCCAGGCAAATAAAGTGACAGTTTACTTTTACCCCACAGCTTATCAACTGATCTTTATGTAAATACTGCAAATGTTACAAAGCCCCTCAAAAATTCCAACATTATTTTTATAGATTAAGAGAAGATAAAAGCCAAAAACAACACCAATAACTCAATTAAAATAACTCATGCTTGTGTTTACATAAAATTTGATGAGCATAATACATTTGTCACACCACTGCAATTATTCCCCGAAAATAATACTCTAAATATTATTTTGACAATGTAATTACAGTTCTTACCTCAAGAGTGGTAATGAAAATCTGGCACAGATACCTTGCTAAAAACCTCCCTAAAATAGGGTTCTCACAGAGAAAGTATCAAAACATAGTAATTCAGTTTCAGATAACTGCTCCTTTAAATTCTTAGGTTATATACCCATTCAGCAAAAAGTAAGCCTATGAAGAAAAGATGAAATAATTGTTTATCGTATATTGCAAAAATGAAAAAAAAAATCTTTCACAGGAGACCTGGAATAGCACCATGGCCGGGCATGGTGGCACACTTGCAATCCCAGTACTCAGGAGGCTGAGGAAGGAGGACTGATCCAAGTCTGAGGCCAGCACAGGCTCCATAGTTAAGTTCCAGGTCAGCCTAAGCTACATAGCTTCACTCTGTCTCCAAAACAAACAAAAAGACCAATTTGGCCAAGTGTGGTGGTGCACGCCTATAATCCCCGGCATTCAGAAGGCTGAGGCAGATCATCAATGCGGGTTCAAGGCCAACCTGGTCTACACAGCAAGCGCCAGACAGGCCTGGGCTATGCAGCAAGACCCTGTCTCAAAAAAAAAAAAAAAGAAAAAACACACAATGAGACAGAGGGGTATGGGGATCAAGGCAGGTATTTTTAAGATGGACAGAGCAGAGAGCCGGGCGCGGTGGCCCACGCCTGTAATCCCAGAGGCTTGGGAGGCAGAGGCAGGAGGATCGCAGTCTGCGTAACTTAGCGAGACCCTGTCTCAAAAAGTAAAAAAATGGGTTGGGGGTGCAGCTCAGTGGTCCAGCACTTGCAGAGCATGCAAGCGCGAGGCCCTGGGTTCAACCCCTAGCACTACAAAAAAAAAAAAAAAAAAAGATGGACAGAGCAGGAGAGTATACTCCATGCTGATGAGGAGGATGGGGGGCAGAGGGGAACCCACGTGATGCTGAGAACAAGGGGATAATTTCGGGAGAAAAGCTTCTGGGTGGGTGAGCAGGGCTGGGAGCCAACAGCCAAGAGAAGAGGCTGGCTCTGCTCTAACAGTTCTTTAATCACAGCATTTGTATAGCACTTCCGCTGAGCTTCTTTATTTAGGAATATACCATTAAAAGAAAAATCCACTTTTGCCCACCACAGCACTGCAGCTCTGCCAGTGACACTCTATCCACCACATCAGAACTTTCCAGCAGTTACAAAATGGAGTACATTCTGAACCTTCCTTCTGAAATGCCACACCTCAGACTTCGAAAACAGCTGCCTTCCTGAGCAACACAGTGAAACGTACTTTATTGCTGATTTTTAATCTCCCAATTTTGAGCACCAACGCTTCTGTTGTATTATCAAATGGAGCAACAAAAGTATCTTTACATGTAAAATACCTTAAAAACACTTTCCACCCATCCACTAGGGAGGCTGAGGTAGGAAGATCGCAATTTCAAAGCCAGAGGGAGCCTATGCAACTTACGGAGACTCAGTCTCAAAATAAGAAATTAAAAGGAATTAGGGATATAGCTAAATGGTAGAGTACTTGAATAGCATGCATGAGGCCTTAGATTCGCCCCCTGGTACTTGGGGCGGGGGAATGGATCGTTATGGCTAAATTCTACGTCCTATCTATTTTTTGCCTGCAGCCATAGCCCTGTGGCATCCAATCCCATCAGACCTCGGAAGCTAAGCAGGGTTGGGCCTGGTTAGTACTTGGATGGGAGACCACCTGGGAACACCAGGTGCTGCAGGCTTGGGAGAACGACCCAGCAACCCACTCCCAAAAGTCAATCTGTCATTGAAAATCCTATGAATAGCAGAGAAGCACTGACAACAGTGTTTCACCTGTTGTACACAGGGTCACTATGAGTAGGATACTGACTCGACGGCACCTAACAACAAATCAATTCCTTGAGAATATTCAAGAAACTACTCTGTCTCAGAAAAACAACAGACATGCTCTAGATTAACTCTCATCTACCAAGAGTAGTGTGCCTAGCAACATTAATGTTAGCACCTCTCATGGTACATAAGAACAGAGATTAACAACTGCATGTAATTCAACTTTATAAGTCAGATGATGCTTTAAATATAGCTGGACTTCTCATTTAAAGAAGTATTAATTTTATTCTTTTATAAGGAGAAGACATTCTTCATAAAAAATTTTAAACCATAATCTAGTACATCTAATTTGTAAATCTGGGTATTTCAATTAAGATTTTATCAAATAACTTAAGGAATCTCAATTCCTTAGACAAAAAAATCCTATGAAAATTCTATGGTTTTAATATATTAAAGATACGATCCTTGTGCAAAGGAAAAAGTGCTGATTAGTACAAAAATGACACACATTGGAAATAGTCTAAAACACCTCCCATCTCTTCAAGTGCAGAAGCCGGGTATCACTCCTACAGCTGACTTCCTTTCTCTCGCACAAGGTGTTTGACTTATTTAATACATTTCGTATTGGGCTCTCCTCGCAGGAATGTGGGCTCTGAGAGCAGAGATTTTTTTTCTGCTTTGGTCACTGCTGGAATCACAGCCAGAACTTAAAATAGAGCCGGAAATGTCCATAAAGAGCAAAAGAGCATCAGTCGGCTCCACACAAAGAACCAAAGGCAGGCTGGCTTCAAGCATGGATATTGATGTTGTTACAGTTCTGGAGGCCAGAAGTCCATGATCAAGGAAATGGTCAGGCTGTCTTCTGAGACCTCTCTCCCTGGTATTGAATGGCCATCTTCTCCTGTGTCTTCTATTCTGTATATGTCTGCATCCTAACATTCTCTTCTTATAAGGACATCAGTCCAAATTCACTCATTTTACCTTAATTACCTCTTTAAAAACTCTACTCCAGCTGGGCGAGGTGGCGCACGCCTGTAATCCCAGCAGCTCGGGAGGCGGAGGCAGGAGGATCGCAAGTTGGACACCAGAGGCAGTCTGTGTAACTTAGCGAGACCCTGTCTCAAAAGGTAAAAAAATGGGCTGAGGGTGCAGCTCAGTGGTCCAGCACTTGCAAAGCATGCAGGCGCGAGGCCCTGGGTTCAACTCCCAATACTGGGGCGGGGTGGGGAACCTCTCCTCCAAGTACAATCACATTCTGGGTACTAAAGGTTAGGATTGTGCTATGGACCGAACACTTGTGCCTCTCCAAAATTTCTATGTTGAAATCAAATCCCCAACGTGCTGGCAGTAGATAATGAGGCTTTTGGGAGGTGATGAGGTCTCAGGGTTAATGCCTTTAAAAGAGGTCAGAAGGAGCTCCTTTGCCCTTCCACCACATGACCACAAAGCATGAAGGTGCCTTGAGGCAGAAAGCAAGCCCTCCCGCATACAGAAGCTGCTGGTGCCTTGACCTTGAACTTCCCAGGCCCCAGAACTGTGAGCAAGAAATTTCTATTGTTTATTAATTACCCAGACTAAGTATTTTGCTATAGCAGCGCAAACACACTAAGACCAACTTCAGCTAAGAAACATACTTCAGTCCACAAAACTGCAACTTTATGATAATTATTTAATATTTCATTGCTGGACTGGGGATGTAGCTCAATGGTAGAGTCCTTGCCTAGCATGCTCAAGACCCTAGGTTCAGTCCCCAGCATCACAGAGAGAGAGAGAGAGAGAGAGAGAGAGAGAGAGACAGAGAGAGAGAGAGAGAGAGAGAGCGCGCGCGCGCACACGCGTGTATTTTACTGTCAAAATTTCCCTATCTCAGAAAGGCACCACAGCACACATTTCTAAACCCGATGACTTGAGAGGCAGAGGCAGGATAGCAGGTTGAAGAGCAAGAGGCCTATCTCAAAAATAAAAAATAAAATAGGGCCTTGGGGTGCAGCTCAGTGATAGAGGACCCAGAACAGGTGCTTCAGCAAATGATGCAATCCTCAGAGCATTAGTTTTAAATCTTTCTCCAAGATTACAAACAATCTGTGAAATATCCTGCACATTACCTGTCAACAGGGAGTCCTGTTCTACTCGCAGTTCACGAAACAGAAGAATCAAATCAACAGCAACGCCGATCGTATCCAGGTTCCTGTATCAGGTTTTAAAAAGACAAAATTAAACATATGCTCGTTCTTAAAACTACATTTCCAATGACGATTTAGTGCCTGGTCCTGAGAACACTGGGTAGTAGTTCCTATGGTGAGTAGAATAACAGCATCCGGAGACATTCATGTCCTGACCCCCCAAATCTGTGAATATTACCTTTTGTGGCAAAGGTGGCTTTATGGACAAGACCAAACTAAGGATCCTGAGACACACTGTCCCAGGTTATATGGGGGCCTGACGTAATCACGTCAGGATCCTTATAAGAGGAATAGAGGTGAGTCAGGGCTGGGGAAGGCAAGTCATGGGCCAAGGGCGGAAGGAGCACCAGAAGCTGGGAAGGAAAGGAAGCCAATGCTCCCTTAGAGCCTCCGGAAGGAAGCACAGCCATGGCGGCTCCTCGTAGGCTCCCGATTTCCAGAACCGTAAGATAATAACTACATGTTGTTGTAAACCACTAAGTTTTTGGTACTCTGTCACAGCAGCAAAAGGAAAATGATACAGATTTGGGTAGAAGCAGGGTGCTGCTGTAACGAACACCTAAAATGTGGAAGAGGGTTTAGAATTTGGAAATGGGCAGAGGCTGGCAGAATTCTGAGAAGCACGAGAGAAAAAGCCCACAGTGCCCTGGACAGACGGCAGGCAGAGCTGTGGACACTGAAGGCACTGCTGGCGAAAGGAGAATGTTATTAGGCACTGCAGTAAAGATGATCCTTCTGACAGGACAAGAGTCCCCAGACAGCACCCTTCGGCTGTGTGGAAAGGAAAGAGAAGGAGGATACCTGAAGCCATTGTCCCGGGCACTGTCATCTTCTGCCTGCCGTACCCTGAGAGCAGATGCTTGTTTTCTAGTTTCACAGGTCTCAGATGAAGAGGAATTTTGCCCCAGGCAGATCACAACCAAGAGTCTCATATGTGACTTAAGTGATTCAGATGACTAGATCTGGGACTTTCTAGCAATGAGACTCAGAGGACGTTCTGAACAGAGCTCCTAAAGCATTCAGAATTTCCTGAATGATAGGACCATCTTCTATTATTCATTATCCGCCCCTCTTGATCACATCTGAGTTGGTGCTACTGAGGTGGCTAAATCCCCCCACTTGTTCGTCAGTTTGCCATACTGTGGGAGCTTGTGTGTTGCTGTGATGTTGAAAGCTATACCGCCAGTATTACAGATACTAGCAACGTCACTCATAGTGGACAGCTTTCAGCAAAGCTTCCAGACTAAGACAGACTAGGGAGAAAGACCCAGCAGCCCACTCCCAAAACAATTAGCCATTGAAAACCCTATGAACAGCAGAGAAACACTGTTAGATATAATGATAGAAAATGAGCCCCACAGGTTGGAAGGCACTCAAAAGACGACTGGGGAAGAGTTGCTTCCTCAATGCAGAATCGACCTTAATAACAGGAATGGAGTAAAGTCCCTGAAACTTCCATTTGCTGATGTGGCATGTCTCAAAATGAGAAGAAACAACTGTAAATATCCATTAATAATTAAAACATGGAATGTACATAGTATGAATCCAGGAAAAATGGAAATCATCAAAAGGGAAATGGAGTGCATAAACATCAACACTGGTGAGCTAAAATGGACTGGTATTGGCCATTTTGAATCAGATAATCATATGGTTTACTATGACATTTACTGATGTAAATAGATTACACATTAACATCAACATGACAAAAATCCTTGCAACTGGGTCAGTCAACCTCATGATAAATGGAGAAAAGATTGAGGTCCAAGATTTTGTTTTACTTGCTTCTACAATCAACACACACAGAAGCAGCAGTCAAGAAATCAAGACACATTACATTGGGAAAAGCTGTTGCAAAAGATCTCTTTAAAGTGCTGAAAAGTAAAGATGTCACCGAAGATGAAGGTGCATCTGACTCATGCCATGGCATTTTCAGTTGCATCATAGGGTCGTGAAAGCTGGACACTGAATCAGGGAAACAGGAGAAGAACTGATGCTTTTGAATTATGGTGCTGGAGATGAATAGTGAATATACCGTGGACTGCCAAAAGAACCAACAGATCTGTCCTAGAAGTTCAACTACAGTGCTACTTGGAAGCAAGGATGGCTGGGCTGGACTGTGTCTTATGTATTTTGGACATGTTGTCAGGATGGACCAATCCCTGGAGAAGGACATCATGTTTGGGAGAGTGGCAGATAAACGAAAAAAAAGGAAGACCCTCAACTACATGGACTGACACAGTGCCTGCAACAATGGACTTAAGCATAAAAAAGATTGGGTGCCTGGGACAGAGTCAGG
Organism: Pedetes capensis; assembly: GCA_007922755.1. Lineage (NCBI taxonomy): Eukaryota > Metazoa > Chordata > Mammalia > Rodentia > Pedetidae > Pedetes > Pedetes capensis. The sequence goes on along the minus strand of VMDO01000384.1, from coordinate 56,470 downwards.
GAGTGTTTTGTTCTGTTGTACATAGGGTCGCTGTGAGTCAGATCCAACTCCACAGTATCTAACAACAACAACAACAACAAAAGCAACAGTTAAATCATGCCTGCATAATGAAACCTCTATAAAAATTCCTGAACAATGAGGTTTGGGGAGCTTGCAGGTTGGAAAATCGAACTGCTAGGAGGGTGGTGTACCCAAGATGACATCAAAACTGCACCCACCCCCATACTCTATCTTCCACTTGGATGTTCCTGATGTGTGTCCTTTATAATAAACCAGAACAGCGAGTAAACTGCTATCTTGAGCTCTGTGAACCCTTGCAGTGAATTCCCAGACTCGAGAGGAGTCACAGGAACCATCAATTTTGGAGTCGGCTACACAGACATACGGGTCACGTGGGCCCCCCTATGTCCAGCTGGCATCTCAAGTGGGAACACCTTCTGAGACCGACTGCTCACTCCCACGTGTAGTGTCAGAAAGGCACTGAGCTGTTGGACACCCCGCTGGCATTAGAGAATCAGAACTGGCGCCAGCAAAGCCAAGAGATGTTTTAGGTGTGATGAATGATTCTGAGGTGCGAAGGTTATCCTGGGTGATACCAATGGGCATAATCTAATAATAACGGTCCTCAGGACAGGGACGCGGGGTTGGGGGGGGTCACACTCAAAAGGAGAGAATGTTATATGCTATACTGTTGCTTTGGGCTGGGATTTAGCTCAGTTGGTAGAGCGCTGCGCTGCAGTCTCTGAGGTCCTGAGTTCAATTCCCAGCACCGCAAAATGGGAGAAGGATGTGGCAATCCACTCCCAAGGCAATCCTGAAACAGTCATTGAAAACCCTATGAGGGTCGCTATGAGTCGGATACCGACTCCACGGCACCTAACAATAACAACAACAACATACTGTTGCTTTGAAGATGAAAGGAGGGGCCAGGAGCCAGGGAAAGCAGAAAGCCTCTAGAAGCAGGAAAAGACAAGGGAAGGAATTTCTCCCCAGAGTCTCGAGAAAGAACAAACCTGGAAGAGGCTTTGGCTTCAGGCTGTGAGACTGACTTTGGACTAGGGACCTCCAGAGCTGTGAGATAAAAACCTGTTGTTTTAAGCCCTACGTTTGTGGTGTTTTGGTACAGCAGCAACAGAAAACCAATACAGTGCCCTGACTTCTTCATTTCTCAATACAAATCAAAATTAAGTCTCAACATGCACTCCTGGAGAGAAGATTCCGGATTTCCACTAATCAAACGCTAGAGCCCTGTGTTAAACCAGTTTTATCTAAAGGAGTTTTTGAAGGTGTGGGTGGGGTGCACGTGGTGAAGGCACCGCATGTCCCAAAGCCACTGCGCTAGCCCTGAACCCAGGCCAGGTGGTCGGAGCTGCTGCTCCCGGCCTACTCAGCCTGGCAGACAGCAGTGGAAGAGAGCTCAGAACCTGCCTCCCCAGAACAAAACCATTTTACCTTCTTCCTGCCTTTTTATTTATTTGCTTGCTTATTTTATTTTATTTTATTTTATTTATTTATTTATTTATTTATTTATTTTGCGGTACTGGGGGTTGATTGAACCCAGGGCCTCGCGCCTGCATGCTCTGCAAGTGCTGGACCACTGAGCTGCACCTCAGCCCTTTTTTTTTTTTTTTTTTTTTTTTACTTTTTGAGACAGGGTCTCGCTAAATTACGCAGACTGCCTCTGGTCTCAAACTTGCGATCCTCCTGCCTCCACCTCCAGAGCCGCTGGGATTAGAGGCATGCGCCACCACGCCCGGCCCTTTATTTTTTGATTACTGGAGAATTGAGCCAGGGCCTCACGCATACTAAGCAAGCCCTCACCAATGGGCTGCACCCTCAGCATCTTCATTATTTTTCATTTTGAGACAGGGTGCGTAAGTTGCACAGGCTGCCTCTGGCCTCAAACTCGCGATCCTCCTGCCTCAGCCTCCTAGTCTCTGGGACTGAAGGTTTGTGCCACCCTTGCTCTTTTCCTGCTCTCTCTTCTACGTAGGCAAACTGTTGCCAAGCTGATGGGTCTGCTCTGTACAGCCAGTGCACTGAGAACAGATTTCACTTCTGCAAATGTCCAGGGGGCAGAGAAATCAAAAGAATGTAATTTCATGGAATGAAAATGTTATGGAATACAAATTTCAGTGCTCAAAAATGGAACACAGCCATACTGTTTCATCTGTATGCTGCCATGCTACAATGGGAGGCCTGAGAAACCTGACAGAGATTCCAAAGCCTAACTGTGTATTAGCTGGCCCTTTCCAGAAACAGTAAAGCGACCCCAGCAACAGGAGTACACTAACATGCAACACTGAGTTGAACAGTTTTCCTTGCTTATTTCCTGAAATGTCACAGGACTAAGATTGTTTCATTACTATCTTACACCTTATTCCATAAAAAAAAAAAAAGGTACAGGCCTTAACGCCACCACACTTTCTCATTAGCTTTTTAACAACTTAAAATTAAATGCCAGAAGTAAGTGTGTGTGTGTGTGTGTGTGTGTGTGTGTGTGTGTGTGTGTGTGTGTGTGTTGCAATGTGAATCCTGACTGGCTTAGGGGTACCGGCTTTAGTTAAAATTGGCTACAAAGTCCTTACGGGAATCTTTATTGTATTTTTAATAAGAAAATTTTTTCCAGAAGCTAATGCCCTAAATAGTAGGGGTTTCGATTTTTCAGAAGTCAGCAGTGAATAATAATAAAATCTCAGAAACTAAGAGACTGGAAAACTAACACCGTTAAAGTTCATTTTCATATCTGCCAACCATAAATTGCATGCAATGAAACCTTACCATCACCACACACAACACTCTTGGGTTGATGGCCATGCCAGAAGACTGCTGTTATTTTATTTGCCATAGGATTTATTTTTGTAACATGTGAATTTTTATTGTTGGCATATATTACTCAGAAAATAAAATGCAAACCAATTGTTTTAGAAGCAAGTAATACCACCATCAGCTTGGGCTGTCCTGTCGTTCCTGGAGGCAGAGGCACAAACGCTTCACACTTGCTGACCCACATGCACAGGCATCCACAGGCCTCTTACTAAGTAATCGCATCTACCTGTCAGAGCCATCCTGGGGGGAAGATGCTGCTTGCCCTGGGAGAAAACTCAGAAGGGCTTCATCTCTTGCCCAGAGTTACGTGACTCGGTAAGGGATGGAGGGGACGCAGGCAACAGGGCCGTGTGCTGACCTCAGGACAGGCACAGCAGCCTGCTTCTCAGCCTGAGTTTCACAGTCAAAGATTTGCAGCTACAGAGAACATCTATGGACTCCCTCGTTTACTCAATGAGTGACTTTAGGACAAGTTATTTGACCTCTCTGAGTCACAATTTCTTCTTTTGTAAAAATGGAAAAATAGTAGTACGGTATTTCTTCAATTTGTTCTAGGGATTAAAACAAGACACTGCAAATAAAAAGCTGGGGACCAAGCCTGCGGCTGGGACTCACTTCCCTCCCCAACAAGACCAGGGAAGCAGAGATGCGTCTGCCAGCCCACAGTCCCCCTCTCCTCTAAGCTCTCCTGTTCCTCCCCACCAAGCACTTCCTCACCTGGAAAAGGACAAAAGAAATTAAACTAGCCCTCCGGCCAGACGCTTCCAGGACCTAACCAGCCATGTTTTAAAATATTAACTATTATTAGCAAGATTATTATTGCTTCTATCCATTTCTCTGGAGCTGGGGTTTTGATCAATTGGTAGAGTGCTACTCTGCACACTCTGAGGCCCTCAACAACCTGGAAACAACCAGCTATTGAAAACCCAAGAAATAGCAGAGAAACCTTGACATTAAATGCCAGACATGGCACAGCGCCGGGGAGTGTTTCACTCTGTCGTATATGGGGTCGCCGTAAGTCGGACCTGACTCAACAGCACCTAACAGCAACAAATCCATTTTTCTGCAAATGGATGGTAAATTTGGTTTAGTATTGAAGTTAAACAACTTCAGGGGGTTTTTTTCCTCCTCCCCTTTGATCTTAAAAAATCTCATTAATCATATTAAAGCCTCAGGTCTGAGAATGCCTAAGCAGCTAGAGGAGACCCTCAAGTGACTTCTGGACCAGCCTGACTTCACCCATCATAAAGGTGACAGGGAGGCCTGGAGGCTGTGTCTACTTGCAAGTCTAGGAGAGAAACGTGCACATCCTGCTTGTGGCTTCTGACTTCATTTCAAGGAAAAAATTTTAATGAAAAGAAAATTCCATAAAATCAAAGCAGAAAGATGCTCGGTTTTAGGAGGAAAAGAGGACAAGGTACAAAAGAAGAACAGTACATGACAATCATTTTGCTCACTGCCTAAAACAGAAGTAGAGCTCAGAGCTTTATGGTCTTAAAAAAGCTAGATCATCTTGGAAATGTATAAAACAAGCCGGGCACCATGGCATACGCCTGCAATCCCAGCAACTCAGCAGGCTGAGGCAGGAGGATCGCAAGTTCCAGGCCAGAGGGAGCCTGCACAACTGAGCGAGACTCTGTCTCAAAAAGAAAAAAAAAGGGGGGGGGGGAGGGAAAAAATAAAATAAAATAAAATAGAAAGGGGGCTGGGAACCTAGCTTCGTGATGGAACATTTGCCAAGCATGCACAAGGCTCTCGGTTCAGTCCTCCAGTACTACAAAGAGAAGGAAAGAAGAAAAGGAAGGAAGGAAGGGAGGGAGGAAGGGAGGGAGGGGAGGACGTGAGAAATCTACAAAACATGCTTCTTGCTCAAAGTAAACAGCAGGGTAAATGATTAAAACACCCAACGTAATCAAAACATTTATCACTAAGAGAAGTGAGGTCAAGAACCGCATACGACCTTAGCCAGGCAGAATCTAGGACAACTAAATCAAAATCAAGTTCAAATCACTTAGATAAAGAATCCAATACTTCAAAACATAAATATTAACGGGAAATCTGAATAACCCCAATGTCAAACGTACTGTTACATGCTGCACTACCATATTCTGGTCTAGCCAACTCGAAAGGTACAAAGTATAAAAGATGCCTGCCCTGGGAGAAGTAAAGGGCAGTCCTATGAAAGCAACGGGTGATATTATAAAGCCAAAACAGCGCCTAAGAGACACACCAGTGTAAGAGGACCAGCACATGTACAGAGAAGCCCACGCAGAGGAATATGGGTCCCTACCTGATTGCATTCTGGTTCACGGAACACTCGATGCAGGCATTCCGGAGACACCTGAAGCATTCTGTTATCAACTGCAGGCTGGAAGGCAGATGCTCCACTTGGGATGGGTCCCTGCAGGCCAGCTCCACAGCGTGAGAGGATCTCTTTAAGATATCCAGGACTCTCTGGAAGATCGTTCTGGGTGCCGTTTCTCTGAAACAGGACAGAGGTGTTACAAACCGGAAAGAAAAAAGAGATTCTGCTTTCCAAGTGTCTCCCTTCTTCTGTGGGGAGGCGGGCTGGGTTTGTCTGCTCCAGCTCCTTAGTGACATCCAGAAGACAGGAGGCACGTGGGACGCAGCTGGCTGCCCTACTATGCGCTGGACACTGCTCTCAGCTCTCACGTATTTTCTCACGTCACACTAACCTTGAGGCCAACACTGTGGTCTCCATGTTGCAGCTGGGGTAAGAGAAGCAGGGAGAAAGAGGAGCCCCTTGCCCGCATCACTCAGCCAATCACCTGCAGGGCCACAGTTCCAACCGACACCCTCTGACCCCAGTATCTGCATCCCCCACGACCACCCAAATCCTGTTCAGGTGGCTGCACGTGCTTCGGAGCTGCCAGGAGCCAATATGCACCTCAGTTTAATTTTAAAGAACATTACCCAAAGGGCTGCTTGCAGGACAAGTAAGTGCACCGTACCGCCAAGGACAACGAAGCCAGCGACATTTGCCCCAGACTTCTATCCAGTCAACTGCACGCAAGAAGGAGGGAGGGCGAGGTGTGCGAAGGAGATGCGGTGTGAGGCTCTCCCGCAGAGAACGGATGCAGGCAGAGATCCCGCCCAGGGCTGCCCTCCCAGGCACCTCCGTCTCTGCAGGCCTCTCATGCCAGCAGTGCTGCCAGCACTGCCATCTTTCCAGCACTGGGAAGATAAGCGCTTTTTGTGCAATTTGGTGCCTAAATGCGAGCCAACTTCCTCATTCCGTAAATCTCCTAAACAACAATCTGCTCTAATATCAGGGGAAAAGTCGCCGTGTTGGACAATTTAAGAGACTCCTGCAGATGATCGGGACTGTAGGAATGTTCTCTATTCTCACTGTGGAGTCACAGGACCCGGCATTTCACCCTTGGAATAACCCAGGCAACGGAAACTCCAGACTAGTGACACTGCACCAGTCCTAGTGCGGAGGATGAGGCAGGAGGATTTTGAGTTCGAGGATAGCCTGGGCAACACTTTTTGGGAAACGGACCTGGCAACCCACTCCCAAAAATCAATTTGCCATTGAAAACCCTATGAACAGCAGAGAAGCACTGACAATGGTGTTTCCCCTGTATGTAGGGCCACTATGAGTTGGATACCGACTTGACGGCACCTAACAACAAGTGACACTGCACTGCTCCAGGTCTGCGTACAGGCGACAGATCCGTCTGTAAGCTACAGTATCATGGCTTCTTGTGCAGCACACAGTAGGTCTGTGTCTTACAGACAACAGGAATCATACCACGTTTTCCTCTCTGGGCCTTTCATAAGTCTGCAGTCAAATATATAGCCCACATTTAACAACTTTCTTCTGTCTGGCTTTCCCACTTCACCCAAATGTCCTGTCTTATCCTTTTTTGCCCCACCTAGGGGCAGGGGAACTGGGGATCAAACCCAGGGCCATAAGCTAAGCAAGTGCTCTACCACTGAGCTACATCTCCAGCCCTCTCTCTTATCATTTTTTAAAAATTATACTTATTTTCTAAGGCATCTCAAATGTGTTTCAGAAAAGAGGCAGAGTTACATAAATTAACCAATTAAGAACTGAGAACCAAAGCCAGGCACTGGGGCACACACCGGTAATCCTATACAGGGGTATTCCCCAGTAATCCTATACAGATGGCAACTCAGGAGATGGAGGCAGGAGGATCCCCAGGTCAAGGCCAAAGGCAGCCTGTGTGACTTAGCAAGACTTTCTCAAAATTAAAAAAAAAAAAAGAAAAAGAATCAAAGGGCTACAGATGCAGACCAGGGGTAGAGCACTGACTAGCAGGTGTCAGGCCCTGGGTTCAAGCTACCAGTACCCCTAAAACAATATACAAATTAAGAATAAAAACAAATCATTGGGAAACATACCAAGTAATCTGCCCTATCTCCCCCAGTCAGCCCTCTTCTAAGTGTGGGTAATTGTCTCAGTGACTGAATGACCAAACAGAAAAGCGAAATTCAAGAGGACAGCATTAAGCCACGCACCATGGCATACACCTGTAACTCCAGCAGCTTGGGAAGTGGAGGCTGGAAGACTACAGGTCCAAGGCCAGGGGCAGCCTGAGCAAGTTAGCGAGACTCTGTCTCAAAAATTTTTAAAAAGCAAGGGGCTAGGCAGTGATAGAGCATGTGGGTAGCATAAGGCCCTGGATTCAACCCCAATATCGCAAAAAAGGAAAAAAAAATGAAGAGCATTAAACCTGCCTCAGGAACTGTACAAAACCTTAACTAACAAAAGACACTTTCAGCAACAATACTGCCGCCAACTAACGCTCGCAAAATAGCAGTAAGGGTTACTGAATATACTGCAGGAAATACTCAAGAATTTAGAAGACTGGGGAGAATGCCTGGAGTGATCACAATTTCTGTGACAAAGAATAAATCTTAAGACTTCTATCTGCTCCACTGTATAAAGTTTTAATGACACTTATTATTTGATCAGCCAAATAAAAAGAGCTCTGTTGTTTGTTAGGTGCCATCGAGTCAGTATTCATAGCGACCCTACATACAACAGGCAAAAGACTATTGTCAGTGCTTCTCTGCTCTTCATAGGGTTTTCAATGGTGGACTGATTTTTGAGAGAGGGTTGTCGGGTCTGTCTCCCAAGTCTACAAGCACCTGGTGTTCCCAGGCGGTCTCCCATCCAAGCACTAACCAGGCCCAACCCTGCTTAGTTTCTAAGATCTGACGGGATCGGAGGCCACAGGGCTATGGCTACACACTAAAAAGAGCTCTACAACTTGAATAAACAACAGCGCCTTTTTTCTACTCAGACGTCTAAGAAATGTCAGCATGCACGTGTGATAAAGAACCCAGGACTCTTTCCTTCAGCTTGTCCTTTGCGCTGTCTCTGACACGGGCAACACCACGCCATTGTGAACCATTTTCCCTTGGAGACTAGGTCATTCCTTGACATCTTGCCATCAGTTTTATTCAAAACCAACAAATGGCACAGCAAAAGCTTTAGAAACCAAACTAGACGAGATAGAAGAAAAGCACTGTTCTTAGGAAAATTGATACTCAGGCCACAGAACAGCTAACTCCATGAACTGTTCTGTGAGTCCTTCCAATGTTACATGTTCTTCTGTCCTTTAAGCTTGATGCCTTTACTGTACTTTTAACAACAACAAAATGTGTCACTAAACGAAGGCCAACCAAAAGATTCCTGAAACCCAAATAATTGTTGTTGTTGTAGGTGCCATAATAGCTACTAATATGGCAACTTCAACCTGGCACCCGATAATTTTGTGTTTGCAGTACAAGGAAAATAATCTGGGACAGCAAGCACTGTCATTTGCTCTCCGTAGGTGGCACACCCACGGATTTCCGAAAGCACTCACACTTCCAATCCCTCTGCCTCTGCTGAAGACCCCCCACTAGTATATCCGTGGCACCCTACCCCCACCCAACTCCCTGCCTGGGAGAACCCTGTATGTCTCTAATTCATTCACTCTTCCTTTCTGTTTTTTCTTTTTGTTCGGGTTGTTTTGTTTTGTAGTGCTGGGCATCAAACCCAGGGCCTTGCCCATGCTAAGAAGGTGCGCTCTAATACCAAGTGACACTGTGTCTCCTTTTATTGAAACTTTTTGAAGACTCCCACCCCTGGTGAAACTCCTCGCTACTCTAGACCCCAGTAAAGCTCTCTCCTATCTCCACTTCCCCGGAACAACTCATCTGCATCAGTCATACTGACTTATTCTCTCTCCCCAGTAGGACCCAAAGGCCCTACAAGAGACCATCTTAATCTTTTCTGTACCTGTTTTCTTTTTTTTCTTTTTCTTTTTTTTTTTGTGGTACTGAAGGTTGAACCCAGGGCCTCGCACTTGCATGCTCTGCAAGTGCTGGACCACTGAGCTGCACCCTCAGCCCATTTTTTACTTTTTGAGACAGAGTCTTGCTAAGTTACACAGACTGTCTTTGGTCTCGAACTTGCGAAACTCCTGCCTCCGCCTACCAAGCCACTGGGATTATAGGTGTGTGTCACTGCACCCGGCTTAATCTCTTCTGTATCTTGAGGGCCCAAAATTGGCATTCACTAATGCAATCTGCTCAGTTAGAACATAAACAGTGAGGCAGCTCGGCACAATCAAGAAGTGGCCTGTGTCTACACATTGTCACGCAGTCCCAGTGCGCGGTGAACCCCTGCTGTGGGCCAGCAGGACTGATGTGCCTCAACTCTTCCCTTCGCGTTCAAAGATCCACATATCCAGATGGAGAAATTTGAGAAATCATCACAGTTCAAGATGTGGATAGAGTGTAGACATCTCATGACTGCTATTTAACGAACACCTGATTTTTCCTTCCCCCATGAAGAGCTTACAGAGGACAAACTTGGAGAGATGTAACCCAATTAACTGTATTTGACATTTCTTGAGGGTGGAGAACATGTCTTAGCTGTCTGTTTCCTTCTATAAAAAGGTGAGAGAGAAGAAACCCCCTCCTCTACAGCCATATGGCAAAAAGCGACAGTTCCATTTGCCCTATTTTACACACAAAATAATGAACTACTCTGATCAGATGAGGACGCAACAGCTTCTACTCCATAACAGTACTACGAAAACATTCAGCCCGTCTATGCTGCTTTACTTTCTCCACAGCCCTGAAACAAAAATATTCGGCACCACAGATCCAAACCAGTCCTCATGTACCTGTGACCCCCGTCAAGACAACGCGCTGCAGCTGAGCGTGGAATGACTAACAACGATGAAATAGCCAGTCAAGACCAGTCAGTCATTCCTATACGACGAATGTTACTAATAATAACCGCTGTCATTTCTGCTCTAACCAAATGAACCAAAAATATTCGCAGAAGCTTTAAAAAGCTTAGCTACTTCATTCGCGGAAGGCAGAAAGTACTTAGGAGGACAATTAAAATTCAACCGTTAGACATTCCGATTAGATAGGAATGCGTACCCTGGAGACAATGTAGAAATGAAATGTTACATTACAGAACAGAAAAAAATCCTTTGAATTACACGAAAGGTAGAATTTCACTTCCTTCAAGTTCCAACAGATCTGCAGGCTTAATCTGGGCAAGTCCTGTTTGAGTAAAATTAAAGAAAACTGCTTGTGATTAGATGCCACAGGTTAGACAGGCCTGATGGGCTGTGTGTACACATATTTTACAGCTGCTGCACCAGGTGGACCTCCTACTAAAGAGGAAGCTGGGGGTTAGTCACCCTAAGGATGCAACGACGACTCTCACGCTTGTTAAAAGATTTATTCTGATAGCTTCCATTCCATTAAGAGCTGGAATATGTGGCTTAGAGCAGTTTAACCGCTGTGATTGAGAAAAACTATTAAAATACAAGTTCAGAGATAAAAATGATCTCTGCTTACTTAAAAATATGAACTTTCTTCTTGCCCCTCCCCCTTTAGTCCATTATCTTCCCCTATTTAAATCCCGCCTGCTTTCATAATCTATGTTTTAATAATGAATATATACTGAAGTCTAACACCCCTGTATGAGAGAAAACATGCAATGTTTATCTTTCTGGGTCTGGCTTGTTGTTGTTGTTAGGTACCCTCGAGTTGTGTCCGACTCATAGCGACCCTCATAGGGTTTTCAATGGCTGACTGTTTCAGGATTGCCTTGGGAGTGGATTGCCATGTCCTTCTCTCATTTTTGCGGTGCTGGGAATTGAACTCAGGACCTCAGAGACTGCAGAGCAGCGCTTTACCCACTGAGCTAAATCCCAGCCCCACTCAACCACCTTACTTATATAAAAACTGTTCTTAACTCCTGGGCTACCATCACACAGGCAGTGGGCTGGAGCTGGCCACACTCTGGCCCCCCTGCTCTGACAGGTTCCGAGCACTCCAGTAGTGTCCAGAACTCCGAGATCAGCTTTCCTCCCTCCCCACTGTCCTCAGCACATTTACAACGCATCCCTCTCCAGAGCAAGCAAAGCTTAAGTTCATGCTGCTGAATGAAAGAAGCTAAGGAAAACGTGGCATGGAGGGGGAAAATCATCCCTGGACTGGGTACAAGAGCCAGGGCAGAAGCATGTTGTTGTTGTTGTTGTTAGGTGCCGTCGAGTCGGTATCTGACTCATAGTGACCCTCACAGGGTTTTCAATGGCTGAGTGCTTCGGGATTGCCTTGGGAGTGGATTGCCATGTCCTTCTCCCATTTTTGCGGTGCTGGGAATTGAACTCGGGGCCTCAGAGACCGCAGTGCAACACTCTACCCACTGAGCTAAATCCCAGCCCCAGAAGTATACACGCCGGCAATTCAGCAAGTGACAGTGCTGGCTTGAAAGGCACGCAGGGGAGGGACGACTGGCCAGGCAAGGAAGGGGGCGCCATGACAACTGTCATCTGCAAGGGCAAAGCGGAGGCAGATCCTTACTGTTACCAAACCCAAAAAGTAGCTCCAGGTAGGCTTAGAAACAAATAGAGAAGACAAAACCACCACACTTTGGAAGAAAAACATGGAGAACATCTTCAGATTCTTAGGTAGAGACATCCACAGCACTAAGAACTTTATTAAAAACCTTACTTCAAAAGTAATGTTTCATGCCAGGTGCAGTGGCGCATGCCTATAATCCCAACAGCTCAGGAGGTGGAGGCGGGAGGATCGCAAGTTTGAGACCAGAGGCAGTCTGTGTAACTTAGCGAGACCCTGTGTCAAAAAGTAAAGAAAATGGGCTGGGGGGGCGCAGCTCAGTGGTCCAGCACTTGCAAAGCATGCAGGCACAAGGCCCTGGGTTCAACCCCTAGTACTGGGAAAAAAAAAAAAAAAAAAGGTAATGTTTGAAGCTGGACACGGTGGCTCATGACTGTTATTCCAGTCATGCAGAAGGCAGAGGCGGAAGGGTCCCCAGTTCAAGGCCAAAGGGAGCCTATGTAATGTACCAAGACACTGTCTCAAATAAAAAGTAAAAAATGGAATCAGGGTGTAGCTCAGGGGCAGGGCGCTTGCACTGTGGGATTAAGCCTATGTGAGGTGCTGGGTTCAACCCCTCAGTACTGCCAAAGGGAAAAAAACCAACGGAATGTTTGAGCACAGAAAGAAGGTAAGGGAGCCCACTATGCACCTCCTGGGGAGAAGGGAGGGGTTGAGAGGCAAAGGCACATCTGCCATGTGGTAGGGAAGACGGGAACCTGCCTAGACGGAAATCCAGGAGCCAAGGATAAGTAACCAGGCCAGAGGTACAGGAAGCCACACCACACAGGCACCACTGGAGAGACAGCAGCCTTTATCCTCGGAGGTCCTGGCCAGACGAGTGGTAGCACCAGCTCACATTTCAAAAGATCCGTGGTCACAGAGGCAGAAAGCACAGACCAAGAGGCCAAGGAGGAGGCCGAGCAGCAGATACGGTAAGCAGAGAGCAGACTCTGGATCTCCTGGGGGATTTTGATTCTTATTTTTGGCTGTGCTGGTGATGAAACCCAGGGCCTTGTAAATGCTCGGCAAGTGCTCTACCACTGAGGACGCCCCTAAGCCCAGATTCTGGATACGTCTGAAGATAAAGCCAGTAGGATTTGATGAGGTATTATTAGGAAGAGTGTGTGAGAAAGAGAAGTTAAAGATGACTCCAAAACCTTGGCCTGAGCAATAAATGGAGAGATGCATTTACTAGTTAAGAAAAATAGGAAAGGCAATTATGTGGATATTGTGAAAATGAAAGATCGGTTTAATGTGACATTCGTTAAATTGGAGGTGTCTATTAGAAAGAGAAATGGAAACGTGGAGCAGACAGGTGAAAAGACAGGTTTGGCGTTTGGGAGAACAGTCCAACTAGAGAAAAATGTCACTGCCACCAACGAATGGAAGGTATTAAAGCCCCAAGAGTCCATGAGACCACGGTGGGATTAAGCAGACAGAAAGAGTGAGTTCTGGGGTCCAAGAAAGAACATGGCTCAGGGAAAGGGAGGGAGAGACTTTTCTTAGAATGGAAAAATTACACCACACTCATAAATTGATAAGAATAATCCAACGGAACGGGTAAAAACTGATGATTTTAAAAAGAGGGGGGAAAAGAAATTTAGTGCGGCAGCACACGTGGGGAAGGGAGCGAGGCGCGCACAGACGGGGAAAGGAGCCAGAGCTGGAGCAGACAGCTCGCCCCGGTGACAGAAGGGAAGGCAGATGGCGGGCACAGAGCCAAGGCGGGCGATGGCAGTGTCTGGAAATGGGCTTCCAATTGTTCCGATTTTCCCAATACAACAGGGGGCTGGGAGCAAAGATGAGGGAGAAACGAGGGAGATTTAAAAAGAGCAAAAGGCATGAAAAAAGAACCACGAGAGTGGGCAAACGGGACTGCAGGCAACGTGAGACGCCCACCCGAGGCTGGTGGGCACTCATTCAGTGTAAGCCTAGGCCACCAGGCCTGTGGGACCAGATACTCGGGATACTGAGGTGAGGGCACCATGGCAACCCAGTAGTTCATCTTGGGTAATGAGGCAGGATCTTGTCTCAAACAAGAAAAGAAAAAGAAAAAAACCCAAGAAATTAAAAAGTAGGTAAGACCTAAGTATGCAGAGAAAAGGGTTGTTGTTGTTGTTGTTGTTAGGTGCCATCCAATCAGTATCCGACTCATAGCGACCCTCATAGGGTTTTCAATGGCTGACTGTTTCGGGATTGCCTTGGGAGTGGATTGCCAGGCCCTTCTCCCACTTCTGCGGTGCTGGGAATTGAACCGGGGACCTCAGAGACTGCAGCACAGCGCTCTACCAACTGAGCTAAATCCCAGCCCGAGAGAAAAGGGAGCTGTGCAAATTTTACCGCCATATGGAAAGTTTATAGAGGTTCCTCAAAAAACTAAAAATAGGGCTAGGCCTAGTTAGCACGTGCCTGTAATCTCAGCACTCAAGAGGAAGAGGCAAGAGGAGTGCAGTTCAAGGCTATCCTGGGCTATATACTGAGATCTTGTCTCAAACAAACAAAAACCTAGAAATAGAACTGCCATGTGACTGGCACAGTGGTACACAACTGTAATCCCACCAACTCCAGACGCTCAGGCAGGAGGATCATGAGTTCAAGGCCAGAGACAGCCTGCATAACTTAATGAGACCCTGTCTCAAAATAAAATAGATAAATAGGAAATGGGCTCAGGGTACAGCCCTATGATAGAGCACTTGCTAAGTATACGTGAGGCCCTTGTTCAATTCCCAAGTTCCACAAACAAGAATTACCATATAACCCAGTAATCCTAACTTCTTCATATATCCAAAGGAGTTGAGACCAGTATGCTGAAGAGAGATCTGCAGTCTCACGTTTGCTGCATTATTCACAAAAGCCAAGCTATAGAATTGACTTGAATTGACTTACGTATCCATCAACAGGGCTGGGATTTAGCTCAGTGCGTAGAGGCGCTGCGCTGCAGTCTCTGAGGCCCCGAGTTCAATTCCCAGCATCGCAAAAACGGGAGAAAGGCCTGGCAATCCACTCCCAAGGCAATCCCGAAGCACTCAGCCACTGAAAACCCTATGAGGGTCACTATGAGTCAGACACCAATTCGACAGCACCTAACAACAACAACAACCCATCAACAGACGAAAAATGTGCTATATAGACACAATGGAATACTATATAGCCTTAAAAGGGGAGGAAATCCTGTCATTTGCAACAAGAATGAACTGGAGGACATATATACTATGGGAAATAAGCCAGGCACAGAAAAACAATTACTGCATGATCTCACACACGGAACCTGATAACCCACAGATCCTTAAACTACAAAACCAATTCAATACGTAGCACACTCTGATGGCAGGGATAAAAAGTTGGCGGGAGCTGGGCGTGGTGGTGCAGGCCTGTAATTCCAGCGGCTCGGGAGGCGGAGGCGGGAGGATCGCAAGTTCGAGACCAGAGGCAGTCTGCGTAACTTAGAGAGACCCTGTCTCAAAAAGTAAAGACATGGGCTAGGGGTGCAGCTCAGTGGTCCGGCACTTGCAGAGCATGCAAGCACGAGGCCCTGGGTTCAACCCCCGGGACCGCAAAAAAAAAAAAAAAAAGGTTGGAGGGCTCTGGGTGTGATGGTGGCACATGTCTGAAATCCCAGCACTTGGGAGGCAGAAGCAGAAGGATCACAAACTCAAGGACAGCCAGGGATACTCTGGAGCAAGACCTATCATTTAAAAAAAAAAAAAAAAAAAAAACCAGAGGGCTATATGGAGGAGAAAAGTCTGACAGCAGCAGTGACAATCAAGGCGAGCACCCGCCACCCCTTCAAGCTAAGCGGGCATGAGCAGAGGAGAGAAAACCTCTCCCACTTTCAAGAGCCTCAGCCAAAGGGCATGTCCTCAGGACCGAGTCACGGTTCATTCAGCGCAAAAAGATAAAAAGAATGCTCAGAGATGCTTAGGATACAGGGAGTTCTGCTAAAGGCCCGGGCAAAGAGTGCGGAAAGTTTGGGAGTCAGAAAAGGACTCGTACAAAAAAGCCTGAAGGATGAAAGTACAGGGAATGAGAAAACGTGAGTTTTCCATATAAATTAGAACAACGGCTTGTGAGTCTCTAGCAAAATGTTTACTGAGATTTTATTTTGAATGGTATTGAATCCACAGGGCAATCTGAGGTTTGATGTCATTATTGATGACAAGGACAATGATTGCCGCCAACATTTAAACTGTGCTCACTGCGTGCCAGTCACAGCGCTGGGCACTGTATACGTAAACTCAGTGGCTAGAATGAGCAAGTTATCGCTCACTCACACTTCGTCTTTTTAACTGCAACTTATCTAGACTTGCAGCCATCACAGAGCCTGGCTCAGCCTCGTGACAGCCCCAGGGTTCCTTGGCTTCCTTGTGTCCTTACTCACCGTCCAGTGACCAAGCCCTTGGGGCCAGGGGCCACTACAAAAGACCGGAAGAAGGGAAGAGCTGAAAACTCTGAGAGTTGGGGAAGTCACAAGCCTACCCTTATTTATTTTGATTTGCTGGTTCAAACGTTTTCCTGTGTACTTTGTCCACTTAAGATAATTGAATGTGAGAGGTGGCTCGCGCCAACCGCTTCTCTATTTTGAAGCTGAGTAAGAACACCTTACTAAACAGCTCCATGTGGTATTCCAGCTCATGGCATAGGTAAAAAAAAGGAAACTGCCATCACGCTCTACAAAGTTCTTTTTATAGTGGGGCTTAATTCGTGTTCGCCCTCAACAAAGCCGAACTGAATCATGGTTGAGTCAAAGCGCCACATGGCATCCTTTGCTAAGCCGATGACTCGTATGGGTTTTCTGTTGTGGGGGCTGCTTTGTTCTTCTGGTGCGGGCAGGGGCTCTTGCTGGCCACAGGCTCAGTGATGTTTGGGGAAAACATATGCGTGTGTATGGACACAGACAGACACATTGGCTTTTTTTATTTTTGTGGTAGGCTGACCTCTAAAGTGCTCCATCCACTCTCTCTTTAGGAAGGTTAGTCAACATATTCATACAGGCAAGTAAGAATACAGAGTTGATTTCTATCCTTGGATCACAGTCATCTGTCACATCTTTTGCCTCTTACTCCTTTTTCCTGTGCTCTCATTTTGTAGGTAATGACTCAAGAAAATTAAATATTCAAGAAAATAATAAAAAGACTATGGGATTCTCACCACGTGCTAGATGCGAAAGGAGATACTGAGAATACAGGAGCACATAAGATATCTACCCTGAGGTTCTTCTCACTGTGGGGGGACTCACAGGCAATTTTTCCTTATAATACTCGATGTGAAGTTCTTGAAAAGAGATTAGCATAGAGCGCCACAGGAATACAGGGTAGATGTGCCCAGTGGTCAGAGAAGACTTTCAATGGGTGAGGAAGTGGTAATTAAATCATGATGGAAAGTCACAAGTATGTGTATGAGCAAAGAGATGAAGAAGAGTTAAGGCATATTAATAAACCTAATATGACAGCATTTGAGCTATTCTAATGTTGGCTGGAAGCAAGCTAAATATAGTTCATTTTACTCTATAAACTACAGTGTAGCAGAAAGCACAGAGCTTGGCAGCTACAAAATGTGGGGCGATTAAATGAATGAACAAATAACATGGTAAACTGAATTAAGAGCTTTTCACTAATGAGAGTAATTACAATTCTCTAACACTCTGTCAGAACTAAGGAGTGATTTTTCTCATTGGAGCCACTGGCTCCTCATTGCTCTGTTCGGTCCAATATTTACTGAGTACCCAAAACGAGCCAGGCACTGTGCTAGGAACACAGCACAAAGACAGCGAGCGGTCCTTGCCCTTGAGAAAGGTGTTATCAATAAAGCAGATACAGAAAAAGATGTATAAAACACTACCACTGCCTTATGAAATGAGAAGGCAGCGAGGGAAGAGTCGTCCATGCTTTAGAAACACCTATTCTCCATTTCGAACAATGCAGTGTGATCACTGTTCACCATTACAAATATATAAGCTACCTTAGAAACAAGATAAATATCTCCGCTCAGCTGTGGTGAAGAGCCCAGGCTGTTCACGGGGAGCAGAGCAGCCTGTAATTCAACCCTGGCAGGCTGCTAATGCCAAACGCCCTGTCCCTTGGGGCAGGCAGAGCCAAGATATGAAACACCACAGTCCCCCTGCATCTGAAGAATGAAAAGAGTTGCCATCACTGCGGCCCCACATACAGGCTGCCCGTAAAGCCGTGCCCTCCAATGCCAGGAAGGAGCCCAGAGAGCATCACAGACACGTCCTGGTCCAAGATGCTGGCTAGTTCAGGAACCAGACACATATGATCGCCAGTGTTACCACAACATAAACCAGGAAGAAAACATGTGACCTTAGGCCAGGGTGCAGGAAAACGCAAAATTACAGAGGAAGGACTGAGTCCAGAAAGGGAGAAGTGGAACAAATCTCTCTCACAGCAAATTAAGGCTTCACAGAGAAAAGCAGCAGGAAAAACACCAATCCCAGGGACCCATGGGCAGAGGGTGTGCCCTAATCCCAGAACTCCAGAGGGTGCTAGACTAAGTTCTAGGGCTCAGGGGAAGAATACTTTCATGAGGGACACCGAAAGCAACCCTCCCCCCATCTACCTTCAACTCTTCTCTACAGAGTGAGAACTTTGGATCCTCAAGCCAGGGGACCAGCAGGCAGAGAAAGGAACCACTACACTGCAGGAGGCATCCACCCTGAACGCTGCGACGAGCCAGGGCTGCTGCTACAACGTGAAGGAAAGATCTGGAACTTTGGGGTTCACTGGGATGTCTCTGACTACCTCCACACTCTATGAAAAGGCCACTGCAGCCATCCTAGCCTGACAAGTGAGAAGCAAGCAAGGGCTCAGACCCTTTAACAACAGGGCCCAACCAAACCACTGGCTGGGAGTAAGGGAAATCCAGGGGGGAGGGCAGAGAAGGAAACGAGCCTCACCTTCTACGGCTCAGGATGGACAGCGGTGCGACTGTGGCTTATGCCAGCAGCACTCCTACCCAGTCTTCTCACACTCCGCTAGCTGCTGCCGTGAGGAGGCAATGACAGAGTGGACAGGCTTAGGCCACAGGAAGTCTACGCAAAAGAGCAGACTACAACTCACAGTACCCCTCACCCTACACCTGGGCCCAGCCATAATCACGGGAGGTAATTCTCCATCCAGGAGGAATAGGCTAAGAAACCAGCTGGTCTAGCTGGGTGCGGTGGCGTACGCCTGTAATCCCAGCAGCTCGGGAGGCAGAGGCAGGAGGATCGCAAGTTCGAGACCAGAGGTGGTCTGCGTAACTTAGTAAGACCCTGTCTCAAAAAGTCAAAAAAAATGGGCTGAGGGTGCAGCTCAGTGGTCCAGCACTTGAGGCCCTGGGTTCAACCCCCAGTACCACAAAAAAAAAAAAAAAAAAAGAAAAAGAAAAGAAACCAGCTGGTCTCACATTCTTCAGAGGGACCAGTGGGAGGTATATTTTACACAGTTCCTGGGGGACATCCCACGGGACTGAGTCCCAGCTACTCACAGCAGTTATCAGCTCCTTCATGTCTGACTCACCTTCTCCAACACTCCTGATCACCGAGTATCACCCCTAAGTACTCGAGTCTTTGCCTCAGATTCTCGTGGGGAAAATACAGAGCAAGGCTCCCATGTATGAGGAGATAGGGATAAAGACGGTCTCTCTTTCGCTGTTGGAATTACCAAAAAATCAAGGCAACCAAAACATCATCCTTAGGGGAAAAGGCAGATAATTTCTTATGTATTCTTTTTTTTTGGGGGGGCGGTACTGGGAGTTGAACCCAGGGCCTCACGCTTGCATGCCCTGCAAGTGCTGGACCACTGAGCTGCACTCCCAGCCCATTTTTTTACTTCTTGAGACAGGGTCTCGCTAAATTACACAGACTGCCTCCGGTCTCGAACTTGCGATCCTCCTGCCTCCACCTCCCGAGCCACTGGGATTACAGGCCAGGCGTGCACCACCACACCCGGCTTATTTCTTACGTATTCTTATGACAGCAGGCCATTCCCCACTTATCCATGGGGGGTATGGTCCCAGATCTTCAGTGTATGCTTAAAACCACAGATAGTACCAAATCACGCGGGGACTATTTCTTGCCTATACATTCACACTGATAATAAAGTTTAGTTTACAAATCAGCCACAGTAAGAGATTAGCAACGGTAACTAATAATGAAATAGAACAAATATATCATTATACTATAAATTTCTTAAAAAGTGGCATTATTTCTGGAATTTTCCATCTAATATTCTCAGATCACAGGTGACTGTAGGAAACTGGGCCTACAGAAAGCATCCCTGTGGATGAGGTGAGCCTACTGCATACTTTACAATATTTGAAGTTAGTGATCTAGCTAAGCATGAAAACTCGGAGCTTCAAAGACAACATAAACCAAAAATGCCCTCTGCAAAACATATAGCACACGCTAGAACACAAACCATTTGTGTAAAATTTTTAAACTACAAACAGGGCTAGAGATGTAGCTGAGTGGTAGAGAGCTTGCCGAGCACACGTGAGGTCCTGGGCTCCATTCCCAACTCCACAAAAAATAAATAAAAAAACAGGATGCTTTTATGGACAGAGAGGATGGCTTCTAAAGAAGAAGGGAGGAATGGGAACGAAAAGAAGTGACAACTGATGATTATTCCCTCAGTGAACGCACACCGTGCCCTCCCCTGACCAGAAGAATATGGTGGCAGTACGGATGTGTCACTTCAAGATTAGATTAAAATACACTCAAGTCTCCATTTTGGGTCACTCTCTTTAGAACAAGCCAGCGACCGTGTCATACAGACCCAGGGAATGGCCCACGTGGCAAGAAACTGAAGGTGCCTGCCAAAAGCCACATGGGAGCTTGGAACCTGACCTGTTCGCGCCAGTCAGGCCTGGAGAAGATGCAAGGAGGTGGACAGCTTGATAGCAAGCTAGTGAAAGACACTGTGCCAGAACCATCCAGCCAAGCTGCTCCAGGTCTCCCGACCTCACATACCATTGGAAATAATCAGTGTTCGTGGTTTTAAGCTGCTAACTCGTGAAGTGCCTGCAGCTGTAGCCCTGTGGCATCTGATCCCGTCAGATCGCCGAAGCTAAGTAGGGCCAGGCCTGGTTAGTACTTGGATGGGAGACTGCCTGGGAACACCAGGCGCTGCAGGCTTGGGAGACAGACCCACCAACCTACTCACAAAAATCAACCCGCCATTAAAAACCCTAAGAACTGCAGAGAAGCACTGACAATAATGTTTCGCCTGTTGTATGCAGGGTTACTATGAGTCAGATACTGACTCGATGGCACCTAACAACAACTTGTGAAGTAATATGTTCTAATACAGAGAACATTAATGGTATGAGTAATGTTTTTTAGATTATAAGAGAACAGGACAAAATTTTAACAGTGAAACACACTAATACTTGTTAAATTATCTTTTATATCAACATCTATAAATGCATCAACATTATTATATATTTGTAATCTTGACTTCTCAAAAGTTTTAAAGCAAACAAACCAATTAGCAAAAAGCACTAGGATGAAAACTAATGGAAAGCTTCAATATCCTTTCCCCTTAAGAGAAACAAGCATGGTTTTTCCTGTCAGCTCCTAATGCATAGTCACTAAGCACAAAATCATCTACTTTCCTCTGCTTAAGTCAATGTTACTTTCAAGTATTCACTTCTTTAATTGGAAATTCCGATAGCTTTACATTCCTTAATATTGATGGATGCTGACTCATTTTTGCCTAGATCTCGGAAAAAAAAAATGGTCTCAGGTGTAGATTTCCATTCATTTCCTGTCAATCACCTTAGGCTCTGGAAACAAAAACAAGAACTGTCTGGTAGACAAAGCATTCATGAGGCAGAACCCAATGAGTTCCATGTAAAAGGGATGCCAACACAATGTCCAATGTCTCTTTTCTTCCACTAAATTTTACAATGTAAAGACATTGTTTTCCCAATAACTGACAAATCCCACATGTGTCTGTCAGTTTGCTGTACTGGGGGGGCTTGCGTGTTGCTGTGATGCTCAAAGCTTCGCCATTGCTATCTCAGATACCAGCAGGGTCACCCATGGCGGACAGATTTCAGTGGATCTTCCAGACTAAGACAAACTAGGAAGAAGGACCCAGTAGCCCACTCCCTAAACTAGCCATTGAAAACCCTATGAATAGCAGAGAAACACTGTCAGATATAGGGACGGAAAATGAGCCCCCCCACCCCCAAGTTGGAAGGCACTCAAAAGATGACTAGGGAAGAGTTGCCTCCTTGAAGTAGAGTCCACCTTAGTGAAAGGAATGGAGTAAAGCCCCAGGGACCTCCATTTGCTGATGTGACATTCTAGCCATCAGTAAGCTAAAATGGACTGGCATGGGCCATTTTGAATCAGATAATCATATGGTCTACTATGCCAGGAATGACAGATTTAACAGAAATGCAAAAGAGACATCTAAGGATCTATCCTGAAGCATAATGCTGTCAATGATAGAATAATGTCTATACACCTCCAAGGAAGGCCAATTAATATGACTATTATTCAAACGTACATACCTACCACTAAGGCCACAAATGAAGATAGGGAAGATTTTTACCAGCTCTTGCAATTTGAAAAAAATCAAATATGCAATTAGAATGTATTCATAATTATTGGTGACTGGACTACAAAAGCTGGAACAAAGAAGGCAGCTCAATAGTTGGAAAATATGGCGTTGGTGACAGAAACAATGCCGGAGATCACATGATAGAACTTTGTCACACCAATAATCTTTTCATTGCAAATACATTTTTTCATCAACATAAATGACAACTATACATATGGAATTCACCAGAAGGATCATACAAGAACCAAATTGACTATATTTCTGGAAATAGACAATGGAAAACTTCAATATCAAAAGTCAGAACAAAACCAGGTGCTGCTATCAACTGCTCATATGCAGGTTCAACCTGAAACGGAAGAAAATTAGATCAAGTGTACAAGAATCAAGGTACAGCCAGGCGCGGTGGCGCACACCCGTAATCCCAGCGGCTGGGGAGGCAGAGGCAGGAGGATCGCAAGTTCGAGACCAGAGGCAGCTCGCGTAACTTAGTGAGATCCTGTCTCAAAAAGTAAAAAAATGGGCTGAGGGTGCAGCTCAGTGGTCCAGCACTTGCAGAACATGCAAGCGCAAGGCCCTGGGTTCAACCCCAGTACCAACAACAACAACAAAAAAAAAGAATCAAGGTATGACTCTGAGTATATCCTGAGTTCAAAGGCCATCTCAAGAACAGGTATGATGTGTTGGACAATAATGAATGAAGGCCAGACAAGTTATGGCATGACAAAGACAACATTCAGAGGAAAGCAAAAAGCTATTAAAAAGACAAGGGAAAAAAAAGACCAAATTACATGTCAAAAGAGCCTCTGAAACTAGCCCTTGAACGACAAGCAGCTAAAGTAAAAGGGAGATGTGATGAGGTTAAAGAAGATTTCAAAGGGCAGCTCAAGAAGACAGATCAAATGTTAAAATGACATTTGCAAAGAGCTGGAGATAGAAAACCAAAAGGGAAAAACACACACTGTTTTTCTCAAGTCTATGGAATTGAAGAAAATATTCAAACCTCGACTGGCAATAGTGAAGGATTCTACAGGGAAAATATTAAATGCAGGAAACATCAAAAGAAGATGGAAGGAATACACAGAGTCATTATACCAGAAAGAAATGGTGAAAGATCAATCATTTCAAGAGGCTGCTATGATCAGGAACCAATGGTACTGAAGAATGAAGTAGAAGCTGCCTTGAAGGAACTGACGAAACACAAGGCTCTAGGAATTGATGGAATACCAATAGAGATGTTTCAACAAGCAGATGCAGCATTGGAGGTGCTCACTTGTTCATGCTAAGAGATTTGGAAAACAGCTACCTGGCCAACTAACTGGAAGAGATATTTGTGCCTATTCCCAACAAAGGGGATCCAACTGAATGTGGAAGTTATCAAATGATATCATTAATATCAAATGCAAGTAAAATTTTGCTAAATATTATTCAAAAGTGACTGCAGCAATATACAGACAGGGAATTGCCGGAAAATCTAGCCAAATTCCGAAGAATGTGTGGAACCAGGGACATAATTGCTGATGTCAGATGGATGTTACTTGAAAGCAGAGGATACCAGAAAGATACCTATTTTATTGACTATGAAAAAAGATTTGACTGCGTAAACCATAACAAATTATGCATAATAATGCAAAGAATGGGAATACCAGAGGATTTAATTGTACTCATGAGGAATCTGTACATGGACCCAGAGGCAGTCGTTCTAACTAAACAAGCAAACGTTGCCTCGTTTAAAGTTAAGAAAGGTGTGCATCAACGCCATATCTTTTCACTGTACCTTCTCAATCTGTATGCTAAGCAAATAATCTGAGAAACTGGACTTGATAAAGAACGTGGCATTAGGATTGGAGGAAGACTCATTAACAACCTGAGTTATGCAGATGACACAACTTTGCTTGCTGAAAAGTGAAGAGGATCTGAAACATTTACTGATGAAGATCAAAGAACACAGCCTTCAATATGGAACAAAAATCCTTACAACTGGGTCAGTAAGTAACTTCATGACAAATGGAAAAAAGGTTGAGGTCCAAGATTTTGCCTTACTTGCTTCTACAATCAATACCCACAGACACAGCAGTCAAGAAATCAAAAGATGCACTGGACTGGGAATAGTTATTGCAAAAGACCTCTTTAAGTTTTGAAAAGATGTGACTTTGACGAAGGTACTCCTGACTCAAGCCATGGTATTTACAGTCGCATCATATGGGTGTGTAAGCTGGACACTGAATATGGGAGACAGGAAAAGAACTGATGCTTTTAAATTATGGTGATGGAAATAAATATGGAATACACTGCCCAAAGAACCAACAGATCTGTCCCAGAAGAAGTGCAACCGGACCATTCCTTGGAAATAAGGATGGCTAAACTGTGTCCTACATATTTTGGACATACTGTCAGGAGGGACCAATTTCTGGAGAAGGATATCATGTTTGGGTGAGTGGTAGGTCAACGAAAAAAAGGAAGACCTTCAACTACATGGATTGATACAGTGGTTGCGACAATGGGCTCACTCATGAAAAAGATCGTGTGCCTGGCACAGAATCAGGGAATTTTGATCTGTTGTACACAGGGTCACTGTGAGTCAGACTCAACCCAATAGCACCTAACAAGAAATAATAGCTGACAAATAGTGAGCAGAAAAGGTCAGTAATACAAGTTCAAAGTCCTTCAGCCCTATTCAAATGAGTTCTTGAGGGTAGGAGGTGCAGGCAATAACGGCAATAATTTACATGTAGTAAACTGAGCTAGCCTGCAGCCATACCACCTGGCTTTGAGATCTTAGAATCCCTGGCTAGTACCTGGATGGGAGACTGCCTGGTAATACGGGGTGCTGTGGGCTTGGGAGAAAAGTCTGGCAGACCACTCCCAAAACAGATCAGCCATCAAAAACCCTATGAATAGCAGAGAAGCACTGACAACAGTACCATGCATGGCACAGTGGCAGGTACTGTTTCATTCTGTTGTATATAGGGTCACTGTGAGTGGGACCTGACTCAACTGCACCTAACACAATAACAAAAATATGTGATTTATGTACAGAGAAACACAACTTTTGTGTGTGTGCTGAGGATAGAACCTGGGACTTCAAACACACCAGGCAAACTACCACTTAGCTATGCCCTACCCCCCAATAAATCTTAGACATCACAGTTTCATAAGCTGTGACAAATGCACATACGAACCATCCAATAACCACATCGAGATAAAGCACATTTCCTTGCCCCTAAACTACCCTCATACTCCTTTCCAGTTAGTCCCACCCTCCTCTGACAGTCACTGTTAAGGCTTCCATCACCACTAACCAGCCTGACCCAGCACAGAGCTGCATGGAAACAGAGTCACAGTGCATATTACACTCATTGTGTCTGGCTTCTTTCATTGTTTCTGAGATTTTTCCAGTCTACGTTATTCTGTGTATCAGTAGCTCATCTATTTTCATTACCAAGTAGTTTTAGTTACTCCTAATGCATTGAAAACACTATGAGGGTCGCTATGAGTCGGATACCGGCTCGACGGCACCTAACAACAACAACAATGATGGTCATGGGAGAAGGACCCGGCAACCCATTCCCAAAAACCAATCCACCATTGAAAACCCTATGAACAGCAGAGAAGCACCTACAATAGTGTTTCGCCTGTTGTACACAGGGTTGCTATGAGTCAGATACTGACTCGACAGCACCTAATGACAACAATGATGGACATTTGAATTGTTTCCAATATTTGGCTGTATCACTTAAGTTGCTACAAGCATTCTTTAACAAGTCTTGCGAACATGTGTTTTTTGTTTCTCTTGTGTAAGTAAGTATGGTCACACTAGGCATACATTTAACTTTACAAAAAACTGCCGAACGATGGAACTGGACAGTTCTCAAAAGAAGAAATACAAATGGCCAATAATCACATGGAAAAACGCTCAGTATCCCTAGCCATTAGGGAAAGGCAGATCAAAACTACACTGGGATTCTATTTCACTCCATTAAAAAGGGCCAAGATTACCAAAACAAATAACAACAAATGCCGGTCGGGATGTAGTGAAAAAGGAACCCAAAGCAGTTACATCATTTATGCTCCCACCAGCAAAATATGAGCGCATCAGTTGTTCCACATCCTCATCAAATTTTGGTGCTGTCATTTAAATTTTAGCCATTCTAATGGGTACACAGAGGTATTTTTTTTTAAGACAAGGTTTTATTGTATAGCCCAGACTAGCCTAGAACACACTATGTAGCCCAGGCTGGCCCTCAAACTGGCGATCCTGCTGCCCACACCTCCTGAGTGCTCGGATTACAGGCGCACACCCCCACTTCCAGCTCCAGAGGCTTTTTATGATGGTGTTCTATGTTTCTAACTCCTCTATTAAGATGTAATTCACATGGCATACAACTCACCCACTTGCTGAGCAGAACTCCATGGATTTTCGCACAGGTATCACATTATGAATTTCTTAAATTGTAGTGTAATCAAAACTTGTCATTTTTACCATTTTTAAGTCTATAATTAAATGGTATTAATTTCATCCACAATGGTCCAACCATCACTACTACCTATTTCCAAAATGTTTTAACACCCAAATAAGAAAAACTGTAACCACTAAATAACAACTCACTAGTTCCCCTTTCTCCTAAATTGGATAACCTCCAATCGACTTGCTGTCTCATGAATTTGCCTATTCTAGGTACTTCACATAAATAAAATCTTATAGTAATTGTCCTTTCTTATTTCCTTTGGATATATACCAAAGAGTGGTTTCTTGGTCATAATCTATGTTTAGCATTCTGAGGACCCTCCAAACTGTTTTCCACAGTGGTCCTACTATTTTCTATTCCCACCGACAATGTGTAAGGGTTCTGATTTCTCCACATTCTCACCAACACTTGTTCTTTTCCATTTTCTGGATAGTAGCCAACCAAAAGGGTATGCAGTGAAACTTCACTGGTTTTAATCACATTTCCCTAATAAGTAATCACTCTGAGTACTTACTGGCATTTACATATCTTTCTTTATAAAACACCAAAGTTTCTTATCCAATTTTTTAAGTGGGTTGTCTCTATATTGAGTTATTGTCATTGATAGGTGCCATCAAGTTAGTGTCCAACTCATAGCGACCCTATGTACAACAGATGAAACACTAGTGCCTGTGCTTTTCTGCTATTCATAGAGTTTTCAATAGCTGATGGTGTTTTTTTTGGAGGGGAGTGGGTTGCTGGGCCCGTCTCCCAAGCCTACAGCACCTGGTGTTCCCAGGCGGTCTCCCATCCAAGTAGTAACCAGGCCCGACCCTGCTTAGCTTCCAACATGTGCCAGGATCAGATGCCACAGTGGTACAGCTGCAGGCTTTATTGAGTTATAGGAGTACTATATACATTCTAAAACAACTCTTTTTTCAGATAAATGTATTGCAAATATTCTGAATCTGTAGCTTAGCTTTTCATCTTCTTCATGGTAGTGTTTTTATTTTTGTTGTTGTTCTTTTGGTAGTACTTGTGGGTTAAACGCAGGGCCTCGTACATACTTTGCAAGTGCACCATCAATAGCCTGCATCCTCATTTTTTTAATTATTTTTTATTTTGAGACACGGTCTTGCTAAATTACACAGGCTGCCTCTGCCCTCTAACCTGCAATCCTCCTGCCTCCACCTCTCAAGCAGCTGGGATTACATGCATTAGCCAGCACAGCGAGTTTAATGGTATCTTTTGATATCAAGTGTTTAATTTTGATGAAGTCTAATTTGATGAAGTCAGTATTTTACTTATGTGGTGTCATTGTGTCCTGGATAAGAAATGTTTAATTATACCGAAGGTCACAAAGATATTCTCTTACATTTTCTTTTAAACACTCAATACATGTCAATCTATAATCTATGTTGAAATATTTTTGTACATCGTCTGAGGTGTGGGTCTAAGTTCATATTATTCCAATTAAAAGAGATCTACTTGGCCCACCATTTGTTGAAAAAAAATTTTTTTTTAGTTTGATTTTGGTTTTGAGGTTAGCAAATATTTTACTCAAGAGATTATACCCAAAAATGTCCTTAATTTTTCCACACACAATATTTAGCATTTCATTAGAAAAGTAGGACCAAACAACTAAACACAAAAAGACAAAACTGACAATAAAAGGAGTTTTCAGGTACATTCTTTAAAATAACTATACTAAATATGCTCAAAAAGATGATAATTTTAACAGGAACCCAAGGATATATAGAAAAATATTACCATAAAAAGACAAGTAAATGGAAGAGAAGTCTTTGTTGGGGGGATGGGATGGGAGAGGAAGCACACAAGAGGGTAAGGAGGAACCTATATGAATAATGTACAATAAAATGCATATATGAAAATGTCACAATGAAAACCATGTCAGAATGAATCACATTAAGGTGTACATTAAAAATTTCCAATAAAAAAAAAAGATGATAATTTTAACAGAGTACAGGAATTCAGCCCTGTGGCATCCAATCCTGTCAGCTCTCAGAAGCTAAGCAGGGTCGAGCCTGGTGAGTACTTGGATAGGAGACGGGTCGCCTGGGAACACCAGGTGCTGTAGGCTTGGGAGACCAACCCGGCAAACCACTCCCAAAAATCAATTCACCATGGGAAACCCTGTGAACAGCAGAGAAGCACTGACAATAGTGTTTCTCCTATTGTACGCAGGGTCGCTATGAGTTGGATATCGACTCGATGGCACCTAACAACAACAACAAACAGGAATTCAGAAAATAAAAAATGCATTACCTCAAAAACACAATACATAGGGATCTAAGAACACGGTGATAGTAGATCAGATACAGCAGAAAAGATTAGAGAACTTGAAGGCAAGTTATGAGAAAATGTTTAAATAGTAGCTTGGAGAGAAAAATGAATGGGAAACAGAGAAAAGTGCCTATGGAGGCATAGAAGATATTGTGAAAGATTTAACATGGAGTCCCAGAAGGAAAGGAAAGAATGGAGAGAAGCAGTATATGAAGAAATACTGGCCTACAATTCCCCAAACTGATGAAAGACATCAAATTCAAGAAGCAGTATCCCCCCCCCCCCAAAAAAAATCTCTGCCCCTCACAGGTCTTCCATTTTTGGAAAGGGACAGAGAATAACTAAGATACCACTATAAATAATTAAATTATATATTACAATGTAAAAAAGTGCTTAAAAATGGTAAAATGAAGGGTTCAGCAGCATGGATGGAAGCACTATTAAATGGGATGTGTGACCTGGAAGAAAACAGAGAGGTTCAACTGAACACAGAGTAAAGAGGAAAAATAAACCAATTTCATAGACGTGGGGGAAAAAAGTTTGTCTACATGAGTAAGAAAAAGAGCGAGGGAACTCAATGAGTAATAACCTATACAAATAGCAGTAACTGCACAAGAATTTGTTAAGTGTCTATTATTATCAGACCCTATACTAGACACTAGGGATACAGTGAATGGAATATGCTCACTTAAGTTTATCAGACAGGCTGGGATTTAGCTCAGTGGGTAGAGCGCTGTGCTGCAGTCTCTGAGGTCCCGAGTTCAATTCCCAGCACCGCAAAAATGGGAGAAGGACCTGGCAATCCACTCCCAAGGCAATCCCGAAACAGTCAGCCATTGAAAACCCTATGAGGGTAGCTATGAGTCGGATACCGACTCGACGGCACCTAACAACAACAACAAGTTTATCAGGCAGAAGCAATGAGGTATCAGTTCAAGTATGAGAAAAAACTTATAGAAAATACTATCAAATGTCACATTGTCTATGAATGCTCAAGAGCCAGGCACAATCCTCCCTCTAGAAGAGATTATGGAATAGTATGCAACAGAACTTTCTGTAATGATGTGAACAGTCCACACCTGTACTGTATAGTAAGGCAGCCACTATCACAAATGAGCACTACACTCTTAAAATTTTGTAAGTAATGCAACTAAGGAACTGAATTATTGATTTTACTTGTTTTTAACCAATTAGAATTTAAATAGCCACCTGTCTCTAGCACCCACTTAACAAACAGCACAGGTACACAGTATAACAATTAATCCTGCTCAGCTCTGCACTCGAATTGTGGTGTCTGGAGAGGCCACAGAAATACATCATAAAAGTTAACTACAGTTGGCAGTGGGCAGGAAGCCTGATCCTCAACGAGTAGCTCTGCACATGGATGCATGAGTGCCCTCCTTCTAACACGGCAGCAGGCACTGTCAGAGCGAGTGATCCAAAAGAAAGCAAAGATGAAGCTGCACCACCTTTTATGATCTAGTGTGAGAAGTCCCAAACTGTTGCTTCTGCTGTATTTATACTTCTCAGAAGCAAGGTCCCCGAGGTATAATCCCAGGGACTCAGCAGGCAGAGCCAAGAGGACAAGTTGGATGCCAGAGGCAGCTTGAGCAACTTGGCCAGACCCTGACTCAGAATAAAAAGAAAATGGGCTGAAGATGTAGCCCAGTAGAAGAGCACTCTCAAAGTATGGGTGAGGCCCTGGGTTCAACCTCCACGTGCTGCGAAATCAATCAATCAATCAGTCTTCTCAGAAGTAAGTCACTAACTTCAGTCCACACTCAAAAGGAAAAAACTAAACGTTCTCCTCCTAAAGAGCAGAGTCAGCCCGGTGTGGTGGCACACGCCTGTAATCCCAGAGGCTTGGGAGGCGGAGGCAGGAGGATTGCAGGTTCGAGACCAGAGGCAGTCTGAGTAACTTAAGAGAGACCCTGTCTCAAAAAAGGTTAAAAAAAAAAAAAAAAAATGGGCTGAGGGTGCAGCTCAGTGGTCCAGGACTTGCAGAGCATGCAAATGCGAGGCCCTGGGTTCAACTCCCAGTACCACAAAAAAAAAAAAAAAAAAAGCAGAATCAAAGGATTTGTGGGCACATTTAAAACCACTTAAAACGGAACACCCTCACGTCAGCTTATTGTGCTGTGGGGGGCCTGTGTGTTGCTGTGATGCTGAAGGCTATGCCAAGCATACTTCAAATATCAGCAGGGCCACCATGGTGGTCAGGTTTCAGATGAACTTGCAGACTAAGACAGACTAGGGAGAAGGACCCGGCAGCCCACTCCCAGAACAATCAGCTATCGAAAACCCTATGACTTGCAAAGAAGTAATATCAAATATAGTGCCAGAAAATGAGCCCCCCAGGTTGGATGGCACCCAAGAGAGACTGGGGAAGAGCTGCCTCCTCAAAGTAGTCAACTTTAATGATAGGAATGGAGTACAGCCCCTTGGACCTTTATCTGCTGATGTGCCATGGCTCAGAAGGAGAAGAAACACAGTGGCTGTAACAATGGGCTGAAACATAAAAAGATCATGCATATGGCACAGTGTCGGATAGTGTTTTATTCTGTTATACATAGGGTCTCTATGAGTTGACCTGAGTCCGCAGCACCTAATGACAACAATGGAACGTAAGAATTTCCTCTCATTGGTAATGAGATGATAGAATCCATCTCTCTGGAAATCTCAAAATTAGAATAAATTTTCACCTTCCTGAAACAGCTTCAATTGTTTTTCAATGAGACAGGAAATTAAACACAATTGGGTTCTAGGTCACTAACAGCCCAGCTTTTTGTCCCATTTATTTTTGTACCCCCATCCCCCAGCAGAGAACCTATTTCACAGAGGTGCTCAACAGATGGCTGATGACTGGGGTATAGGTCTCAAGTGGTAACAGATATGCCTAAGCATCAAATCAATCAACATATCCCCGAGAAGTATCATGTCCATTAATATTCCACCCAAGAGCCCAAGAAGCAATGTGCTGGGGCCTTCAACACCCTTCCAGGAGCGCCACTCTTCCTACTGTGACCGGAAGCAGAGAAGTGCTCAGACCAGGGGTCTACTCCAAAAGACAGTAACATTTTTGGTAACCACCTGGCCCAAACCAAAGTCAGGTGTTCTTTTCTTCTACGCCCAGGTGGTGTGCTACCTCATCTCCCCACAGGAAAGAACAGGACTTTTCATTTTCCCACTTCATCCACTTCCACACAGTAAGTGGTACATAGGGGACCACCAACGTGTTATGTGATAATGTTTATTGTTGTTGTTGTTAGGTGCCGTCCAGTCGGTATCTGACTCATAGCGACCCTAGGTACAACAGGCAAAAGGCTATTGTCTGTGCTTCTCTGCTGTTCACAGGGTTTTCAATGGCAGAATGATTTTTGGGAGTGGGCTGCCGGGTCCTTCTCCCAAGCCTACAGCACCTGGTGTTCCCAGGTGGTTTCCCACCCAAATACTAACCAGGTGCAACTCTGCTTAGCTTCTGAGATCTGATGGGGTCCGGACGCCACGTGGCTACGCTGCAGGCGCTAGCTAACATTTATTTAGTACTATGCAGTAGACGGGACTGGGATTTAGTTCAGTTGGTAGAGTGCAATCTCTGAGGTCCCAAGTTCGAGTCCCAGCACTGCAAAAACGGAAGAAGGACCTGGCAATCCACTCTTGAGGCAATCCCGAAACAATCAGCCACTGACAACCCTATAAGGGTCGCTATGAGTCGGATACCATTCGATGGCACCTACCAACAACAATGCAGTAAGCACAGCACGTCCTAAGCATTTGAGATGCATTATCTCATTTAATTCTCACAATCGCCCCAACAATGTTCATTCAACAGAAGCCGAGACTTCCGGGCGCGGTGGCGCACGCCTGTAATCCCAGCGGTTTGGCAGGCGGAAGCAGGAGAATCACAAGTTCGAAACCAGAGGCAGTCTGTGTAATTTAGTGAGACCCTGTCTCAAAAAGTGAAGAAAAAAAAAAAAAGGGCTGGGGGTGCAGCTCAGTGGTCCAGCACTTGCAGAGCATGCAGGCGCGAGGCCTTGGGTTCAACCCCCAGTACCGGGGGGAAAAAAAAAAAAAAAAAAAAAAAAAACAGAAGCAGAGACTGAGACCCAGAGAACAACAAAAAATCAAACAAGCACTCGGGGCTTCACGTGCTTTATTTCATTTGTCCGTCCGTGCAGGCCAGCAACGACGTTACGCATCATATTCCGGTGTTCAGGCTAGAGACCTAAGGCTTGCGGGGAGCCCCCAGCAGTCCAGCAGGGGAGGGCGGGACCCCGGGAACCCCCCCAGCTCTGCCGGGCTCCGGGCTCCGGGCCCCTCTCCTCCCGCCCAGCGGCAGGGCCAGGCCTGCGCAGGCCTCGACGGCAACACGAGCAAGGGCCCCGCGGCCTCCCAGGCCCCCGCGCGCCCCGCGGCCCCTCCGGGCGAGCTCGGGCCTCCCCGTGCCGCGCCCCCCGCCCGCCGCGCCCGGGGCGCCCAGGGCCCAGGGGCAACGCGGGGCCGAGCGCGGCCTCGCCCGCCCCGCCCCGCCCGCGGCCGTTACCGATTCCGCTGCTCCTTGAAGAGCGCCGTGAGCGCGCGCAGGGCCTCCAGCTCCTGGATGGGCGCCGGCACCATGACGCCCGACAGCCGGGCCGGCGGGAGCCTGGGCGCCGCCATCTTGCTGCTCAGCTCGGCCGAGCCCCGCGAGGAGCAGGCGAGGCGGCGGAGGCGAGAGGGAGCGGGGGAGCAGGGGGAGCCGGAGGAGGAGGAGGAGGGCGCGCCCTGAGCGCCGCGCTGCAGCCCGAGGCCGAGCCGCCGCGACCACACAGCACGGAGCCGCCTCGCCTCAGGCGGAGGACGCTGCGCGGAGGGGAGGGGGCGGCGGCGGAAGTTCCGGCCGGGAGGGGGCGCGGGCGGAAGTGCTATGTAAGAGCGGGGAGGGGCTGGGGTCGCCTGGGAGGGGTCGGGGTCTCAGTCCTGGGAGGGTGTCGGGGACGGCGGGTCACCCTAAAGAGGGCCTGTCGTGGGAGGGACCCGCGGACAGAGGCGCCCCGCGGAGAAGACGCGGGTCCGAGGGCGTCCCCGTGGGAGAGGCCGGGCCGGGGGCGCTCCCAGGGGAGGGGGTGCTGGGTGAGGAGGCCCTGCTGCCAGTGGATAGGTCTGCGACAGAAGCCCCCCAGAATAGGGGATGCCAGGCTGAGGGGGCACCCCCCAGGGAGGGGGTACAGGGCAGAAGGAACCCCATTTCCCCGGGGGCGTCTGCAACAGAAGCCCCCCAGGATAGGGGACGCCAGGCCGAGGGCTACCCCTCGGGGAGGGGTGCAGGGCAGAAGGGACCCCATTGCCCATGGGAGGGGTCTGCGACAGAAGCTCCCAAGAATAGGGGACGCCAGGCCAAGGGGGCACCCTCTGGGGAGGGGCTGCAGGGCAGAATGGACCCCATTGCCTGTGGGAGGGGTCTGCAGCACAAGCCCCCCAGGATAGGGGACACCAGGCCCAGGGGGTACCCTGAGGGAGGGGGTGCAGGGCAGAAGGGACCTCACTGCCCATGGGAAGGGTCTGCAACAGAAACCCCCAAGAATAGGGGATGCCAGGCCGAGGGGGCACCCCCAGGGGAAGAGGTGCAGGGCAGAGGGACCCCATCGCCCGTGGGAGGGGTGTGTGACAGAAGCCCCCCAGGATAGGGGAAGCCAGGCCAAGGGGGCACCCCTGGGGAGGGGGTGCAGGGCAGAAGGGACCCCATCGCCCGTGGGAGGGGTCTGTAGCACAAGCCCCCCAGGATAGGGGACGCCAGGCCAAGGGCACCCCCCGGGGAGGGGTGCAGGGCAGTAGGGACCCCATTGCTGGTGGGAGGGCCTCTATGACAGAAGCCCCCTGGAAGGAGAGGAGACGCCAGAGAAAAAGAGCCTCCCTGGGAGGAGATGCTGGCTGCCTGGCCTAGGAGGGGAGACCTGGTCCCTGCCTATAGTCAGGTTCATCAGTGCTGCACTGAGAGTGGAGCAGTTTGTCACCAGCTGGCCCTTCTCACACCCTGAAGGCTCGGTTCGCAGTGCTCCTTGATCAATACCTGGTCAGTGGCCAGGCATTCAGCATAGTGTGAGACTAGCTCATTAGGATTTAAAATGCAATTAGAAGCCAAGAAGTTAAATTCTACAGTTGTTGTTAGGTGCCTCAAATCGTGTCCTACTCATAGAGATCCTCAGGATTTTCAATGGCTGAGTGTTTTGGGATTGCCTTGGGAGTTGATTGCTACATCCTTCTCCCATTTTTGTGGTCCTGGGAGCTGAACTTGGGACCTCAGAGACTGCAGAGGCATGCTCTACCAACTGAGCTAAATCCCAGCTCCAGATTCTACAGTAGTAGGGTAAGAATTGTGTTTTTCTAAAGGAAATAGATATGTTTTGCAGGAATCAGACAAGGCTTCTTTGGCTGCTGTTGATAACCACTGAAAACCCTATGAATAACAGAGAAGCACTGACAATGGTGTTTTGCCTGTCCTACGTGGAGTCACACTGAGTCGGACACCAACTCCACTGCACTTAACAACAACAAGGGCAATAGCTACATCTTACAGGAATCAGACAAGGCTTCTCTAGTTGGTGTTGATAATCCACATACTTATTTTCCACCACCCTTTGTTGCATTGTCCTATATATACCTTCTTGACCTGCAGCCATGCCACTGTGGCTTCCACACGACCCTGTCAGATTTCTGAAGCTTAGCACGGTCAGACCTGGTTAGTACTTGGATGGAACACCGCCTGGGAACACCATGTGCTCTAGGCTTGGCAGAAGGACCCGGCAACCACTCCCAAAAAACAATCACCACGGAAAACCCTATGAATAGCAGAAAAGCACTGATAATACTGTTTCACCTGTTGTACATAGGGTTGATATGAGTTGGATGCTGATTTGATGGCACCTAACAACATATGTACTTTCTTTCAACAAGATTTTTGCCAACCCCTGTGCCTGGTGCTGGAGATATAAACATCAATCAGACATGTTCCAGCCCTGAAGGGACTGAACAGAGGAATGAGAGAAAAAGAGAGGCATACAACTGAGTTCAGTTAACTTCTGTGGTAGGCCTGCATCCACAGCACTGTGGCTTCCAATCCCGTCAGATCTCAGAAGCTGAGCAGGGTCAGGCCTGATTGGTACTTGGATGGGAACCGCCTGGGAACACTGGATACTGAAGGCTTGGGAGAAGGACCTGCCAACCCACTCCTAAAAATCATTCCACCATTGAAAACCCTATGAATAGCGGAGAAGCACTGACAATAGTGTTTCACCTGTTGTACGTAGGGTCACTATGAGTTGGACACCAACTTGACGGCACCTAACAACAACAACAACAACAACAACAAACTTCAGTGGAGAAGAACTGTTCAAAGTGCTATGGGGCCACTTTAAGTGTATAAATACACACGACCCTCTACCTTCCAGCTGAAGTGTTGGAGTGTGTTTATAATATGGCATGTTTGACATTGTTTGCCAAATAAAGACTCAACAAACACCACCCGAGTATGCAGAGGTAATGAACCCTTCACAAGCAAGGGTTCATTTGAGCAGAGTAAAATGCTGACATTTCCAAAGGATCTAGAATGAAGAGAACAACAAGGAATTGGAATATTCAGGCAAGAAATTTGAATACGGGAAATGTTTCTGGAGGATGCAGAGAAGTTTTGTTTTACAATAAATGGAAAACTAAGGGTCAAGTAGGGCTGGGATTTAGCTCAGTGGGTAGAGCGCTGCGCTGCAGTCTCTGAGGCCCCGAGTTCAACTCCCAGCACCGCAAAAATGGGAGAAGGGCCTGGCAATCCACTCCCAAGGCAATCCCGAAACAGTCAGCCATTGAAAACCCTATGAGGGTCGCTATGAGTTGGATACCGACTCGACGGCACCTAACAACAACAACAACAAGGGTCAAGTATCATTCAGTCCTTCTCTTTTCATTGACTACATGTTCATTCAGTCCACAAATATTTCTATGTCCACCAGGTGCCAGACGTGAGATAACCCACCAGTGCTCAAGACAGTTCAAAACATTTACCAGTCTTGGGGCTAGCAGGGCAAAACCTGCCAATTTTGACCTTGAGTAGCAGGGGATAATGAAATGTACTTGCCATGCATGTTGTTCTTAGGTGCCATCAAGTCGGTATCCGACTCCTAACGACCCCACGTACAGCAGGTGAAACACTATTGTCAGTGCTTCTCTGCCATTTGTAGGGTTTCTCAATGGCAGATTGATTTTTGGGAGTGGGTTGCCAGGTCCTTCTCCCAAGACTGTAGTATCTGGTGTTCCCAGGCGGTCTCCCATCCAAGTACTAACCAGGCCTGACCCTGCTTAGCTTCTGAGATGTGATGGGATCGGATGCCACAGTGCTATGGCTGAAGGCTGCCATGCCTGGAGGTCCTCTATTTTAAAACAAAACTACTCTGAACCTTCCAGAAAACATTCCCACTAATATTCAGATTTCTTGCCTGGAATATTTCAATGTGCCCTTTACTGGTCTCTTCCCTGCGTTCTAGATCCCTTAAAAATTTATCAACACTTTTTACTCTGCTCAAAAACCTCTAATGGAGTTCCATTTCACTCAGAATAAAAGCCACAGCTCTTCCACTGGAAAATCCCCTGACTGCTCCGCTTCCTCCCTGCAGCCCACTGTGATCACTTCCACTCACCTCTTCCTCTTCCCTTGTGCTTCAGCCGCACTGGCCCCCAGGGAAGCTGCCCTCCCACTGAAGGACTTTGCACACGCTGTTGTTTCTGCAGAGAACACCTCCCCACAGAGCCCTACAGGACTAGTTTCCTTACTTGCTTCAACTCTCTACTCAAATGGGCTCTCCTCCTCCTCTTTCTCTTTTATTTTTATTTTTATTTTTTATTTTATTTTTTTGTTTTGTTTTGTTTTTCGTTTTTGCAGTACAGGGGGTTGAACCCAGGGCCTCACGCTTGCATGCTCTGTGAGTGCTGGACCACTGAGCTGCACCTCCAGCCCATTTTTTTAGTTTTTGAGACAAGGTCTCGCTAAGTTACGAAGACTGCCTCTGGTCTCGAACTTGCGATCCTCCTGCCTCCGTCTCCCAAGCCGCTGGGATTACAGATGTGTGCCACCACGCCCGGCCTCCTCTTTCTCTTTTGAGATGGGCGTCTCACTTTGTTGCTCAGGCTGGTCTCAAACTTCTGTGCCCAAGGAATCCTCCCCACCTGAGCCCCATGAGTAGCTGGGACTACAGGTGCACACCAACCTGCCTGGTTCAAATGATCTTTTAATGAGCTTCCCTGAGCAATATATTTAAAGTTGTCACACACCATCCAAATCCCTGATCCCTAGACACTTTGCTCCATAGACAACACTTTCAACATCAGAGAGGTTACTTTCCTATTTTGTTTACTGTTACTTATCTATTTTGGTTTACCAGAAGGTAAACTCCAAAAGAGTAGAGATTTTTGTCTGTATTTCTTACTTTTGCATCTCCAGCCCAGCACCTAGAAAAGACCTACTAGGTGGGAATGGCTCAATGAATATTAATTGAATTAATGAACAAAATTTTTTAAATGTATAGTATTTTCAGAAAGGATAAAGGAAATGCAGTGTACCCAGAGGAATACAACAATTCAACAAATGTAGGAAAGAGGGAGGGTGGAGGAAGAGGAAGGTCAAGAAAGAATTATAAGAAGATTTAAAAAGAGAGACCAAATATGCCATTAATGGGACAAAAAGAAGTGTGGATGAATATGGTGGAACCACCTGTAATCCTGGCAACTTGGGAGGCTGAAGCAGGAGGATCACTGAGTTTGAGGCCAGGTGCAGCCCACATGACTTCATGACCCTCAAAATGAAAAACAGAAAAGGGGCTGTGGGTGTAGTTCAGAGATGGAGCGAGCCTAGCATGTGCGAGGCCTGGGTTCAGCTTCCAATACTGCAAAAAATAAAAAAGTACAAGTATGGGTAAAAGAGGGCTGGGATTTGGCTCAGTGGGTAGAGCGCTGCGCTGCAGTCTCTGAGGTCCCGAGTTCAATTCCCAGCACCACAAAAATGGGAGAAGGGCCTGGCAATCCACTCCCAAGGCAATCCCGAAGCACTCAGCCATTGAAAACCCTATGAGGGTCGCTATGAGTCGGATACCGACTCCACGGCACCTAACAACAACAACAATGGGTAAAAGAAACAAAATAGAATTAAATTGGTCAAACAGTGGATGTTATCAACCACCCAGAATCAACTAGAAGATTTCAACCTTGACTGAGCTGATGGGAACCAAGTTAATATTTCACTGTGCTCGATGGCATCTTTTAATATTAGACAACTGTTTGCCTTAGAAAAACCAGATGTTGCACACCTGTAATCCCAGCGGCTCGGGAGGCGGAGGCAGGAGGATCGCACGTTCGAGACCAGAGGCAGTCTGCATAACTTAGCGAGACCCTGTTTCAAAAAAGTGAAAAAATGAGCTGGGGGTGCAGCTCAGTGGTCCAGCAATTGCAGAGCATGCAAGCGCGAGGCCCTGGGTTCAATCCCCAGTACTGCACAGAAAGAAGGAAGGAAAGAAAGAAAGAAAGAGAGAGAGAGAGAGAGAGAGAGAGAGAAAGGGAGGGAGGGAGGGAAGGAAGAAGGAAGAGAAAAGAAAAGAAGGAAAGATGAGAGGAAGACAGGGAGGGAGGGAGGAAGGAAAGATGGGAGGAAGAGAGGGAGGGAAGAAGGAAGGGAGGAAGGGGAGAGGGAGGAAGGGAAGGAAAGAGAAGGAAAGGGAAGGAAAGGGAAAGGAAGGGAAAGAAGAGTGAGCTCCAAAATCTCCCGTCTCCCAGTTGATTGAAGCAACCAAAGCAGCTGCATTTGGATTAAGACAGAGCAGAGCAGTATTGCACTTGCACATGTGGCAGAAGCAAATGAAAGTCATCTTTGGAGGAAAGCGACACCCCAGCCACTCAATTATTCCTACAAATCTCAAGTACAGTGAACAACCCAAATATAACTAGGTCTTCAAGGCAAGAAGACATTCTGAGAAGAACCAGTGGAAGCAACATACAATTATCAATGAAACAATCTGTTTATTACGTTCAATGACATAAAATCCAATGCAAATGTCCAAGCAAGGAACTGAACCCTAAAAAAGGAGTGTTCCTATAAGGGAAAGGAATGGAAATTCTGAAACTGAAAAAGAGGATAGCACAAGCTTTGCACACTGGAAATACCACAGCCAATGAGAGTTATCTGAGACGTGATTATCCCTAATTGAAAATGTTTCCCAATACCCCACCATCACAACTTGAAATATAGTTGGCACTGGCAATTTTTGACAGTCTCTGCAGAGACTGGAGGGGCGGGGGAGAGAGAGAGATAGAGTGAAAGAGAGAGAGAGAGAGAGAGAAAGAATGAGAGAGAGAGAGAGAGAGAGAGCACAATAAGAATGCAATGGATGTACTTGGTACCGTGGCCACACCCATCCTCCCAGCAACTTGGGAGGCTAAGGCAGGAGGATGGTGAGTTCAAGACCAGAGGCAGGCTACACAGTTTAACAAGACTTTTGTCTCAAGAATTTTTTTTTTTTTTTTCGGTACTGGGGGGTTGAACCCAGGGCCTCGCGCTTGCATGCTCTGCAAGTGCTGGACCACTGAGCTGCACCCTCAGCCCATTTTTTTACTTTTTGAGACAGGGTCTCACTAAGTTACACAGACTGCCTCTGGTTTCGAACTTGTGATCCTCCTGCCTCTGCCTCCTGAGCCACTGGGATGACAGGCGTGCGCCACGGCACCCGGCTAGAAAAAAATTTTTAAGTGGAGGCTTGCGGGTGTGGATCAGTAGTAGAACCCTTATTTAACATACATGAGGCCAAGGGCTCAACTCTGAGTACTGAAGGGGGGAAAAAAAGGACTAAAAGACACACAGAAAATAAACTGAGAGAGTGTAACATTTGTAACTGGAGTCTCAGGAGAAATACTGTCGAAGCAATACTTAGATTCCAAACCACAGATTAAAGAAGCTCAATGAATACCAAGCAGAATGAATGAGAAGCAATCTATATATAGGCACATTCTAGTGAAACTGCAGAAAAAGAAGACAGGATCTGATAAGAAGCCCCAGGAAAACAAAGACCATTTATTTTGAAAGGAGTGAGAATCTGAGCCGGCTGCATTCTCTGCAGAAACACCGGAATCCAAAATAGTGCAAGACTGACTTCCGTGTGCAGAAAAAGAGCTGCCAAGAGAGCCACGCAGAAGCAAACCCAGACGAGTGTGAATGAGAAAAGGCAAGGCCAGATGGGAGATAAGGGAAGCAGAAGGAACGAAAAGCAATGAGAGTGGCAAGCACTCAGTTCCATGGAAGTGAACGTATAAAACACAGAAAACAATAACAGAGCAGCGATGACTCAGGGTTGAAAAGACGTGGGGAGTTACAACCCTCAGTAGATGGCGCGGCTACAAACCATCATGACAACACTGGGTGTCACCTCCAAATGAGGAACCCCCAAATATGTTACAATGAATGTATCTCCCTTCACCCTGTTTGGCTCTCAGGAAGGCTGATTGCTGATGACAGGTAAGATCTCTCATAAGCAGAGGGACAACCTAAGACAGGCACAGTCATGAAGAGGCCAGCAGGTGTTACCTCTAAATGCTGCACCCTCAAATACGTTACAGTGAATTCATCTCCCTTCACCCTGTTTGGCTCTCAGGAAGGCTGATTGCTGATGACAGGTAAGATCTCTCATAAGCAGAGGGACAACCTAAGACAGGCACAGTCGTGAAGAGGCCAGCAGGTGTTACCTCTAAATGCTGCACCCTCAAATACGTTACAGTGAATTCATCTCCCTTTACCCTGTTTGGCTCGCAGGAGGGCTGATTACTGATGATGGGTACGATCTCTCATAAGCAGAGGGACAACCTAAGACAGGCACAGTCGTGGAGAAGCCATCAGGAGAGGCAGGGCTGCCTGGAAAGGCCAAGATGCCCATCTGTTCACTGTGTCCTTTGTTAAACATTACAAAGGCTTGCTGGTGCATGCAGTAAAACAAGTTTCTGAAAACACTAACTGATATCCTGGCTCCTGGAAGGCCACTTATCAATTATCTCTTGGGATTTAGAAGCCATGTCCGGAGAGTCTTCCCTGCCCTAAT
The DNA here is from genome assembly GCA_007922755.1 of Pedetes capensis. Taxonomy (NCBI): domain Eukaryota; kingdom Metazoa; phylum Chordata; class Mammalia; order Rodentia; family Pedetidae; genus Pedetes; species Pedetes capensis. Next base: position 14,317 of record VMDO01000384.1, on the reverse strand, counting down.
CTTACCTCTGACTTAAGAGGAAGAGATTAGAGAAACAATGACCAGGTTAAAAAAGTTCATACATTCCTTTCTGTTCTGTAATTTGTTACTAAGAAATAAAGTTTAGATATAAGGAGGCGAGGAGAGAGCCTTAGCAGCTCTCGGCGGAAGCTCACCAACATTCTTGGCTGTCCGTCTCCTTGAATTTGTCGCGGAACCTTGTGACTACGCTGGGCGCTTTTTGCCCTCTGCCACCCCGGCTAGTGCTCCCCGTGTGGTCCAAGGTCCATCTCAGTGGGCACAGGCACAGGTGTTCCTTCGTTGAGAACTCCCTCTGCCTTGCACTCCTCAGACGCCAGGATCAGAGGAGGCTGAATTGGAATTCCTCTGTTAGTACCCTTGGTATCAATCGCCCCACCCTCCAATTATGAATGTGTGTCAGGAAACTGTGGAAGAGACCCTTGCAAATAATGGGGCCATGATGGGCCCGTGGTTTAGATCAATGCTACTGAAAGTGCTTTGTGACCCATTTATGACAAGCTTCTATTTCGGGGCAAGATGGACAAAGACTCTACTAAATGACCTGTAAACACATGTACCCCACATTACGTGATCATTGAAGTAGACAGACTGCAAGAAAGCAACCGTCTAAAGGTGTCTGGGGGTGGCAGATGCAGGTGGCCTCTGATGAGGACAGCTTGCTCACCTGGAGTGGAGTGGGCAACTCTGAGTAAAGTCACATCTGCAGCTGTTGGCTTGGCACTGACTGTAGTCCATGGTTGTCCGTGGTAGTGGGGGTAGGGTACACATGCAAACCCTGCATTCTTTCTTGCCTGGGGAACATAAATGTATGACAAAATCAACACACAAAAATCCGTAGCTTCTCTATATAATAATAATGAGAACACTGAGAAAGAAATCAGAGCTGGGGAGGTGGCACATACCTGTAATCCCAGCAACTTGGGAGGCAGAGGCAGGAGGATAGCAAGTTCAAGGCCAGAAGCAGCCTGTGTAACTTAGTGAGACCCTGAAGATATATCCCAGCGGTAGAGCACTTGAAAAGTATGTGCTGAATTTGACCTCCCAATAATGACAAAGAAAAGAAAAAGAAAAAAAGAAATCGGGAAAACAATCTTGTTCACAATTGTCATCCCTCAAAATAAAATACCTAGGACTTAATCAGCCTGCAGCCATACCACTGTGGTGTCCAATCCCATCAGATCTCGGAAGCTAAGCAGGATTGGGCCTGGTTAGTACTTAGATTTGTATATATTGTCGCTATGAGTCAGACATTGACTCAACGGCACCTAGCAACAACAACAACAACAACAACAAACTTAACCAAGGAGGTGAAAGACCTCTACAATGAAAACTATAAAACACTGAAGAAAGAAACTAGAAGATGGAAAGACTTCCCATGTTCATGGATCAGCAGAATTAACATTGTCAAAATACTGACAGCAATCTGCAGATTCAATGGAATTCCAATCAAAATTCCAATGGTATTCTTCACAAATGTAGAAAAAACAATTCTAAAATTTATAAGGAAATACAAAATACCCCCCCCAAAAAAAAAAAAAAAAACAATCCTAAGCAAAAAGAGCAATGCTGGAGGTGTCGTAATAGCTGATTTCAAAAGATACTACAAGCCCATAGTAACAAAAACTGATGGTACCATTTGGTAGGTCAGTTTAGATACTAAAGGCAAAATGGGAGGAGAAGGAGAGTCTCACTGACTCGGCACCCGGCCATCATGGATGAAGCCATGTGTGAGACCAATCCCTGAGGACACTGGAAGGACATTATTCCAAGGCACCCACACCTTAACCCAAGATGAACAGCTGCCTGAGCAGAAACAAAACAAGACCGTTCCAGGACATCCACCTACGGGCCCATTCTTCTGAAAATGCTAGGCAAGTCTACTGAGCGGTTTTACAAAACAGAGCCCCTAGGCTTCATGTGCTTTCACCCACAACAGGGAGCTTTTCCAGGTAGAGCTGGAACACCCATCCTCAAGGCTCCAACCCCTTAGGTGCCCAGGACTGGACACCCAGGACAAACAGCACATTAGGCATGCCATAGTTTGGATAAGACTAGCTAGCATGTCCCCACACTCCCTCCGCCTTTCTCTTTCCTCTCTCTCTCCCTTTCGCCCTCTACTTCTCTCCTCCGCTTCCTCCCTGGCAACGAATCCATGCGACAAAGTTTTTAGTCCAAGGCCACACAAGAAGATTCCCTGTGAAAACAAGAGATGCTCAACAAAAGGAAATAACAGAATGGAGAATCCCCACAGCGTCATAGTCGCAATATCAGGGTATAATCCCAAAGCTACCTGAAATGCAAAGAAATAAGAAAACGGAACACATTCTCAAGAGAAAAGAATAGCAGTCAAGTCCATTCATGAGCTGAACCAGATATTAGAACCAACAGAAACGGATTTTAAAGCAAGCCATGGTGGTGCACGCCTGTGATCCCAGCACTCAGGAAACTGAGACAGAGGATGGTAAGTTCCAGGCCAGCCTGGACTCAGTGGCAAGACCTCCTCTCAAAAACAAGAAACAAAAACAAACAAACAAAAATAAATAAAGTGACTATTACAACTGAAATCAATGAAATGGAACACAACCTGATTCCTGTGAATAAAAGCCTCGAGGGAAAAATGGTAAATCTCAGCAGAGAAAAAGAAACAATAAGAATTTAGCTCAGTTGGTAGAGCGCTGCGCTGCAGGCTCTGAGGTCCCGAGTTCAATCCCCAGCACCACAAAAATGGGAGAAGGACCTGGCAACCCACTCCCAAGGCAATCCCGAAACAGTCAGCCATGGAAAACCTTATGAGGGTCGCTATGAGTTGGATACCGACTCGACGGCACCTAACAACAACAACAACAACAACAAAACAGAACAAATAGAGATTTCAAACCGCAGAAATACAATTCCTGAAATTTTAAGTTCGCCGGAGAAACTTAAGAAACAAAGGACATAATAGAAGAAAGAATAGGTGAAGTTGAATCAGTGGACAGATATCTGGATGGTAGAGAATGTCTAAGGATAAGGGAAAAAGAGAAAACGTTAAAAATGTGATAAACAGAAAGAATCTCAGGAAAACTGTCAGAGGAGATCAAATGTTCAAATAGTACAGTTATAGTCTAAGGAGGACAGGAGAAAACACAGGACCAAAAAATGTATTCAAATCACATTATGGTGTACATTAAAAATTTCCAATAAAAATGTATTCAAAGAAATAATGTCCAAAATTTTCCAAATTTGATGAGGTAGAAAGTTGTAAATACAAGATGCTAAACAAACAAACATCACACAAGTAAATACAAAGAAGCACATGCTAAGACGCACCCCACTTTTGAAATCCAGAGAGAGAGAGAGAGAGAGAGAGAGAGAGAGAGAGAGAGAAGGAAAGATTGATAATATCAAGAGAAAAATAATATATCCTGTGTATGTCCAATATGGGCTGGGATTTAGCTCAGTTGGTAGAGCACTGCGCTGCAGTCTCTGAGGTCCCGAGTTCCATTCCCAGCACCACAAAAATGGGAGAAGGACCTGGCAATCCACTCCCAAGACAATCCTGAAAACAGTCTGCCATTGAAAACCCTATGGGGGTCGCTATGAGTCAGATACCGACTCGATGGCACTTAACAACAACAACAACATGTCCAATATGTCCCAGAAGACAGTGGAACAACATTTTCAGACTAATGAAGGAAAAAAATCCTATCAGGAATTCTACACACAGAGAATGTATCACTCAAGAATGAAAACAGGGCTGAGGTTGTAGCTTAGTTGGCTGAGCGCTTGCCTAGCATGTGCAAGGCCCTGAGTTCAATCTTTAAAGTAGGTACAGGCACATGCATGTGCATGCAGCAAGCGCATGCGCGCATGCGCGCGCACACACGTGCGCACATACGTACACACACACGCAAGAATTAAAAGATATTTTCAGATAAAAATGAGAGCATTCCTCACAAACAGCACTGTACCATGAGAAATGCTAAAGAATCTTCTGCAGGCTGAGGGAAATAGCAAACAGAAACTCAACTCCTCAGAATAAAATGGAAGAGCATTGGAAATACCAAATACCTGGGTAAATGCAAATGATCTCTCTCTTTTGTTTCCTACTTGTCTTTTTCTTCTTGTTTGTTTTATGACCTATATAATGGCTCCTAAGAAAAAAGTAGCTGGGATTTAGCTCAGTTGGTAGAGCACAGCTCTGTAGTCTCTAAGGTCTCGAGTTCAATTCCCAGCACCACAAAAATGGGAGAAGGGCCTGGCAATCCACTCCCAAGGCAATCCCGAAACAGTCGCCATTGAAAACCCTATGAGGCTCGCTATGAGTTGGATACCTGACTCGACGGCACCTAACAACAACAACAACAAGAAAAAAGTAGGTGGGATTTAGCTCAGTTGGTAGAGCAACACAAAGGTCCCAAGTTCAGTTCCCAGCACCACGAAAATGGGAGAAGGACCTGGCAACCCACTCCCGAGGCAATCCCCAAACAGTCAGCCATTGAAAACCCTATGAGTGTCGCTATGAGTCGGACACGACTTGACGGCACCTAACAACAACAACAAGAAGAAAAAAGTACTTTTCTTGTGAGGTTTATGATGTATGTAGATGTGTCACCCATACCAAAAATAACACAGGCGACAGAGGAAATACTGACTTAGGAGCTCGCTGTGTGGCGTATTCCTTAGGGAAGCCACTAAAACAGGCACGATATATAGCTAAGACGCCAATGGGAAAGAACATTCAGATGAGGAAATAAGAAAGGAAAGGAGGAACAGAACGGGAAGCAGCAGGAGAGAAGTACAAAACTACGATCAAAGGATAGACTCAGCCCAACCGTATCAATAATTACGGTAGAAAAGAAACACTCCAGTGAAGGGTACAGATGGTCAGGATGGATTTCCTTGAAGTACAACTGTATACAAACACAGATAGGTTGAAAGTTAATAGAAAAAAGATCACGTAAAATGTAAGCCTAAGAAGGTCAAAATAACTATATTAATAGCAGATAAATCTTAAAACAGAATCTTATGAGCCGGGCATGGTGGCGCATGTCTGTAATCCAGTGGCTGGGGAGGTGGAGGCAGGAGGATCGCAAGTCCGAGGCCAGAGGCAGTCTGTGTAATTTATCGAGACCCTGCCTCAAAAAAGTAAAAAAAAAAAAACAGGCTGGGCATGCAGCTCAGTGGTCTAGCACTTGCAAAGCATGCAAGCTTGAGGCCCTGGGTTCAACCCCCTGTACCACAAAAAAACAAAACAAAACAAACAAACAAAACCAGAGTCTTACCAGAAATAAAGAGGGACACTTCATAATGATGAAAGAGCAACACAAAAAAAGAGCAGACATAATAGTCATAAATGTATATTTTCCCAGTGAGAAAGGTTCCAGTAAATGAGGTAGGCACACACCGTCATCCCAGCAACTTGGGAGGCAGAGGCAGGAGAATTGCAAGTTTGAGCCCAAAGGCAGCCTGCACAATTTAGGGAGACCCTGTCTCAAAATACAAATTTTAAAAAGGGACTGGGGTGCAGCCCAATGGTAGAGCACTTGAAAAGTATGTGTGAGGCCTTGGGTTCAACCCCCAAATATTGCAAAGAAGAAGGAAGAGGAAGAGGAGGAAGAGGTAGAGGAGGAAGAGGAGGAAAAAGAAAAGAGAAAAATTCCATCCACCTAACATCATACTCAACAGGGAAAGACAATGCTCTCATATAAGATGAAGAACAAGACAAGGTCAGGCATAATAGTGAATGCCTGTAATCCCAGCACTTGGGAGGCTGAGGTAGGAGGATCGCCGCAAGTTCAAGGCTAGCCTTGGCTATACAGTGAGCTCCAGGCCAGCCAGGACTACACAGCAAGACATATCTCAAAAAATCCCAGAACAACCAACCAATCAACCAACCAACCAAACAAACAAAAAACCCCAACAAACAAAACAAAACAAAGTGCAAAGCAAGGCTAAGCATGGTGGTGCACGACTGTAATTTATCTCAGCACTCAGAAGGCTGAAGCAGAGAGTTTGAGGCCAGCCTGGGCTGTTTCATAGCAAGACTCTGCCAAAAAAGAAAAAAAAAGACCTAGGGCAAAGACATCTGCTCTTGCTACATCAGCTTAATACTTTATTGAAAGCTCTAGTCAAGGCCACAAATAAAAATAGAAATAGAAAAATAGAAAAATACACATTAGGAAAGAAGTAAAACTGTCCTTTATGTGGATGATAATTATGTATACAGAAAGCCATAATGGATCTGCAAAAACATGACTAGAACTAAAAGGTGAATGTGGCAAAGTGGCAGGATATAAAGTTTATATATGAGAGTCAATTGTGTGTCTATGCACTGGCAATGAACAGTTACAGATTCACTTTACAAAACAACTTACTATAATATTTAAAACCTAGGAATGGCCACTGTGCTGCATTCCTGTAATCCCAGCAATTTGGAAGGCTGAGGCAGGAGGATTGGAAGTTTGAGGCCAGAGGCAGCCTGCATAGCTCAGCAAGGCCCTGTCTCAGAAGAAAAAGTAGAAAAAGGGGTGGGGTACAGCTCTGTAGTGGCATGCTTGCCTGCTGTGCTTGAAGCCTTGGGTCTAATCCTAAACCCTGACGAAAAAAGAAAACAGGAAAGAGGAAGAAAGTCAAAAAGAAAAGAAAAACCTAGGAATATATTAAAGAAAAGATTTGCAAGACCTTGTTGTTGTTGTTGTTGTTGTTAGGTGCCATTGAGTCGGTATCTGACTCATAGTGACCCTCATAGGGTTTTCAATGGCTGACTGTTTCGGGATTGCCTTAGGAGTGGATTGCTAGGTCCTTCTCCCATTTTTGGGGTGCTGGGAATTGAACTCGGGACCTCAGAGACTGAAGCGCAGCGCTCTAACAACTGAGCTAAATCCCAGCCCCTTGCAAGACCTATACAGTAAAAATTATAAAGTTTTACAATAGGAAATTAAGCAATGAATGGAAAGATATACTATGAATATAGATTGGAAAACTCAGTATTAAGATCTTAGTCTTTAAACTGGTCTACAGATACGATATAATTCCAATTAAAATTTTGATAGGCTTTGCAAAAACTGATTTAAATGTGTACGAAAAGGTAAAGGACCCAGAATATCCAAAACACTTTTGCAAAACAAGAACTGAATTGAAAGCCTTTATTTTATTTGGGAACTCACTATAAAGACATGGAGACAGTGTGGAGTTGCCACATAAATCAATGGAATGAAACAGAGAACTCAGGAATAAATTCCCACGAACACGGTTGATTAGTTCTTGACCAAAACGACAAGATAATTCAAAGGGGAAATCAATGAACTGTAGATTAGAAAGGCTAACCCCAAAAAGACAGTTAATAATCAGTGTCACTGAGGGTATAGAGCAAGGGGAACACTCACATATTGCTAGTGGGAATGCAAATCAGTATGCCCGCTTTGCTAAACAGTATGGCGGTACCTTTAAAAGGTAAACATTGGCCGGGCATGGTGGCGCACGCCTGTAATCCCAGCTGCTCGGGAGGCAGAGGCAGGAGGATCGCAAGTTCAAGACCAGAGGCAGTCTGCGTAACTTAGAGAGACCCTGTCTCAAAAAAAAGTGGAAAAAAATGGGCTGAGGTGCAACTCAGTGGTCCAGCACTTGCAGAGCATGCAGGCCCAAGGCCCTGGGTTCAACCCCCAGTACCGCAAAAAAAAAAAAAAGGTAAACATATATTCCCATGTCTCAGCATTTCCACTTATGTCCACATAAAGATGTGCACATGCATGTTCATAATAACAGTATTCATAACAGCCCCAAACCAGAAGCAACCCAAATGCCCAGCAAGTGGTGAATGGGCAGAAAATAGTGACATGTCCATATAATAGGCTTGGCGGTGGTGTTAGGTGCCACGGAGTCAACTGTGACTCACAGCGACCCCATGTAACAGGCTACTGCTCAGCATAAAAAGGAACAAAATATTAACACAAGCAATGGTGTGGATGAATGTAAAAAAAATGTCATGCTGAAAGAAAGCTATCAAACTCGAAAGACTGTATATTTTCATTGTATGAAAAAAGATTTGATACCTAGGCACCATGGCTCATGACTATAATCCCAGCTGAGGCAGAAGGATTGTGAGTTCGAGGCCAGAGGCAGCCTATGAAATTTAGCAAGACCGGGTCTCAAAACACAAATTTTAGAAAGATGCTGTGGGTCCAGCTCAGTGGTAGAGCACTTGCTTAAATATGTGCAAGGCTCTAGGTTCAAATCCCCAGGATTGAAAAGAGAGAGATAGAGAAACAGAGAGAGAGAGAGAGAGAGAGAGAGAGAGAGGAGGGAGGAAGGGAAGGAAAGAAGGAAGGAACAAATGAAAGAATGAAGGAAGGAAGGAAAAGAAAAGGCATATAATAAAATTCAACCCAATTCTTTTCATTCCATGAAATTATAAAAACAGGAAATGACAGAAGGTACATCAGCAGTTGCTGGAGATGGGGCAGGAGAGAGGACAGAGCGTGAAGGGGCACCATTTAGGGTCAGGGAATTGCTCTGTCATGGTGAGGATGGTGGCTCCCAATTGTACAGTGACAAAAATGCATCAAACCATGAATTTCAAAAAGGAGAATCTGATTCTTTATAAATGATTGATAGTGAAAAACTTAACAGCGGAACAAGTGCGGCCGGCCCTGATGAATAACTGGCAGCAGACTTGCACTCTTGCTACAGACAACGAGGGCACTGGATGAGTTACCTGAGAAGATGCCTTTCTGCCACTGTGTATAGGGCACCCTGGGCTGGGATTTAGCTCAGTTGGTAGAGCACTGCGCTGCAGTCTCTGAGGTCCTGAGTTCAATTCCCAGCACCACAAAAATGGGAGCAGGATCTGGCAATCCACTCCTAAGGTAATCCCGAAACAGTCAGCCATTGAAAACCCTATGAGGGTCCCTATGAGTCGGATACCGACTCCACGGCACCTAACAACAACAACATAGGGCACCCTAGGGTCCCTGAGGGAACGGGTATGAGAAGTGGATTGACAGCTGCCCGGCCTTTCTGCCTGGACTCCCGTTCCACATCAGCGCAGAAACCCGCGGCCCAGGACGGCAAGGCAGGCTCAGTGCGTCAAGGACCAGAGATCACAGACGACGGGCTCAGGCGCCTGGAATTTCCACAGGGAAGAGCTCGGCAGGGAATGAAGTCCAGAAAGCAGAAAGGAGCCTGCGTAAGCCTCGGGTTAAACATTAAATGGTGCAGGCACTGAGAGGCCAGGAGGCGGGACGTGGACCTCTGGGAGGGAGCTGCAGTCCGGAGCCTCCCTGGGGCCTCACAGACCTCTGACCAGCCAGAGAAGGGGATGCATACACCGCGGATGAACCCCCAAAACACCGCAGTAAGAGAAATAAATCAGACCAAAGACCACCTGATGTACATGATAACATTTCTTTTTTTTTTCTTTTCTTTTCTTTTTTTTTTTGTGGTACTGGGGGTTGAAGCCAGGGCCTTGAGCTTGCATGCTTTGCAAGTGCTGGACCACTGAGCTGCATCCCCAGTCCTTTTTTTTTTTTACTTTTTGAGATAGGGTCTCGCTAAGTTACACAGACTTCCTCTGGTCTCGAACTTGCAATCCTCCTGCCTCTGCCTCCCATGTCGCTGGGATTACAGGCATGCGCCACCGTGATTTCTATGAAATTTCTGGAAAACGCAAAGACAATAGAGGCAGAAAGCAGGTCTGTGTTTGCTTGGTACTGGGGCAGGAACAGGGAGAGGCTTCAAATGGACACGTGGACCACAAATGAAAATATTAGGGATGACAGAAGTGTTCTAAAACTGGAATTTTGTGATGAATACACACAAGAGAATCAGTTTACTGAAAGTTATCAAACTTTTAAAGAAAAAACACTCCCGGCATGTTAGTAGCCCTGGTTACATACACAGCCACTGAGCAGGACCTCAAGTGACTATGTAGCCAGTACTGCCAATGACAAGCTGGACTCTCTTTGACCCACAAAAGTGCAACAAGAATTCCTCCTAAGACGGAAGAGTGTCAGGGTTCGGCTCAGGCCCGGCAGAGGTCAGAGCCTTGCCCTGACACCAAGTGGGTATCGGGGACCCACTGGACTGGGTTGGTGTAGTGGCCAGAGGTGCCAAAGAAGGACCTCAGGAGACCTGCTGCAGGAAATAGGAGAGGAAAGTTTATTGGGTTGCTCCCCAAGTGGGGTGCAACCAGCAAGCAGCCCCTGTCAAGTGCTCAAGTGCTAGCTCTGAGCCTGCAGCATTCTATGCTGCAGCATTCTATACTGCAGGCTCATTGATGTTACAGCTCAGCCTTAAAGGCATAGCTACAAGCAGTTGGTGTTCCACTGGGCTGGAGGTCCAGTGGTCTTGACTCTCGCAGCTCGCCTTCTCTGCCTCCCTCCTTCTCAAGGATGGGAGGAATTGGGGGGCTCTTCATGGCTTGCTTGTAGCCTTTGGTGTTTCGGGGCCCCTGGTCTTGACTCGTGGGCTTGCTTGGAGATCTTCTGCTGGATTAGGGAGCCCTGGATCGAGGTGATGGGGTCCAGACAGCAGTTGAAGGACAGAGAATGGTGGTGGGGGTGAAGGGGTTCCAGAAGCCCTGCTTATATACGGTCCCGGAGTGGGGTGTGTACTGGGGTTAGCCAATAAGGGCACATTCCTGACAGGTACAGCAGGTAAACTGTCATACCTACCAGGTAGGGGCAGTTATTTAACTGAGGTGCTAGGGGTAGCCAATGAAAGTTGAGGTGGTTGAGGCTGATCAGGCTGGTCAGGGGCCATCTTTACTCACTCAATGGGAGGGGTAGAAGTGAGTGAGTGGAATGTGTCCCTGGGGTCACCTAAAGGTCAGTCCCTCAGGCTAGTATGAGGCACCCTAGTTATGGGGTGCATTTTAAAAATACCAACAGAAGAGTATGTCTGGGAGTGAGTGCTGGCAAGGCCAGAGGGGAAAAGTAAATAGGTCAAGCCAGTGGCAAAGCTCATGTCGTCCACCACAGCAGCACTGGCATGTCGCTAAGTTCTCACCGCCTGTGACCACCCAGGCAGGAGTCCCATATGATCACAGGAAGAGGGGAAAAGAGCAGGCTTGGGTCACAGATGGAATCATTTGGTGCATTACCGTCCAGTGGCTGCTAGAACAAATTATACCGAACAGACTTGATTAAAACAACACGAATTCAGTGTCCTACCATTTCGGAGTTCAGAAGATTGACATGAGTCTCACTGGACTAAAAATCAAGGTGTGGACAGAGCTGCTTCCCACTGGAGACTCTATAGAAGACAGTGTTTCCTTGCCCTCTCCAGCTCAGGGGCTGCCCGCATCCCTTGGCTCCTGGCCCCTTCCTCTATCTGCGAACCAGCAGCCCAAGGCTGAAGGGCTGAGTCCTTCTCACACTGCCATCCTTCTGGGTCTCGGTGCCACTGTCACATCTCCTTTTCTGACTCTAACTCTCTCCTGCCTCCACTTTCACTTTTTGGACCCTCATAGAGGACATCATGTTTGGGAGAGTGGCAGGTCAACACAAAAGAGGAAAACCCTCCACCAGATGGATTGACACAGTGTCTGCAACAATGGGCTTAGACATAAATAAGATCGTTTGCCTGGCACAGAATCGGCAAGTGTTTTGATCTGCTGTACATAGGGTCACTATGAGTCGGACTCAACGGCACCTAACAACAACAACAAGCCACATTTCGCTCATCCTGGGATTTCAGGACTGTGTTCTAGCTCACGAGCAACATGAATTCCATCTGCAACCTTAACCCCCACTCCCCATGTAATTAAGCATATTCACAGGTGCCAGGGCTGAGGAAGGGGACCTCCCGGGAGGATGTTATTCTGCCCACTGGCTTGACAGGAGAGTGTCAGCCAGCGGGAGGAAGTGGCTGCCCTCCAGCCCCACCCAGGGACGGCTTTGAAAGACAGCCGCAAGCTGAAATCTCAAGGCACACAGCTTGAGCAATGCACCTGGTCATTCATTAACTGGGGGAAGAGAAGTCCGAGGGGGGAATACACACTGCCGAACTAGCAGGGACAGCCCCGTCAGAGGCTGGGAAGAAGAAACACCGAAAGACTAAGAAGATCTGAGGAGGAAGACATGGGCGAGCACAAGGGAACAGGCACCAGGAAAAAGACCTTCGTGTCCAGTGCGCGAAAGCCACCGCCCGACCAAGGACAGTAGGCGGAACAACGTCAGCCACCAGCCTTTGTCACCAGCCGCCCTGGAGCTGACGAGAGTCTGGTGACTGCATTCGCCACAGTGGCTCATGCCCACAGTGCGGCCAGCCACTGGCTGCAGCTCTTTTGGCCACTGTCCACGGTTCAGCCTGATCCCTAGCCCAGCCCTGCTCCTTCACTCCCCACGGTGACCCAGAGAGCACCTCACGCCAAACATCCTGCACCCCAAGGCTCTGGGCCCTAGGGACCTCCCAGGGACCCCAACCTGGGACACGGTGCCAGTGGCCACTGGGTGGAACTGAACTCGCCTGTCTTCTTGGTGGTCAGGCCATTTTGCTGCCTGCAGCTGGGACACTCGCCCAAGGCCACGGCCCGAGCCCTGGCTGCCTCTCTGCAGACCCCAGGGGACACCCCCACTGCCTCTTGCCTTCAGGCTTCAGTAGTTCTGTCCCCCGGCTCCCCATCCAGCCCGCGGCTCTTTGCTCACAGCTGGGTGAGGCTATTTCACTAATGATGGCATCCAGAGCATGGGCAAGGGCACAGCTTATGAATAGGTGGAGGTGCCTCCTCTGGGCAGGTGGAAGGCAGCTAAGGACAGGAGGCCGTTAGCAGGCTCTTCCCATGGGGGTCTCTGCTGACGGCCTTACCAGAGCCAGTATGCGCTGTGCCCTCTGCCATTGAACTCTGTCTGCCCTTGTTGGCACTTACATAGTCTGTGATTATTTAATGTAGTCATTTGCTTACTTGTTTATTGGCTTTCTTTTTTCCTTTTTTCTTTCCTTCCTTCCTTCTTTCTTTTTCTTTTTTCCTTCTTTCTTTCCTTCCTTCCTTCCTTCTTTCTTTTTCTTTTTTCCTTCTTTCTTTCCTTCCTTCTTTCTCTTTTTCCTTTCTTTTTCTTTCTTTTCTTTTTCTCTTTCATTTTCTTTCCTTTCTTTCTTTTCTCTCTCTGTCTCTCTCTTTTTTTCTTTTTCTTTCTTTCTTCTTCCTCTTTCTTTCTTCCTTTACTTGGGGGTTGAACCCAGAGCCTTACACATGCTAGGCAAGTGCTCTACCACTGAGCTGCACCCCCAGCCCCTTTTATATTTTTTATTTTGAGATAGGGTCTTGCTAAGTTGCACAGGCTGCCTCTGGCCTCGAACTTCCAATCCTCTTGCCTCAGCCTCCTGAGTCGTTGGGGTTACAGGCCCGACTGCCTGCCTGTCTTTCTGCAGTGCAAGCTGCAGGATGGTAGGAACCTTGTTCATCGGATTTGCCCTGACATCCATGGCACCTAGCACAGCGCCCAGCTCTGGGGGTCAGTGGCACGTGGACTCTTAGGGAGGGCACCACATCTCGCAGAGCTTCAGGCTCCTTACCTGCAACAGGAGAGAGGAGGCTGGGATGTCAGGTAACACAGCACCCCGCAGGGCACCTACCCGGGAAACGCACTTTTCTGCGGGAGGCACAGAGCCGCCCTGCTCCCGCCCTCCCGCTTCCTTTGTGAACTGGGAGGCAGAGCCACTTGCTGGGGGGAGAGGGGCAGGCTGGGGAAAGAGGCTGGAGGGGCGGTGGAGGCTCAGCGGGAGCGGCTGCGGCGTGGGCTCGCTCCCGGCACCCGGAGGCTGGCTGGGGCGCAGGCGACAGGTGCTGGTAAAGCCCTGGCTTGGGTTGCACCGGTGGCGGAGCAGGGCGGAAGGACAAGGGCCAAGCAGTTGCGGACACTGGCGAGAGAGAGCGGCTGAGATGGTGCCGCGAGGTCGGAGGCCGGCAGGGGGGGCCTGGGGACCCGGGGCCATGGGAAAGCGCAGGGCGAGGTCAGGGGCCCGGGGCGGGGCGGGGGCGGGAGAGGACGGCAGCCACGGAAGCTGCGGTCAGGGAGTGGGATCGCGGGGAGCCATTGGAACCGTCCCGGGGATGACAGGGCCCCCGGGCGTGGGCGGCCACAGGGCAGCAGAGGTGAAGGTCACTGCACAGATGTGGCGGCCCCCTCTGGAGGCCGGCGCGCAGGGGGCCTGGGTTCTTGGTCCCTGGGTGACTCACACAGGCTTCTCCAGCCGCACCTCCTGCCCTCCCTCTGTGTCCTGCCTTCTCTCTGACGTGCAAAGACCCTTCACCCTGAGACCTTTCTCAAACAGAACTTTTCTTTTTTTTTTTTCTTTTTTTTTTTTTTTTTTTTTG